>OZ010691.1:9914632-9967780 GCA_963932265.1 Thymelicus lineola
AGCGATAATTGTCACAAAAGGAATCAAACTGCAACAGGCGGTATCTCCGTATCTTCAATACAAATCCGATTTATCTAAGCAACGCTGAGACAAGAATAGGAATATGAATATTCAACCGCAAGTGCAGTCGCATATATAATATGGGAGATAACAAGGTTCGTCAGCGAATAACGCCACCGTCGACTACGTACGGTTTGCGCTAACTCACACTACCATAAAAGATTTTCCGTTCAGACTTGGCACGAATACCAGCCTTAATGTATTATTTTTGAAAGAAATATTTCCGATTCAACAACCAAGACGTTTTATTATCAGCTTAAATGCTTTATTTATAACGTGACTTGCTCCAATGGAGAAGCTATTTTTAAGTAATATGATTACATTTATATTTTGTAAGTATATTTTCGGGTCCTGTGAGTACCTATCTGACAAAATCAATGCATGTTAAATAAGCGGCTACACACTCTTTACTTTGTTGTTATCACTGTTAACTAGCTTTTTTACACGAAGAAGGAACTTGATCTTGAATTTAAATCCTAGGCTAGGTATATTTGTGTGATAGATTTTTTGTATAATATGGCATTCCATGGCATATAAATTACAAACAACATCATAAAGACCACCCGATTTCTCTGTCTCATTAATGCTCAGACGGGAATCGAACCCAAAACTCCTCGATTGGCAGGTAGGACAAATGGACTTTAGAATCATTACTATAGTGGCGTGCGGTGACATTATTATTAATTATTTTACTAAAGAATTACAGCAAGTGTTCCATGATTCAACAAATGTTTAATTACATTATGCACACCCGATTGGACGTGGCATGGTAATCACTTTTATTTTACGCCGATTTTAAAGGCAATACGATTATGCGAATGCAATTTCGATTCATAAAACGGAAACAAATTTGAGGATACAGCGCTGCAGACTATAAAAATAACAAACGATATTTAAACAATTACGGTAGTATACAATAAATAAAGGTATAGATCGTTAAATGGACTGCGTTCGCTCTGCAGCTATTTTTAAAGTTTCAAGCTACAATAATATAAATTTTCTTCTAAGCATTTCCTATGTATTATAGAAAGAAAGGTGGTGTAAGAAAAGGTGGTCCGACCTCGTGTCTTTCTAGAAATTGATTCCTAATACATACTCCAAGCATACAAAATACTCGTGGCACTGGGTAAGAAGTTCGCGTTCAAAGATTTTATAAATATTACGTTTAGCTCATTTTACAGTTTAAGGGCTTCCCAGTTCTATAATTCATTTATATCTATGATAACATTCATTTATAACATTAGCACAGAATAGAACACACTTTTACTTTGCTTACTTACTAACTTCTTCTCAGAAGTTTTCTTGGGTCAACATCTAGGATATTTTTCCCCGAAAATAAAAATCTTTTAGTAGAATAGGAAATAAATAGTAGTATTTGTGAAACTTCTGAATAGCAAATACATCTGTACAAAAATAAAAAAGCTGAAGAGTTTGTTTGAACGGGCTTATCTCTGAAACTGGCATTCGAATTTCAAAAAATATTTTTGTGTATAATAGCCATAATAATGAGGAAGGCTAAAGGCAAAAATAATTGTTTCAGGACTACGGGCATCCGAAGAAAAGCTAGGGCGAATTACTACTTGGTAAATAATATTTTAGATGTTTTTGTAGCTATCAGAATAAGCAGATTTGTTACAAAAAAAAAATACAAATTTACGCTTCGAAATTACTTAAAACATCACATATAGCCATCATTGCGTACAGCCTAATTAAACCTATTCACATGTACCGACTTCAATGGCAATTAATCGTACAATCGCTGCAATTGAGCGATCGTCGCAATCGCTACGTAAAATAAAACAGCGAATCGGAAATCAAATCAAATAGGCTTTAAAGCATCGGAAGCCTAACAACCTAATCGAGTCTCCTCGAGCTCTGTGATTTCGGTACACACAGGCGTGGTCTGCTAGTCATAATCCCGTCACCCGACGAGTCATTACCCGTCGCTGATTGCTAACGGAATGCTTGCTTTTGATAGCTGCAAATTGGATACCTTGCACATGTAGGTGCATTGTATATTTTATGTTTAAGCGTGGGCGAGTTTACATTGCTGATATAGGAGGCGACTAAACTATTGGTTTGCTATTTGGTCGATTGATTGATCATTGCCCTCAAAGTGCAGGCAAACTACTTTTTATAATTCAGGCAGTGCTGTGTAAAATTTTTGTTTTAACTTATATCGTTCTTTTGACGAACTGTAGGAGTTTATACTTAACACATATATAGTAAAAAAAACGTATGCGAAAACTCACGAGCCGTATTTCTTCCTTAAAACAGCCTTTGCTTGGATAATTTGATAGACGTGGATTTCGATTGACAGCCACGATGACTTAATACATTACGTGACGTTACTTTAAAGGTTAAAAACATATTGAAAAGCTCATCCATAGACAACTATTATCGCTAAAATAAAACTGATATTATAATAAATCTATTGATAAAATGGACGTAAAATCACGACATGTTATC
Organism: Thymelicus lineola; assembly: GCA_963932265.1. Taxonomy (NCBI): domain Eukaryota; kingdom Metazoa; phylum Arthropoda; class Insecta; order Lepidoptera; family Hesperiidae; genus Thymelicus; species Thymelicus lineola. The sequence continues at coordinate 9,917,162 of OZ010691.1, forward strand.
AAAGATGGAGTCATTATCAGCTGTTGCTAAATTATTGTCCACGATTTCAATTCAATCACTTAACAGCCGTTTTCCAAATAGTGAGTGTTCGTGACAAGCTACAAAATTGAATTCGCTTGAAGGGTTGCATGAGTACGGCCATTTTTCAATAGACACGATGTACTATGGAACTCCTGATGAAACATAATATTTTACACGGATATAAAATTGTTTGTGTATTAATTTTGGTTACCTTATAACTCTTAAAATACTCTGTGAGGTAAAGTTAATTTACAATTTACAATAATAAAATGACTGCTGTTCATAAACTACTGCTAGGTTAGCTAGTGGCTAACGCCCCAACTCAGAGTCACTAACAGTTACTTAAATCGCTCCTAAGTACAGAAATTTAAAGTAACCGTTAGTGACTCCGAGTTGAGGCGTAACTCTTTAATGGTCCAGGCATACTACTTACGGGCAAGTAATACCATGCACTGCAACGGTACTCGTACTCTTCTCTTGATTGAAAGGTATTAAAGTTAAAGGCCATTAAGTAAAAAGCAAGCAAGCATTAAGTAGAAGCGCTCATAGCCCAGCGGCTTGCGTCGATCCTAAGTGATCGACAAAGTTAAGCAGCAGCGGGCGCGGTCGGTAGTTGGATGGGTGACCGCTAGAGGCAAAAAATTCTTGAGCGTTTCCGTGCTTCGGAGGGCACGTAAAGCCGTCGGTCCCGGTTGTTATCATATGATAACAGTCGTTAAGCCATGTCGGAGGCCCTCGGGCGGTTTGAAAACTTCCGACACTCGGGTTGGCCACTAACCCCTCCACCAATCCGCACTGGAGCAGCGTGGTGGAGTATGCTCTAGGCCTCCTCAAGAGGAGAGACCCGTGCCCAGTAGTGGGCCATTAATGGGTTGAAGCCAAGTAAAAAGCAATATTTCGAAACACAAAATTAAATGAGTGAACTGTAAAACTAATATCGAACGGTTTTCTGTAGTATATTTTACAATCAAACATGAATATTGGTGAAGGGACTTGAAGGGTGACTGTGCGTGCTCTTGACACGTTGTAAAATTGGGTACGTTCGAAAGTATATAGAGAATGCGTGCATTTCGGTGAGGTGATTTTTATTTGTTGCTATTCTATTTTACAGCTCCGTAAACAACGGTACGCTCGTAATAACTTACTAACTTTTAACAAAAACCGACTTCTGACATAACCGACATCAAAGAAACACTCTTCGAACAAGTATTTAGCATTAACTTATTTAAAAAAAAGCAATAAAATGAGATCATAATCAGCGTAGTCAAAGTCAATTAAATAAACTTTATTAATGATAACTCACAAAGTACTCGTCACATCTTGCTGAAAATTTAAATGGGACTACAGGACAAACACCAGGTTTCGATTAAATCATCAAAATCGGTCCATCCAGTAAAAAGTTATGAGGTAACACACATAGAGTTTCGAAGTAAAATCAGAGCCCTTATAGTTTCGTGATGTCCGTCTGTCCGTCCGTCTGTCTGTCTGAAGCATAGCGCAGTGACGTGCTAGAAATCTTAATTTCAACAATACCCCACACTATGGGGTACGCGACGAATAAAAATTTCATCCTCACATTACCTGTAGGAGAGGTATCCTAAAAAAATGTTTTTAAATATTTTATTCTACGATTAAAACTATTTTCAGATGAAAGTACTATTTTTAACGTAGGTACAACATACAACATAATATTCCTGAAGTTACGGCGTATTCCTAGTGAAATTATAATTGAAGCTAATAAGACCAGGTACAGGTAGTTAAAAAGCCATGCTATTTTAATAATACTATGGTCGAATGGATATCATGTTAATCATTAGGTCAAGTATTGAAATTTCTCTTGCTGAACCAATTATACCACAAGAGTGAACTAGGTTGAATTCTGTATATTCCTAGTCAAGCGTTACTTATTAAAATATGCCCTACTTTAAATAAATAAAAATAAACCATTATATAATATTTTATTTTATCCCGTGTCTGTAGTAAAATATAACGTGAGTACATATTATAACTAACATGTATACGGTTAGGCGGGCGCTCCATTGTAACAATTTGGTTCTGTGTCGGTAATCTACGTGATTCTTCGAAGCTATTATTGCTATGACGACAAAGCTGAGCATTGTTCCCGGATCCTAGACTTGCCCGTAGATTTCAATACAAAACGTTTTAAAGGAGATAGAAGGAAAATAGGCTCTTCGTTATATGGTATTATGTGGTGATCTTATTGTTAGCCGTATGTAAGAGATAATAGCAGAAAATTTATTAAATAAAAATGGTGTACCTAACTGTTATTTGAGTTTGATAGACTATAGATTGTCACAAAGACATACATTTTCATTTCGCAGCATAGTCATAATATTTTAGCCAACGTAACCTATAACTTTTATGATTTATTATAATACACTCTTGTAGATTTATTGTGATTTTAATAAGTTGTATTTGCTTAAAGTTTATAATAGCATTTAAAATCTAGTAGGGAGAACTTAGAGCTTGACTTATTATGTATTTTATAAATTTTGAGAGGCCTTATTATAATAACAACATTCATACATATATCTACCAATACTTGCCTCGGATCTTCTTTCAGAATGAGAGCAAGCAATATTCGTAATAAAATTAGGTTGTCTGAAAGTATGTGAAAATTGAATTGAAATCAAGAGACGGTGTGACAAAAATATATTTTCAAACGCAATATATTATGTAAAAATTGAAACATACGGTGGATGTTGACATTTAATGTAAACTTTAATTTCGTAGATAGACGTGTCAATTATTTTTGACATTTTGTGTTTGAGTTGAAAATTAAGCTTCATGTATTGTCAGTTATGTTTAGGGGTATTAAACCCCTGATTATTGAATTTTCTTCATAGAGGCTTAAAAAAAGGGTAAAAGTTCGTATGAGTATACAAATAAATGTGCTTCGATTTGCTTGAAACTTTGAATTAAATCTTCTTAATTAAATTCATGAGTAACGTAGTAAAATAGGAAAAATATTTCCGCAGGTGAACTATTTTATTAGTAGACTTAGACTTAGAATTTGATAGTTTACATTTCAGTTCTGAAATACTGAAGTACGAATACGCTCTACAATCACAATCTTTTTCTTGCAACCGAAGTGTAAGAATATGCATAAAACTTCGCTGTACGTGCTCAAAATGAGCTTTCAAATTAGTGCCTAGTGAATAATGTACGAACAATCTTACACTCGACGTTCTTGGAACATTGTATCAACGCTAAGCGCAGAATGGAAGAGTGGCTAATTTGGATTTTAAACTTAGACCATTCATTTTTAGAAGAAAATTTCAGAAAATCCGTCTAAAAGAATTTTTGTGAAATATTTTGCAAGAAACCTTTTGAAATGTGTTTGATTATTTTATCTGCGTAGGCTTTGTTCAGACTAAAAAATATCCGAACAAAAAATGATCCTAAATTAACATTAGCAGTTTAATTTTTTTTCTTGTTAATAAGGAATTCTGTGCCTATTTATTTATTAATAATAAGAGCACGAGATGTTCTAGCTAACTTACCTTTGACATTGCACTGGTTAGCTTTATATTTAAAAATAAAATCCAAGCTGTAAATGTTCACACAAAGTTACTTTCTCAAAGAGTTTCACATCTGAAGAGTTCCTTCATGAGGTTTCACAGTTTAAATAACAACTATAATGTTGTTTTAAACGACTTATTTTGTGAGCCTGAACTGAAACCTTTTTGCGCTCTAGTTTGTGCTGGTGAAAATCTGAAGGCAGAGTTGTTGTTTTAATAATTTTTTTGTGTGAAAATTGTATTATATTAAAGATTAATGAATTTAATTTATATCAAGTATTTTCTTATTCTCATAAAAGTTTTGATCTATATTTATTTAAATAAATTGCATTGTTTTGTGATTCAGAATTCGTTTTGGAGTTTAAATGACGCATTTCTAATATTTTTTTAAAGTCACAGCACTATTCTAGTTCTAGCCACTGAAGTATTATTACTAGCGTATAGAACCGATACCGCGAACACCATGTATGTCCCAATGCATTGGCGCCACGTGGCTTCAATCTTTAATGAATTCGTTTGATTTTGAAAGGAGCATCAGGGCTCAATTTTGAAAATTGAACCTCCCGGGCGGGACAAACATTTTGTTCGAGATGTCTGATATATAACATTATACAATATTTAAATAGATCGGACTAACTTACCAAGTGACGTCCGATCCTCAATTATGTGAAGTAATCTCGTCCTCATATTTTGTACTATGTAGTACGTGCTCTGTGCTACTTGCCGTCACAATGTTTAAAGATAAGCGCGTTCTTCATTCTCTGTGGCACGTCCCTAGCTCCATCTGTCCACCACTGGCAATGTCATTGTTTCAAAGCTCTACAACACAACTTTCAGAGAAGGGGTTAGAGTAGGCAATACAGATCATTATGAACGTTACTTGCGAAATACAAATTATTCTTCAAAGAATACCAGCAGTATGTAGGTATATTCTTTTAAGAATATTACCTGGGAAGGGTTGGGTCTAGGATGAGGACGAGATTACTTCACATAATTGAGGATCGGACGTCACTTGGTAAGTTAGTCCGATCTATTTAATTATGTTCCGTAATCTCGTCCTCATATTTTGTACTATGTAGATGTTCAAAGAAGAAAGTTGGGTTGATAATAAACATTCATTAATAATTTCGTGATGATAATCACATACAATTAACAAATAATATTTATATTAAGTAAAGAAACATTCTCTTTTTATTGTATCGTATATACCACAGTTTTTAAAAAAAATGTAAAGAAATGATAATAATCATTGTTAAATTGTCAGTCTCATAATGTGTAGGTGTCTTTATGCAATGAGCATACATTTTGAGTTAATTGATTGAGACCACTAATCATTGGTCTTTTATAAAATGAAGCAAATGTGGAGGAAAAGGTGAACTAACCGGCTGCTTTCCTTATAACCTCAATAGTCCACAATAATGCCGGCATACGAGGCTTTTGAAGTAAAGCATGTCTCTGGCCTGTAAATATGGAAGTGTCTAATCCACTATTAACCCGAACTTGTTTAATCTATCGGCTGATAGTTGCAGTGAGGTTGGTTGGTGCTGTTTCTTAACAGTTAGAATTAATGATTTACAATTTTGCCTCACATATCTTTGTAAGTGTAAATAATATAGTAGGATAGTTAGCCGGGCAGATATCTGTATTTTGTTTGAAAAACTGTAAAGTTAAATTATGTTGTATTTGATAAGAACCACAAGTTTTCATAAATTTAATTTTGAAAATTTTGATATTATATATTCAGAATTAACAGCAATATCCTTAATGCAGATAAAAGACAGCATTAGTAAGGAGTGTACCTCTAAGCTAAGAGTCTAGAAATAGTTTAGAATCTACTATACTTGGATCCCATATACTCGTAATATCATATCGTATTATGCCGAGTTAAGGACCTTATTTTATTACGGAAATTGCTGACCTGATGGTATTCATTGAACTATATGAAACAACCTTCCAAAAGGATCCACATTGTAGCTCTGGCAGTGTGAAATTCATGCACCAAGAGCAGACCCGTATTGTTTCCTGATAATGAGGCTAACATTATATCCATTGAGAAAGCAGGGATTACTTTTCTTAGAAATGTTCTCCTGACTATATGGCTGCAATCAGAGTAAGGCTCTTATATGTATAACGCGTGCAAGCCTGTAGAAGGAGATAAGAATAAATTAGTTATATCGAGGTTTAAATCTTATTTTTATAGCCATGGAGTTCTAAAGTGGATACCAGGGCTGTGAGAGCCACATAGGAACCACAACTTTTGTCTTGTCTCCTATAATTTGCTTCAGCACTCTTCTTATAAGCGTGAATAATGGAAATGCATAAAAGAACATGTCATTCCATCTCAAGATGAATGTATCTACAGAATATACTTCTGGGTCTGAGAACCATGTTATAATTGTAATCCCGACATATGGTGTTATTCCTATCAGCAAAGAGGACCACCTGCGGTTCATCGAATCTGCTTAGTATACTTTTATTTAATTAATTTATCTTTTTTAGATACACCATTGAATTATCACTATGCATTGATAACTATTGTAAATAAATTGTTACAATTGATCCATCCAGTGTGATTTGTCATCTAAGGCGTATACAACTTTCATAAACAATGTCACTCAGTTGGCATTAGATTTCAGATTTTGAACGTCTGGATTCACTATCTGTGATGGAGTTTTCTTTTGAGCTGATGTAAAATGCATACACCCATATGACGTGTCTTCTCTCATTCCACTGTCATAGCTCTCTCGCTAAGTTATTGATATGTGGAAACCTTGTAGCTTTCATTTTCTTAACGTATGCTAAAGCAATTATGTTATCTTTCTAAAGCAAAAACCTCGCTTTAGATGCAAACGTTTTTAAACATTTAAAAGCTGTTCCTAATTTTATTTGAAAAGATTCTCTTCTTCTATCCAGTGTCCGTGACTCCTCACATTATTACAGACAAGTCCGCAATCTGTTTACGAAGCATCTGAGGAAATCTGTAAACTAAAATTAAATTGTATAATTTTCCTGTTATTACTTGGATGTGTGATGTCCACCATTCATCCAGATCTGATTGAATCCCTTTTGATAATATTATTGTTGCATTATGATTTCCATTATAATCTTTTAAAATCACTGTATTGTAGTTTACCAAGGTTTTCGTATAGAAGATACCATATTCTATGGATTTACAAGCAACTACAAAAAGACCAAGTAATTGGACAAATTCCAAAGTATAACAACTATGTTTTGATTATTATTATTACTATTATTATTTATTTTTATTTCATATCATCCATTAATATACATATTATAATAAAACTGTACTTTTTGTCTGCTTGTCTGCGCGTTTGTTCTGACTAATTTCAAGAACCGCGTTATAGTTAGGTGCAATTTTCACTGTTGTATTGCAGTAAGCTTGGATCACCATTCAGTGCCTGTTTTACTGCCATCGGTTCATAAATAATAAAAAAGTCATGTCGATTTAAAAAATACCGTCCATACATTTATTTACTCAAATGTGGTTACCAATAGGTTTACCGAAGCGAAGCAAGGACGCTTAGTAGTTGTTAACAAATTCGATAACATGGTCCCTCTTCTAGGGAAGATGATATTATATATGGAACATGGAATAAAATCTAGCATAAATCCTTGATAAAGACAATCCTGACTGAGTATAAAGAACTTTTTTGTGAGTTAATAATAAACCTTAGATTCCCCAGTAGTCAATGCATTCTGCACACAATCATCATAGGAGTCTGCAATGCACAAAGTATCATAAAAGTGACACCAAATTTTATAAGTTTCTTAAGGTTAAGTATCAACCTTCATGTCCCATTTGACTCAGGATTATGAGGACAAAAATTGTCCCTGCGCAAGAAATCATGATTGTATAGAACCTAGTTCCAATAGCTGTCTTAATTCGAGAGCAAACAAGCTATTTTCTATTTTAGAAAAATATTGTACTGTGGACAAAACAGTTCGTGTGGTCTTGCGTTTAAATAGCATTGTATAACCCCTTATACTGCCAATAATGGTTGGATTGGATGTAATATTACTTTTCACACCATTGGTTATAAAATAATCTTAAACCACCGCATTGTATCTGAATCATGGTCGCTCTTGACCCCGATGTCGACGATGATGATACCTGAGTCACATGGGTGTTCAGACCAGGAAGAATTAGTGTCCTATGTGTAACTGATCATGGAATAAGTCAAATAACAGCCTTATTGAATCACTCAATACCTCAATGTGCTGTTTATTATTCGGTGACAGAATCATGTCATTGAAGCCTCCACACTGTAGAGATTGCTATAGATAGGACTACTTGCTGGTCACAGATTCTATTGTCACATTTGATACCACTGTCATTCATCACTGCCACAACTTCCCCATTTAACTTGGGTGGTACTAGAAGACGTCAGAGAGGGGATCTTGTTTCTTCAACATGGTAGCTTTTAGGTCTGCATTGATGATCTACATCAGTGAGAATAGCTGACCAACGTGTAGCTATGCTCTCATATAAGTATATAGAATTACACGTAGTTTGCTTACCATCCTGACCTAGGAACTCTTCGCCGTCTGCTGGCAGAAAACTATCTTTTACCTGGTGTTGTTGTATTGGCGAGGTACCTGTTCTTCCGTAGTAGTCTGCCCCCCCCCCCCTCTCTTTCTGTCTGACTGCATCTCTGTCAGCTTTGGAAGTCAGAGTCGATGATCGGCTGTGGATATTAGAATTGGAGGAAAGGAGCGGCGCCTGCTTCTATGATTTCTCGAGCATCAGCTTGATCGACTCCGATCATGAGGCGAACGGCTTCTGGTTGTGCGACTAGAGTCTGTTCCATCCTCGTCTTTCGTAAAAGCTCCATGAATCCCTTCTCGCTGCGTAACATGCGGCACCACTAGTTAACCTCTCGTGAAAGTATATGCGTGGTGTGGTACCTATTTTATAGGTGGTCACAATATCCTGTCGCGTTACATGCGGGACCACTAGCTAACCTCTCGTGAAAGCATGTGCGTGGTACCTACTTGTAATAGGTGGTCACAATATCTCATCGCGGAACACGCGGCACCACTAGCTAACCTCTCGTGAAAGCATATGCGTGGTGTGGTACCTATTTTTATAGGTGGTTACAATATCCTGTCGCGTTACATGCGGGACCACTAGCTAACCTCTCGTGAAAGCATGTGCGTGGTACCTACTTGTAATAGGTGGTCACAATATCTTATCGCGAAACACGCGGCACCACTAGCTAACCTCTCGTGAAAGCATGTGCGTGGTATGGTACCTATTTTTATAGGTGGTTACAATATCCGGTCGCGTTACATGCGAGACCACTAGCTAACCTCTCGTGAAAGCATTTGCGTGGTACCTATTTGTTATAGGTGGTAACAATATCTTGGGGCGTAAAATGCGGCACCATTAGCTAACCCCTCGTGAAAGCCGAAACATGGTAGTTGCCTATTTGTTATAGGTAGACACAACATCGTTCTCATGGTTAACCTCTCGTGAAAACTCCAGAGACTAGTGTGAGTAAAATTTGTCGAAGTAACATCAGAGGCAAAAATCTGCGTTTAATTAAGCTAATAGAAGTTATCAAAACATACCGCCGTTTCTAAGACGGGACCTATTCATGCGTTTTTCCAACGCTAGAATCCGTTGACTCAATTATTTTTCATTTTCTCTTTTCATATTTTCCCATATTTAATTCAAATTGGGCGTACTATAATAACTGAAAAAGGACTGTAAAAACGATCATAAAATTCGAAAATAAAATGAAAATAAAATTTCGTGACAGCACGTTTTGCACAAAAAAGCACAATGACATTGCCAGTGGTGGACAGATGGAGCTAGGGACGTGCCACAGAGAATGAAGAACGCGCTTATCTTTAAACATTGTGACGGCAAGTAGCACAGAGCACGTACTACATAGTACAAAATATGAGGACGAGATTACGGAACATAATTAAATGGTTCTAGCACAGTTCTTGGTAAATCTAACAAGAAAATTTGGAGAATTAGCACTTATTTCATATTCACCAGCGTTGCAGATAAAGGATTCGACGACTTTTGCCGAAAGTACCTAATAGGCATCAAAGATACTAAATAACAAATGACTAGTTTCATAATACAAAGGCTGAAAATTTATCATTACACCATTGTTCGTTTCGCTATTTTTTGCTACTTTCCAAACATTGCATAGTTTACGCACGAACCACCAAACTAAACGGGTTTCATTCCAAGTTTAAACTTTCGGGAGACTATAGCCTAACTCTTTTGAACGTTTTTTAGCGTCGCGCCGATGTGATACGATTGCTCAATTGGCGAGAAATTGCGACGGGGGTAAGCTTGCGGAAAATTGGCGATATCGTTAATATTCACCCGAAACCTGCGGTTCACGTGGCGACTACAAATAACGAGAAGACAGCGCCATAGATTTATGCTCTGTCGTTTTAAGTGATATATAGGCGTCGGCGATGGGTCCGCTGAGATGTCGATTCGTCTGTTTATGGCTACCCGATGCGGTATCAAATTACAGGGACTGGGAGGTGGTTGGTCAAAGGGCGAGAAGTCAGCTTTATATTACCTCTCACTGTCTTGTTACACAGACATCTGACGCAATTGTTGCGCAACTTTAGGTTTGTGCGATAGAGCCAATTTAAAGCGAAACCACACGTAGTCTTTTAAGAAATATTCTTAATTTGATTAGATGTAAGATAATTATTATGCTTATACATGCTTAAATAGACAGCTAATATATACGAGAACAGTTAGGTATCTAGTATTCAAGTTCGTTATTCTCGAGAAGAATTAAGAGGAAAAAATGGATGGCCTATAAATTGGATTCAGCTTTGAACTGATCTCAAACAGGGCTGTGGATTACCGGCGCTCGTCTGTAAGTAATGTCTGTAATCTGGACATGAACATGTAAGGGAACAATTTTTTTTTCTGGCGATAAAAGTGCCTCTCGAATTCACTATCACAAATCCAATAGGTGCATTGCAGGGATGGGATTCACCACTTTTGCGTGGAGATACTTCAGTACACATAACCCTGCGAAGCGAACGGTCCTGGGTTCGATTCCCGGCCAAGATTAACCTATGTGACAGATAAATATGTACAGATAAAGTACTTGGGTCATGGGTGTTGTAGTGATTAGAGGACTGCCCAGCCTGGGCGGAGGACCGTGCACAACTACGTGCGGTCGTTGGGGACGACCTCTCGCTGCCGACCGTGATCAAATGCATGGTTGACAGTGAGACGTCGTGGATAGCGGTGCAGGCCTTTGCGGAGTGCGTCATGCTCCGCAAAGAGGCGGCGGAGAGAGAGCGAGAGGACTCTACAGACCTCGCCATCCGCCGCCGGCGCACAGGGCGAAGAAGGCGGGCTTACGGCCTGCACCTCTTGGCCCCATAACAACAGCCGGTCGGGTGACGGACACGGGAATTCGTCGTCCGGCGTAACGGCTCGGGTTGAAAGGCGCGCTGGTGTCGAGCGCGCCTTTACCCTAGCGGGAAATAGTAGGCGGACGGGCCATCCCGCTGGCCGCTCCAACCCTCTCGGCATGGAGAGGGGCTAGAGAGCGCGCCGTGCCGAGGCCGCCGTGGTAGCGGCCGCCGCGCCGGGGCAGTGGAGCGAGAATAGCACACAGTCCCGGCACCGACACCGTGTGGTTTTGGTGGGCTCAAGTCCCACATACCTGTCCGGCTTCCCGTGGCCGGATGGACGAGACGAAGGTCTTTCCACACGTTAAAAAAAAAAAAAAAATGGGTGTTGTAGTGATGTCTTATTTGTGTTGTCCATGACTCCCACGACATGTGGAAATCCTACAGCGGGGTTATGAGTGTGCAAGCGTGTATTTTATTTATTTATTATGTCAAACGCTTGTTCTTTGCTGTAGGCTAAATCCTCTATCATAATGAGGTCGATATTCACTAGAGAATTGAAACAATTAATTATTGTCAATTCAATATTTCAATACAAAGGCTTGACGTCAATTAACAAAGAAAGCAAACCAAATAATCGATACGCTGCGATGAATATTCACAAGAGTTGATCTCAATATCTGCCTGGGTTTATTATAAAGCACACAAAGAGCTCTTAAGTTTCCGTTGAAGCAGTCTTCTGTATAGAAATACTTATTGTTGTTTTCCCATTCGCATATCTAGTTGCTGCCATGAAAAATGGAGTTATTCCAATTTTATGAAAACTCTCAGACATCGTTGCACAGCTAGTCAGCTACGCATATATGGAATTGTTTAGTTCCCACCGTTCCCGGTGTGGATATTATATTGGTTTAACAAATTGTTACTTTTTTAAATTTAAATTTTATTGTACGTTTGTAACAATTGTGATTTTTATTGGAACAAAATTTCATATCGTACCATGCGAATTAGGAATAAGCCAAAGATATTGTCATGCTCTTTTGGAATTTAAAAATTTTTCCTCATTTGCGTTTCATTGGCGACTGTTGTTGCATGTATCCTACTATAGTTACATAAATAATATGATATATAGTTAGTGACATAGATAATATGAAATTTAATAATATCCTAATTGTATGCATGCTGTGTTCACCTATAATTGCGGGAACACGATTTTAGAATTATGTTAAACTGATATGGTGAATGAATTGTGTATCCGGCGTTGGTGGACCTTAATAATAAATAAATAAATAAATAAATAATAGTTTTGGTAATCACTTATTATCAGGTGGCCCATCTAATTTCTAGCCAGCATTTAAGGCCATAAAATTTATTATGATCTTATAAGGTAATATTGAGATTATGAGAGATTAGTAATAAATATTTCTATTGCTTCTATGTTTCTATCTATGAAATATAAAATGAACAGATATCCGAAGCAAAGTTTACGGAATCGAAGTATATCTTTAACAATGTAGTTTTTATACGGAAGAATATAAACGCGTATAAACAAAATTTTGATATTAATAATCGCCATACGAAAAGAATGCATCAATTAGTTACGCCTTCGTTCCGCCTAAGTAAAGTGCAGCGATCTTTCATAGGGCTTGGCATACATTTCTATAATAAAATCCCAAAATTAATACGTGACTTGCCAATAGAAACTTTCAAAAAACGTGTAAAGACACAATTGTTAGGCAAGGGATATTATAGTGTAGACGAGTATTTAAATGTCAAAGACGCATGGAAATGACCAGCTCTGCAACCAGTTCCGCTCAGAATAGTACAATATACTTTTGTATTATTATCTTTTTTTGTAATATTTTTTTTAAAAGATGTGCTGAGGAGTTTCTTTAGGCTTTTCTTCTCCTCCACGACAAAGCACCTTCCGAAAAGCCAAAAAAATGACGTGCATAAGTGTATCAGTGATACCTATATGAATAAAATATTTTGACTTTGACTTTGAAGTGTGAACGTGTTAATAGTCTTACCTGTAGCTTCACACACTCGTAAATATCTTATATCGTGACGTACACGGTAAATTTTTCACGTGGGTGTGGGGTGGATAAATCAGAAACTATGCGAAATAGAGAAAAATGCTCAAAGGACTCTCGGACCCTATTTTGATGACAACTAAAACTGCATCATTAGATTTTTGAAAAATCAAAATTCCTAAGAAGGATTCGAACTCGATGATTTTGAAAAAAAATGTAAGGACCAAATTCTGGGAAGTAATTACATGTGGCCAACTTCTTTGAGTACTTTTCGCTTTTCCTCATAGTTTGGGATTTAGCCATCCACGCGCAGTTTAAATTTTCACCCTGTATAGGTGGTAGGAATAATAATGTTGACAAGTAGAAGTGGGCCAGGTAAGTAAGTTAAGTCAAACAACTTTTCTAGGGCGTTAAGCCGTTCGTAAGGAAATTGGTAACAGGAATATTCCGGTCATGTAAGGGTTCCTTGTTAGCGACCAAGAAAATTTCCCCTCTGACATGGCTTGTTTCTTAAATCATTCGCTGTATCCACTACTACAGGCGAGTAGCGAGTAACGAGTTGAGTGAGAATCTAAACGTGACTGTTTTACGGTAATGTTTTAAAATTTTAACGAAAATAATCTTGTTGTGGTACGAGTAAATTTACTTTTTTACTCAAACAGAGGGAACAGTAAACATTTTGTTTCAAATGTAGTCCATGTAGTAAAATTTAACAATTCCTTGTTATAGCTTGTATCTCAGTCGTTAGATTCAGTTTACCGAGCGAATGGTTGTGACATCGAATTTTGACTGGAAAAGATGTTATCGTATAGGAAAAATAAACTATTTTCCACTTTATTCTTCGTGGCGTTGTCATTATATGTCAATGGTCCCAATAAAGATAATTACAGTGTCAGAGAACAAACGTCAATAAAGCAAGGTAATCTTACCTAATTATAAATGTGAAAGTTTGTGTGGATGTTTGTTACTATTTTATGTAAAAATTACAAAATGGATTTTCTTAAAATTTAGCACGCTCGCGCTGGTTAGTAAACAGTGGCCTAGTGGTTAGAACGTTGGTCTTCCGAACGCAGGAGCCCAAGTTAAAATCCTGGCACGCACCTTTTTTATATTTTATAAGTTATCGCTTGACTACAATCCCACCTGATGGTAAGTGGCGATGTAGTATGCACCTTTAATTTTCAAATATTATGTGCGTATTACAAGTTAATTATCACTTGCTTCGGTGAAGGAAAACATCGTGAGGAAACCTGCACACCGGAGAGTTCTCCATAAAGTTCTCAAAGGTGTGTGAAGTCTACCAATCCGCACTTGGCCAGCGTGGTAGAGTATAGCCTGTACCCCTCACATTGTGAGAAGAGACCCCGAGCCCAGCAGTGGGAAAATTATGGGTTGTTGCTTTGCTTTGCTAGCACACCGGTAGACAACGATCTGGAATAAGACATAGGGTACTTATTGTATTGACAAACGCGGGCAAAGCCACGTGCAGAGTACTAGTTGTAATATTTATTTCCCAGTCTTATTTCGACCTATAAAAATATTTACATAAACTGTCGCACACAAGAGCGTTGTAAAACAAGTGTTCACGGCTGATATTTTTGCACACGCGCGAATATTGTCGATCGCCGCCATTAATGTCAATAGATGCGACGTGCGTGAGCTATTTATATTATAGGCACTTTATCCTAGCGACGGCATATTTTTGTCGTGTCGTCGACAAAATGTTACCACATAACACCTTAATTTAACAGCCCCGCTCATTTTTGTGGGTTGCGTTTATTTAGGGAGGAATAGCAAATATAAAATAAAAGGTAAAGAGAAAGAAGCTTATTTTTGGGACAAAAAACGTTTTAATACAAGGACTAAACTTTCCTACTACTTTTTCTTTACTTTGACCTCTGCAAATTAAATAGTACATAATATTAGTTTCTTCATGACTTTATCACCGTTTTTTGTATTTGAAACGCTTTTAAGAAACTAAACAGAATAAACTAACTAACCTATTTAGTGATGTTCTTTCTCATATCAAATCAATAAGCAAAGTAGTACCTATGTAAGTAGTTTAAAGAAAACAGCCGTAACCCAGAATCAGAGTAAACTAGATCCTCTTTGTAAAACAACACCGCGTCGCTTGAGCAATTGACTTGCAAAACGGACGCTATGCGACGCCTTTCCGTTCCCATTGTTAAGGACTACAGCTATGATAAAGTTGATTTAACTAACAAAAATCAGAATGTTTTTAACCGACTTCAAAAAAAGGAGGAGGTTCTCAATTCGACTGTTTTTTTTTTATGTTTGTTACCTCAGAACTTTGGACTGGGTGAACCGATTTGGATGATTTTTGTTTTAATTGAAAGCTGGTGCTTGTCGTGTGGTCCCACATAAATTTGAACAAGATCTGACAATGGCATCCATGTGAAAAGTACAATGTACTTCATTTGAAGTCGGTTAATTTTTTGTTAAAATGTTAGATTATTGATTAAGTACCCTATAAATATTATAATGTGTATTGTGAAGATGTTTGTATGTTTGTATTTCCATCAAGCGCTAACGTCCGATTATACAGATAAAATAAAAAATGGCATTTATTGGTCTCGTCTTGAGGAACTTTTCTGTCGTGGATGAAGCCGCGTAAGTACGTACGTATGTAAACATACATCAAGTATATTTTGAGATACGAGATTACAGTAATTTTCTTAAGTTAGCGGATTGAGTGTTTCAGTTAATCGACCACAACTTTCTTAACATACGTTTCACAAATTTTTTATCTTTACCACGATGTTTTCACAAAATTTTCATAAATTTCTCCTTGATTTTTAAAAAATATGAGTAACTTTTAAAAAAGAGCCCTCAATCCACACGCACACCGTGAACTTATCTTAAAATAAATTGGTCAAATGCGAGTTAAACTCCCGTGGAGAGGATTCCGTACGTTGATTTATCTACTTCGTATATGTTGTTTTATATGTAACCCAAAGTTTGTGGTAACTAAAATAGTATGTATAATGCCAGAAAAGTATGAATAGCGCGGGCGCAATTCGAGTAACTTTCTTCCCCGACGATTATCGGTTCTTCGAGGTATGTGGCCAGCTCATTGCTTCTAACGGCTTATTCGCTGAGCTATGTCGGTTATCCTTATTCGTCTACGGATTTCAAAATTTTTGACGCGATTACGTAGAGAAATATCGAGCATAGCTCTGTTCATACCTCGCTGTGCGATTACGAGCTTGTGGATTAGGCCAATAGTAAAGCACCACAACTTAGAGACGTATGTCATCACTGGTAACACGCACCGTTCGAATACCTTCGACTGAGGCAATGTTTTGGACGACAAGATATGACGCAATTTCCCGAACGCAGCCCATCCGAGTTTGATTCTACGAGTGACTTCTTACTCGAAGTTGGACTTACCAAAGGTGAATTTTCGTCACTGCACATCCAGGTTCCATCAACATCACCTGGATACCTGGCGTTCGTCCACAGTTCGGTTTTCATGTAATTTCGAACCACGCATGTGTAAACTGTGGAACGAACTACCTTCATCGGTGTTCCCACTTAGCATGGGGTCCTTCAAGATTCGGGTCTATTATTTTCTTCGACGCTGACAACGCATTGGTGACGCCTCGAGTGTTGCTAATATCCATAGGCGGCGGTGATCACTTATCATCAGTAGACCCGTCTCTTCGTTTACCTGTTCTTCGACACACTTGTATAATGATTTGTTCAATAGGTTAACAAAATTAATACGGATATTTCTAACATACTTACTTATAAAGTAAATACAAAACAGACGACGATTTACGTCAAACTTGATGGTTAATTAAACCTAATTAAACCTGATAAGATGTTTTATAATACTTTAATCGCACCTCATATTGAGGGCTAGGAAAAAACTTGATAAGCTACGAGTATTTCTTCAACGTACATTATTATTTTTTATAGGTCATCGATCAAGCGTTGGGCGCGAGTAATGCTCGACAAATGCTGGTGTGAAAGCAGCCTTAATTTTGCGTGAAAAAATGCTGTGTTGGTATATTTGATTTTATACTTCAGTATTCATCACTAAAGCTTCCATTGTATCATAAAAAAATATCACATGTGCCTCATCGCATTTTGTATGTTAGTTAATAAGCTTATTAAATACAATGAACCATCTTTCAACCAAGCACGTACCCAGGATTTTTTTTCGGGGGGGGTCCATTTGGGTAAATGATTAAAATACCTAAATGACACGTAAAAGCTTCTCGGAAATAAATAGCAAATCAATTTTCACACAATAATTATTTTAATAGATATTTTTAAAAATGACACAATGTTACAGTAACCGTCTTGGTTGGTACCTATCTGTAAAATGGGACACTTTTCAAGGGGAGACGGGGGATGCGGATGGGGGAGGGAGGGGAGACTTGTTGTTTTTAATGTCTTTTAATTTTAATAATTTAATATTGAGTTTTAATAAATATGTATATTCATGTCAAATTACAGCTTATTAGCACTAAGGGTCACGGCGCTTTGCTTCGGACAAACGGACAGACGGATATGGCAAAACTATAAGGGTTCCGATTATTCTTCGCAACCCTAAAAGGCAATTTTCTGTACAAATGAACATTTATTAAACAGAAAGTCTTGATAAGTCTAACGTTAATTTCAGTCTTAATAAATAAATTGCTTTGTTTATTTCTTTTAATCACACACAGATTCACTTTTAAGCAGTTAATTCTTATATTTAGTTATAAAATGAACTTAGCTAAAAATCATGATAATTCTTAAAAAAAAAGCAAAGCAACAACCCATAATTGTCACTTGTTCCGTTTTCGTAACCATTTTTCGTAACCAGCTACGAAAAAGGATTTTTTTTTCATTGTTTCGTAACTGGTTATCAAACAAGAAAAAAAATTGCCGTTTTCATAACCGGTTTGGCAGTAGTTCCGAAAAAGGAATATTTATTTCTTGTTTCATAACTGGTTATTAAACAAGAATATTTTTTTCCGTTTTCATAACCATTTGTTAACTTACTACTTAACTTAACTTTTTAGTTACCAGAAACAAAGGGGTATGCTTCGAGTACGAAAATCATAATATTTCATCAAACTGCGGTGATTTTTAAAATTATAATACATTTGAAATAAAACGGACAAGTGCAAGTCGAAGCCACGAGGAAAGTGTTTCGTGTGATGAATATGTTATCTTTATCTATCATATCCTCTTAAATCTACCCCTTTGTTTCTAGTAACTAAAAACATCGATACGAAGATGAAACTATATTGTAAGTTAAGTAGTAAGTTAACAAATGGTTATGAAAACGGAAAAAAATATTCTTGTTTAATAACCAGTTATGAAACAAGAAATAAATATTCTTTTTTCGGAACTACTGCCAAACCGGTTATGAAAACGGCAATTTTTTTTCTTGTTTAATAACCAGTTACGAAACAATGAAAAAAAAATCCTTTTTCGTAGCTGGTTACGAAAAATGGTTACGAAAACGGAACAAGTGATAATTGTCCCACTGCTGGGCTCGGGGTCTCCTCTCACAATGTGAGGGGTACAGGCCATAGTCTACCACGCTGGCCAAGTTGGTAGACTTCACACACCTTTGAGAGCTATATGGAAACTCTCCGGTGTGCAGGTTTCCTCACGAAGTTTTCCTTCACCGAATCAAGTGATAATTAACTTATAATACGTACATAATATTTTGAAAATTAGAGGGGCGGCCAGGATTTTAATTCTTAATAACTTTACTATTATCTAGTAATAATTCTACTATCTAATCATTAGTTACATACTCAGTAGTTACGTAGTAGACCAAGTAATTATTCATTAAACTAACAGATGGCGTAAGGCTCCTTCAATTCTTTGAAAATAAAAATGGTTACATAACAATTTCGACAATCTTGTCTCGTCTCCAGTCTCGACCCGAAAGTCCCGGGACTCGAGACAACTAAAACTACGAAAAGTTCCGGGATTCGAGACACGAGATGTCCCGGGAACCAAACCCTAGACTGTATAACACTTTCGGGGGGGGGTCTGGACCCCTCGGACCCCCCCCCTGGGTACGTCCTTGCTTTCAACCTCAGTTTAATCTGAGCTTTTAACTTAGTCACTCAATCAGCTGCTTTGAGTTTTCTAGTGTCATTGTGAAGACAAACGTCAAAACTGTTTTCCTATTACTAAAAATTTTACTTCTTCTGCCTAGGAAACAGATCGATATACCAGGATAAAAGATATCCTATATTTTATTCTAGGTATTAATTTATCTGTGTGCCAAATTTCATTTATATCCTATCAGCCGTTTTTGCTGGATAATCCTACCTGATGTACAAAAATCATCAAAATGATGTTAGCATATAAACTTATATATTTTTTTATATTCACGCCACGTATGTATAAAGACTAAGAGAAAGCCGAAAGTACAAATAAATATGTTATATCAACATCAAAGGAGTTTTTCGTGATGAATAAATTCTGCGTGTTTTTTGAGGATTCACTGAATCGTGTATGATGATAGAGTGATTAACATTCGTTACCAGAAGGGTATAGCACAAACGTTATATAAATTTCCTACTTTATTATGGACACGTAGCGTCAATAGCATTAGATTAGTGACATAAAATCATTCTCATCTAGAAGTAATTTACTTGTAAATGAACGACTCTCCCTCATATCATAAGAATTTCAATATGGGAGGTTTAAGCTTTCAGGTTATTCCATTGTTTGCGATATGGAATATGGATATGAATTTTCTGAATGCAGATTTACTTTTAAATACACAACATTTACATTTGTACACTAGAACCAATATATAAGGCCAGGTATTCCAACCACAGACATGTATGCAGAACAAGTATCATAATTTTATTTAAACATAGTAACATTGTATCAAAATTTAAAAAGGGGTAACTTTGAGATTTTTTTATCGAGTGAAGTTTATTAGACTTTGTAACTGAAAGCGACTTTAGCAACCTAGATTAGATGTTTAACTAATATATTATTTTTTATATATTTTTTTCAGAATTAAAAAAAAACTAGATATTTTCTTTTCTATGTCTCAGATGTTTTTAAAGGACTCAAAATACGGCCTCTGCGAGAATACCTAGATTTAATCATAAAGTTAAGTGTTAGGCAAAAAGTAAAATATAGTGATTTAAATATTTTTACTTATAATAATCAATTTAATACATGGGAAACCAAAAACTAAAAATAATTTCATTTTTAATTAAAATGAAAAAATATTGTGATAACACACAGCTTAAAATCATGCCTCACTCAATTTTCACTATATTTTTAGAATCTTTCTCTCGATAAGGAATGATCTAGCTCCAACTACGAAAATATCAGGGATGTTTGTTTGATTTCCTCAATTTTAAATAATTTTAAGTTGTGTCACTATTCTCCTAAAGTAGATAATTATTACCCTTTTGACTTGTTATTAAAGCCCATTGGAATACTCAATGGTTGTACAGTTGTAGTATCGTGTTTTATAGCTACAGCTGCAAGGTTTCAGCGATCGTGCGGTGAGGTAGCAGATTCCGGTCGGTCACCGCGCGCGATTTATGGTGCGGTTTGATCGGTGCGAAGCATTATTGTACAAATACAGATGTGTGGGGTTGGACAAATTTTGTCCACATGTACAAGGACATCTATTGTGTACAAACGTGCAAAAAAACTGGGTTTGGTATTGAAAAAAATTAAAAAAAGCTTTACACAATCTAGAAATATTAACTATTTTCAATGTCTATCACAATAATTGTGAGAAATAAGGTAAATAAAAAAACATTAAAGCTTATGAATTTGAGCTGGCAAAAATATTTATAATATGTAATGACAATTTAAAATGAATACATTATGCAAGATCACGTAATTGAAATTACTAATTTAATACGTATACTATTAGCTCTTTACACATCCACCCAGGTTTGACTGGTGGAAAACATTGTTAGGCATTGAGTTCTACCATTATCGGGGACACTCATTAACGCCATAGATTGATTGATTGACGATAGATAAATTGATTGATTGATTGATGATTTTTATAATTTTATTCGTTTATTTGTGCATTTTTGGGCGTAATTGATTTGATTATTGATGATTGATGACAGCCCCTCAGAGGGATTATAATCGTAATATTGATTTTAATTGCTAATTAATACCATTCTCCTTGGGGCATGCCTGGATAGCCTTTGGTGTTGCTGATGTTCATAGGCGAAGATAGTCACTTACCATCATGTGGATCGTCAGCTCGTTCGCCGGCTATTTCCATAAAAGAAAAAAAAATATGGCTTTCACTGATGAATTGCAATAATTTGGAGTGACATTTTGTATTATTTCAATAACCTGTTGAATAAAAAATTAAGTCAAATTAAATAATTGAATCCTAAAAAAATTTTTTTTTTAAACGCTTTTATTTCAATAATGTTTAGTTTATAAAATTAGCTACAAGTTGTGAAAATTTCAAGTCTCTACGTAAAATAGAACATAGAGAATTATGCGTCTAAAGTCTGAAAATCGTTTTTTTTAATTTAACAACAAATAAACAATGAAAATTAGTTTAAAATATGATTTTCGTGTATTGTCATCGGAAATACACATGTCTGCCAAATTTCATCAATTTTCATTAAAGGGAAGTCATTCAAATTAACGTTACAAGATTTGATGCTTTGATGCTTTGATGCTCCGAAGTGAAGCTAAATAAAAGCGTTTAAAAAAAGCAAACGGTTTCCCGAAGGGAATCGCGGGCGATTATTAGTATAATAATGTGAGTAAGAAATTTTTATACATCGTGGGATCCCAGCGGTTTTTGGTGGGTCACCATTTCGATTTATGGCCCTCTTATATTTGCGGCGTCCGCGCTCATACATCATATGGATTTAATGTGCTTTTATACATCCACAATGTACGCTTTGCAGTCGACCGCGGTTTTTGCCTCTTCATTATTTGACATAGACTGTAGATTCTGATGGTTTTGATAGTTCGTTACTAAACATAATAATATAATTTATTTATATTTAAAATATTGTAAAAGATTTTTTTAAAGCACCCTCATAGGATTCCCTGCGTCGTGGATGCTATGGTCAACACACAAAGACAAGAACACACACCCAGGCCGGGAACAGAAATTCAAATTCATCATTGAAATTTCCGCCTCGCTGGGAATCGAACATTAGAGATCACGAATAAGTTCTAATTGAATATTATCTCGAGTATAAAAATATTTTTATCATCCGGGATGAGCATCTTATAAGTTAGTGCTTGACTACAATTATCCCACCTGATGGAAAGTGACGATGAAGTCATTGGTGGTAAAACGCATTAACTTAGTAAAAGCTTACTCACTCTTGCCTTGAAGACACTTACATTGTAATCGAGCGGAAACACCGACGCGGGAAATTTATTCCAATCCTTCGCTGTACGCATAATAAATGATGAAGCGAAGCGCGTTCTTACAGGGGGATGTCAGGTTTAACTTAAGTAGTGTCTTGACAACTTGGGTTACAGCATTATTACAGGGTCGAATAATCTCATAAGTGCCTAATATCTGTTTGTTATTTACAAAATGTCTGAAAGGACTTTAATTGCAAAGTAGAACAATCACAAATTCTCGAATCGCAATAAATAAGTATTTTTCTTCATTAGACCTTCGAGCCGAATAAGTGTAACTAAGGAGGGAAATTATATCTCATTACCGAATTTCTAGAAAAGTATCTCACCGAAAACCTTGTAACGATAAGTAAATTGATTACTTTTTACTATTCAATTCAGTCGATTTAACCTGAACTGCTGGCGATCTGTAATATTTTTGTTAATAAGCAATATTGACTGGCAATAAGTCCGCCTTTGGTATCTTTTAATTTTAAGGTGCGTAAGGAACAAATAAATAAATAAATAATATTTTTAACTACGTAGTACCAGGGATTCTTCATTAAATGTTATTAATACATATTTCATTACAGAAACTTTGTAAGAGGACTGTTGAAAACGAAGTTTCTGAGTATAAATTAATAAGTGAATCTTCAATACCAAACG
The DNA here is from genome assembly GCA_963932265.1 of Thymelicus lineola. Taxonomy (NCBI): domain Eukaryota; kingdom Metazoa; phylum Arthropoda; class Insecta; order Lepidoptera; family Hesperiidae; genus Thymelicus; species Thymelicus lineola. Next base: position 9,940,149 of record OZ010691.1, read on the forward strand.
GGGTCCCCACTCACCTAAATTTTTAAGAATTTCGTTGAGTAAACTTTTAATGTAAAAACTATTTATTCTGTAAGAAATTCGAAAAATGCTTTTATTTTTAATTTGCATAGCCGACAAAATTAAATGAGTAGCTAAAATAAAATGATCCCTCCCATCCATTCACATCCATTGAAGAAGAAAGCGTATTCAAATTGGGTCCAGAAAGAAATTAAAGGAGTGTGATTAATAAAAAATATTAAAACAGACAAGGTATTTACTTATAAACCAATAGCCGTATTGAGTGGAGGCGGCTTAGAATACTAACTCCAATCCAACGCCGGATGGGTGTCGTAAAGCTGATATCAGACGAGTCATTTCTTGTTCATTTTCTTCTTTCATTTTGCACATTTCACTCCAAGTGACACATCTGAACACAGAATGAAACATTAGTGCCGAATGAATTCATTAGTGAATCGATCCAACAGTGTTGGATATTGGCACTTTTCGTCTTTCACTCCCACTCCGAATGAACAAGAAATGAACGGTCTGAACACTGAGAGAATGTTCATTCGCATTCGGCCATTCTATCTCGCGTCCTGAACCGACGGACGTCATGTTGTTATTTTATCTGTGTTGCGTCGCATGCGACAAAATCTTGTTTTTTTAGAGAACTTTAAAAACTATCACCTACTACCGTCTACGTTTTCTTTGGTTCTTTTTTGTCAACTCTTTGATTAAATAATTAGTACCTACAAATCAAACTTATTCCAAGACGCACGACTTCATTCGATGACATTATTATGAAAAGAATAGTGAATGTTCTTTTCTCTATCATTCCGTATTAGCCGTATGAACATAAAGGGAAAGAAAAATGAAACATTCACTCGAGTGAATGATCACTCGAGTGAACCGTCTGATATTGGCTTAAGAGACGACTAGCCCGTTGGTGGTAGGACCCCTCGGAGGGATTATATTGGTAGTATTGATTTTAATTGTTAATTAATACCATTATTACTATTATTATTTCTCCATGGGTTCACCTGGATAGCTACCACCCTTGAGCATGAGTCAGCCGCCAAACGACTCGTCGTGTTCTGGCTGAGAGTTTGAGAGCCTGTTCTTTCTTTTTCTTCTCTCTTGGCCGGCAACGCATCTGTGATGCCTTTGGTGTTGCTGATGTCCATGGGTGACGATAACCATTTACCATCTGGTGGATTGTCAGCTCGTTTTCCAGCTATTTCCATAAAAAAAATTCGGAATGAAAAATATGTAGTTCTATTTTCGTCCAAATCCGTACATCCGATTTTGAGTTGAGTAACAAAAATCTAAATTTACTAATATTTACATTTATAATTTAGAAGGATATAGTGTATATTCTTATGTACCTAATTCGTCAATAACAATAACAAAAAAGGCATACAGTTATTTAGTCATTATTCAGTTGGAACGTCGAAACAAGAGTGACATTAACTAAAAAAGTATGTCAATTGTAACAAGGCAGCAGGAAAGCTCGAGCATGCTTCACACAGTGCCTTAAAACAATTAACATGTGCACTAATGAACGGACATTCCGCTTTTAAGCGTAGCGCAATTTGCATCAGGATGTTGTAAATTGCAAAATCCTAAGGCTGTTGCGAAATCTAGATTAACGTGTGAATGGCCGTATATGCGACAAGACAATTCACCTCACGGAGGCAAATAATGGCGGCAAATAATTTATTTGTTGTTACGTACATTTAAATAATGATTTAGTTCGAATGGGATAATGATTAACGATTAAGTAGATATATATTACTTTTAACTATTTTGTTTTTGTGAGTTGTTTTTGTGATTTGTTTGCTAGTTGCTTCAAATTATTGTTGGCTTGTGTCTCATCCTCATAAATAAAGAAGCATAATTACACTCGTAGCATACTCCACAATGCTGCTACAGTGCAAATTGGTGGAGTCAGTGATCAGCTCATGTGCTGCGAGCTTTTATGCCACCCTGAGGCTCTATCACAAGAAAAAAACTACTTTACATGCCCTCCAAAGCCCTTTTTTCTTAACTTGGTCGATCATTGTTGATTGATCCTCAATCAGAATAAACACAATACAAGCCACCATGCTGTAAGCGTTTTTCTCATCAGCGTATGTATCTAAATGTTTTAATAGAAGTGTGAATATAATGGATAATAGTATAATAATTTGTTTTAAAGATCATCATTCAACATAAGATTAAGAGATTTCTATCATCACAAAAATTTAAGTTATTAGTAGGAAATCATTGACAACAACAAAAAGTTAACAAGAAATTTATGTAAAATAATTATAGGTATTATTATATATAAACATGGTATTATCAGCTTAAATAATTATAATTAATGAGGCGATCAAAATATAAAACAATGTTATTGGAAATTCAAATAAAGCTGTTGCAAGTTGCAAATATACCATCAGTCGTAAATCTAAATACATTTATCTGAACTAAATCGACATTATAATTTGAAAACGGATATTAAAACAGTATATTAAATAGCAGCGATTTGTCACCTCATAATTGGTAGCTAAACAAGTGAATATCTGTAATCAACATTGCCATAAACCTACTGTGAATCATAAACCGAGGTTAGGGCGAGCGGGATGGAGAGCGCTGGTTTTTGCCCTCCGGCTATACTCACATGATTTATGCTCTGCCTGCCTCGAATATGATTACCCGGTACGTGTCGGAAGTACCCCTAATGGATATGAACGTCGTATTAAACTGGACGCCAAATAGCGTGGATTTTTGTAGAAACATCGCGCTTAACTGCTGCCGTATTATTTGGCCGTTTTGTACACCGCTCGCCGACAAATTGGCTCGTTTAGACCACTCATTACGTTCGCATGATTCAGTCAGGTTCAATTAGGAGTGCATGAGGCGTTTTTACAAGTGAAGCTTGCATGTAGTTTTTTAGGACTCATCCTTAGGTAGTAATCATGTTCCTGTTGGTTTTATTGTACCAAAAGTTTTTAAAAATGTTTAATGTTTAATAATACAATACAACTTATTTTCCTAAATACTGATATCTACGAGTATACTAATATTATAAAGAGGAAAGATTTGATTGTTTGTTTGCATTGAATGGGCTCCGAAACTACCGAACCGATTTGAAAAATTCTTTCACTGTTGGGAAGCTACACTATCCCCGGGTGACAAGGCTATTTTTTTTTACTATTTTTCCTAAAACGAAGCAAGAGCGATTTCCTACTATTACATAAAAAAATCATCCGTTCGTTTATCGGTTTCTTGAAAAAATGTGAGTATCAAATATGCGCTGCGCCTTAATACAAATAAACGGCGGTACTTATATAAATGAAAGAAATTATCGGCCTCTCCGGTGTAATAATAGCGAACATTGGTCGGTATTTCATTTCCGCTTTATGAGGATCTAAACGAAACCATAGTGACGTTAAGTCGTGATCGATACCGGCCCATTCTTACGAAGCATTAAATAGAATTGAGCCTCTAATTCCTCGTACTACCAGAGTCCATATAGCTATTGCAGAACTGAGCTCATGTCATTTTATGAAATGCTCAGGAAATGAGAAGAGTTAATCCCAAGTTAGCAGTCATCACAAGTCAGAACATTATAAAAGCTCGCTGTTTTGAAGGATTTTTTTTAATACAGTGTAATTTTAAAAGCATTTAGTAAATACGTGCAGATTTCGAATTTAAATTTCTGAATGAGAGGACTACCTATACATAAAAATTTTCTTAAGAATGTTATATTTGTTTAGAAATATGTAGGTATATCTATTTGTACAAGTTTTTACTGTTTGCTGTAAGTTTCCTGAAAAAAATCGAGTTAGATAGACAGACAGATAATCAAGCAGAAATCTGAGTGTTGCTATTAGTAGCACGAAAATTCCATTTAATGAAATAAACAGGTGTGTAATAGTTAGTATAATAACATACAGTATAATATGACTTGAAATAATATAATTTTCATATGCTATAAAAACAAATAACCTAATTTCATGTGCTATATGTTATTATATATATTCCATATAATATTATATTTCATTCATTTGTTCTAATAACATTTAGCATAACGTTCACTTCATATATTTTTATATAGCATAATGCTATTTTTTATTTATATTACACTTTAGGGGTAGAGCAGACAAGACTACTTGGAGTCGGTTTTGCAGCGATTCGTTTCTGTTACTAACGTTAACATTCTGCCAAACGACAATTATTTGTAATTTTCCAAAAATATACAAAACAAAGTAGATTTCTAAATTATATGAAACGTTACTTATAGATTTTGAATATTACAATACTTACCTCATATTATACATTATACGAATTTTATATTAATTCCAATGTGCATTGTATAAAATGTTCATTAGACATGTAAAATTAGGAAATATTAAATTATATCAATAAATCATTATAATATTATCATTTGATCGTTATATCAAGTATATCAAGTGGCATTAGGTCAAATGATCGTTTGTACTTATGTTATTCTATCAACAGCTGTTACGCACCCAAAATAATCATGTCCAGAACATAGAAACGTTAATTACTGCTATTAAAATTTAGAACCAAAGGTCAAAGCAATATTCGCCTGATAGTATACTTTCTCCGACAAACATGGTATGAAAGTAATGGCGATAGAACCTAATGTTCTAAAAGTAATATGTCGAGTATTAAGCTTTATGTCAAATCATTCATTGGTCAAATGTAAAAGTCAAGGGTAAGTACTGAATGTCACGAACGTCAACACTTATTTTTCCACTATAAAGCTTTTACTTTTGCGCTAGTAAAAAAATAATATTTTGCAGTTAGTATCCTTTAGGATTATGTAGGTACCCACTATGAAAACAAATTATAAGATCACTTCCATGCCTCTGAGAATTTTATCTTTTTACGGGAAAGGCTATAAGCTGACTACATGACGTGTTTTTTTTATTTTTTACTTTACTTTTTGCAATGCTATTATTGATTAGAGTAGCACTAACACAGTCAACAATATAATGATGCTCCTGAAAGTTCTTTTTAAAACTTTCATGAAGCAAGCCGTTTCATAGCTGGAGTTAAGCTAGTGAGAGTAGTTTAAAGAATTTTTACTTAATAATTGAAAAACTGAAACAATTATATTATATATAATTAAATACATTTGAAGGGGTGTGTATTGACATTAGGTCAAATGATCGTTAGTACTTAGGTATGTTATTCTATCAACTGTTGCGCACCCCATTTAAAGAGTATTTTTTTTTACTTGCTCAAGTAAAATTTAAAGAACAATGATTATTTATTTTTTATGGTGTTTGCACTAGTTAAAAGATATTTATAAAACCCCTTAAATTTATGACATACGTATAAATATCACCTACAATCCAAGAAATTTCACTCAACATAAAAACAACAAGTCAAGCTCTTAACAATAACTTTCACTTGACTCCATATAATTTTCAACTAAAAGAGTCACTCAGCCTTTCTCGCTAACAGGCTTACGAAAAATAAAATATTGTTTATTGTTTGTTAAATCTTAAAAATATTTCCACAAAATGGCCGTTGCAACTAGCGCTGCGCTGTCTTATCGCATCGCGCTAATGGATCAAGGAATGGTCTAGACGGGAAATGTGATGGTACTTGTTTCAAAGCGACGTCATTTCAGCGAAGAATTTGCTTTTTGATGCTGATGCAGGTTGGTATTTTATTCATCATCATCATTTCTTACTCCCTTCTATCTAACAGCCCTTAGATACTGCTGGATCTGCCTCTCCTTATTGGCGTGACTTTGACTGCTCCTTACAATAAGTATTCCAGTGTTCTATTTATTTTCCTCGCGCTTTCAATCTAAATGCGTATTCTTTCTTTTTATTTCTTTTTCTTTTGTCTATCTTGGCCGGCAACGCATCAGTGATGCCTTTGGTATTGCTGATGTCTATGGGTGACGATAGCCACATACCATCAGATGGATCATCAGCTCGTTTGCTGGCTATTTCCATAAAAAAATGTGTTGCATTATATTTTCATGGCGATCGCGAATTGCTGCAAAATATAGTAATAGATGTACTATTATGTCTTCTGTGGTAATAGATAATAACTTAATAAGCATGGTGGCCTTAACTCTTCTCTTAAATCAGAGTCCAGCAATGGTACAATTATGAAGTTATGATTTATTTATTTATTTATTTATATTCAAAATTACATCTAACATTACAGCTTATTAACTAATGCGTTAGAGTAATATACATACATTAAAATTAAATTAATAATAATAATATAAATTAAAATTATTATTAATAAAAATTCTTATAAATTACAATTTGATCAATTAATAATCGTCTTTATAAAATAACATAAATCCATTAACAATGTCAAGAAACAATAACAATTCCTAAGTATAATAATAAAATGGCTAAACTGGTCAATAAATTAAAATAATAATAAAATAACACTACATTAAAATTAAAATAATAAATTACATTGTGTTCAAATCAATCTATCGTCAAATTACATTAGTATCGTTGCAGTATCAGTCTTGCTTATGATACATCTCTTTATATTTACAGAGGCATCGGACGTAAGTACTACAGTTCAATAACAGTTTATTTAATACAACTGCTTATACCCACTTAGTATAACACTACTCATCATGCATCTAAGCACAGAACAGTAATGCCATGGAGTAGCCGTACAGTTGTACATGGAAAACGTGAATAGGTTTTGCTTTACCCACCCGTAAGAGGTGTTGCAAATTTACCTACGTATTTAAGGACTGAGGCACATATACGACATAAATAAAATATGAAATATAAAACAAACGTAAACTATTCTATTTACACATAAAAGCCGTCCTGACTAAACATTTATTTATTTCTACATATTAGTTTGTTTATATCATAATCACGGTTCTCTTAAAAAATTATAATGTGAATAAGATAATTACAAATAATATTTTTATGTTCGTTAAATTTTTGCAGTAGCTGCTCAATATCAGTTAAACATTTACACGAAAAAAAAACTTAAATTAGTACTAAATGTAAATATAATACGAGGAGCTCCTGCAAATTCTAAATATAGATCTGAGATCATGATTCAAACATTTCAATAATACCTTCATGTTTTCATTAGAAGCTTAACTACCCAATTTTATTCACAGACTTAAAACTTAAATCTAATACCTTTAAATGAGCAATTCTTGTATACATATATATATTCTGAATCTCGGAAACGGCTCCAACGATTTTCATGAAATTTAGTATGCAGGGGGTTTCGGGGGCAATAAATCGATCTAGCTAGGATTCATTTTTAAAAAATGTCGTTTTATCCGTGTTTTCAGGCAATGAAACGGCTACAATAGACTCTTCCTGACATCTATTGGCGAGTAGCTACACTAAAGCTAAAGCAGATGGCGTTGTCAAGCAATACTAAACCGAGCTAAGCTCGGTCTTCCGGGTACTAATATATAAAACGCAATCCTCTCAATTTCGTAACAATAGAAACGGTAATGAAACGGTCTACGCAAAGTAGAATTCCAGGCTCTTTATCCGCACTAGAACGTTTCAGCGGTAGTATAGTATCAGCCTTACACAGACGCGACTAATCGGATCTGCGACGCAACGCGACACGTGCCGATCGGGTACAAACATTAATGGAATTAGACACAATGCAATTAGACACAATCCACATACGTAATAAAGTAATAGATGTACTACTCGTATTATGTCTTTTGTGGTAATAGATTTTCACGAACGTCTGATACAATTAACTGTATGGATTGAATATAAAGAGCTTCCCTCTTTTATAATGTATGTATGAAAAAGGTTTTTAATGTAAATCATCTCTACAAACCTGAATGAAATTTAATAAAAAACATAGTTGATATAAAAAGATTGCTGTTTAAAAGAACAATAAAATCAAAGGCGCAATTAACCTTCAATAACCAGCAATGTCTTTCACGACGAATGGTAAACTTGTAGGCTAGACCTGCTCAATTACAGGGTATGCATATCCGAACCTGCGGTCAGAGCTTTTGTGGATACCATTATAAATACGAGTAAGTTAAATTACATTTTGATTACATCAAATTACATTAAATTTTGATTTAAAAGTTAGAAACTAATATTATAACCTACGCACGGACATGAAAATTGAGTCGAATAGAGCCCACACCAACCTCAAAACCTATTAGAGTCTTCCAATAGACCTACCAATTAGAGTCTTGACTCTATGACTGTTTATGACTGTTTAAGTCATCGACACTCGACAATCGGTGCTAGCTCTCTAACCTGCTAATTAAAAGATGAAATAAAGCTGACGAGTACCTACATTCTAGTCCTTCCTTATTATGGTTAGAGACCGGTGCCCTTCATTGGACATTTACTAGGTTAAAAATGTCACAACATTTTTTGCTCCATGCACAACAACATAATCATGCTGGCTTGATCATTGAAAAAAAAACTATTAGTTATGAAAACAACTATTGTTAGATTTTTGTCTGTGTCATTGATGCGGTTTTGACTAAAAACACATTTTAATGTAATTTAGTTATTGTATGTATCCTTTAAACCTGTTGAAACATTAATTATAGGTATCTATTTATAGAATTTCGTCTAAACATATTTTAAGAGAAAACGAAGGCTCATAGTGTCCCGAACTCCCGAACCGAAGTGAAGACGGTTATTAGTGCTGGAATATAGTGCAATACGCTCAGTCCTCAAATATGATTGGAGGAAGCCATGTTAGGCCACTAATCGGTTGAAGCTATCACAGTATATTTTGCGTCAAACGTTCCAAACTAATCAGATTAGACAGACATGTGATCGGCACAAACATTAATAGAATCAAACACAATGCAATTACAGACAACGCTGTTTATGCTAGCTCTGTCATTTGCCCATTACACATGATTGGATAATGCGTTTAGTTCTGCTGATCCAAATGATCGTAATTGACAATTAATTGCATTAAATCAATGGTGAAATCCTGATAATAATAAATGTATACTATGTTTAATAGTACCGAACCTGTAGCGAAATCCATGTTATTAAGTTAATAATCTACTTTGGAGCAATCCACGAAGATAATTTAAGTATAAGTAGCCTGATAGGTAGGTATACATAATCTTCAGATTTGCGTGGCACCTCCCTACCACAAAGGAATATGTATCTACAATAAATAAAGGTACCAACATACATACTAACCGTTGCGCTAATCATAGGATAGAGAATCTAATTGGTTTGGCTTCAATCCATGAGCGGACCACTGCAGGGCATGGATCTCTCCACATAATAGGGTAGGACTAGAGTTACAGAGTTAACCCGGTCGATCACTTCGGATCGACAAAAGCCGCCGGGCTTTAATCATATGGATTCTAATCAGGCTACTATAGTTTTATGTAATCTACAATAATATAATACGTGTAAGTAAGTACTCGTTCATAATTAGTATATTGGTTTTGAAACGAAATTAAATGATGAAAAAATTTAAAATACTTAGTCAAAATCACAAAAAAAAATTACACGCACACTTCGAAAGAAAAAATATACGAAACCCAGAAACAGGAGAACAGAAATCTCCATTTCATTTTGTACTATTTTTAAAGTATCAGTGGCATATAAAAAGAAGAGATGTAAATATCACTATTTAAAACACAACTGCGCTACGCCTACAAATACAATATTGCACGAAACTTTCGTGTTATTCCGACTATGCAATTTACAGTTTATTAACAAGCAGTTTTGTAATGCGGTTTTGCTGTAACTCAATATGTTAAGGCGGAAATTTTAAAGTAAAATTAAAACACCTAAATAATGCAAAATGAAAATTAATTTTATAAATAAACTAGCTTTTACCCGCGACTTCGTACGCCGAAAATAAAGATCCCTATATAAATCAAGAAATAAAGATCCCTTAATAAAACATGTTTTTCGTAAATTGACAGCAAACTTGTAAAAAAGCAATTTTGTGGTTTTATGAAACCACGGTAGGTATAAGTGAAACTTTTTTTCGAATTTTAGACATTTAACTAAAAAATTTTGGTTAAATATTCGATTTAGGGTATTAAAGGCGCTCGACAGAGCAGCCGAGGCCAATATGGCGCCGCTCTATCGAGCGCCTTTCACTTTACCCCCACTCCGCGGCCGACCGTCACGCGACATGCGACACACAGACCAAAAAGTTTGAGACGATGTAATAAAAGTTTCACTTTAATAAATTGTTATACCTGGGTATTCTCGTACTTATTATGCGGTGGACAGTTTTGTTTTACAAATAAAGTGTTATTTAATTACCCATAGAAATACAAACAATCTTGAAATTATCAATCCAAGTTTCTTTGCTCCTAAAACGTCAAATTTAATTCATGAAAAGTACCAGTGTAGCATCAGGAATGAATAGTGAAAATTCCTGGAAAATAATTAAAAAGTGTTAGTTCAGCATCGATTCTTTAAACTTAATTTGCCTACCGGGTAGATTCCTGGCCGTAGCAGACAAATAAACAACTTATCGCCCCAACTCAGAGTCACTAACGGTTACTTAAATCTTAAAGTTAGTAAAGAATTTGTATGGTGGTTCTTTACTAAGGAGCGATTAAAGTAACCGTTAGTGACTCTGAGTTGGGGCGAATGAGTGTTTCATTTATTCAGTTCATGTTCACATCAATAGCTCGGAAAATCCCAATTCGGTTATGTCCGTATAAAAGCGTCTTTATACATATTATTTACTTACAACTAATAGCATTCAAAGACATTGTTTATTGGTAGGAAAACATAAACGTTCTTACGTGTGTTAATTTAATAGAATAATATGTAGTATGTGCCTACATGAAATAATTAAATTTAAGTTTAACTTTATTGATAGCCTAGCTAGTGATAGCCTAGCGGTTAAAACATTGGTTTCCCGAACCACGGGGTCTGAGTTCAAATCCTCGCACGCACCTCTAATTTTCAAATATTATGTGCGTATTAAAAGTTAATTATCACTTGCTTCGGTGAAGGAAAACATCGTGAGGAAACCTGCACACCGGAGAGTTCTCCATAAAGTTCTCAAAGTGTGTGAAGTCTACCAATCCGCACTTGGCCAGCGTGGTAGACTATGGCCTATACCCCTCACATTGTGAGAGGAGACCCCGAGCCCAGCAGTGGGACAATTATGGGTTGTTGCTTGCTTTTGCTTTGCTTTTAACTTTATTGGCAATAACGTTGAATTGTGGCCGGATCAGAGTTCTAATGATAATTGACGACCAAGCCATTAAAATGATGAGTTATATTGAACTTAGATCTTATCGAAGGGGGGTCGAGCCAACAAACGACAGTGGACATTAGCAACGTCTTTATAGTGGTCACAAATCAGAATTAATTCAAATTCAAAATCATTTAGTTGATATTGTGTATAATAATGATATAATAATAGTTTTGATATATGTTTCTACCTCAGTATTTGATGCATTAACAGTCCTCAGCGTACCAAATTTTTGTATTTATACTCTTAAAAACCAAAACATTCTTTTCCAGTCTCACTTATAATCTCAAATAGTCCAAAGTTTAGCAAGCACTTACTTCGACGGTAATTAAAAACTCGAAATTAAGGGCGTCTGGTTATCTTTTGTTCGGAAAAAAGTGCGCACCAAAAAGCAATAAACACAGACTAATAAAGTTTAACTACCTTTCACGAAAGTGAGGAAAACGAGTATAGACCAACATGGCAGGTGAAGAGTAAAATAAACAACAAGTTCCAGACTCGTTTGAAATTTAACTTAGCTGTTTGTTTAGTTTGTGCGGTTTCAAAGCGATGTTGAATATGACTTGATAATAAAATAAATTGGCCAGCGTCTACGGACACGTCCTTATTGAGGTTCCGTTTATAATGGCAATTGTACGGTCACTTGCAGAGAAAAGTAACCCATCTGTTTATTAAACTGTTCAAACAGATGTGTTACTTTTCTCTGCAGGTGACTATACCACATGTCCTGTAGTAGCAAATATAATAATATTTATTTATTTAATCTTTATTGAACCAAAGAAAAGTGGTACAATAGGCGGACTTAATGCTAAGTAGCATTCTCTAACAGTCAACCTTCAGGATGTGCAGAGAAAAGTTGAAGAAGAAGTTGCAGCAGAGAGAAGTTGTTGTTGATAATAGTAGAAGTTCTACTGTGTTCTAATGTAGAACGCCGCGCATTCACCAGTTTGTACTCGAAAGTAGGATCCCATTTCTATCTAGCGCAATATTCCGAGTGAAATCTGACACACTAATTATTTTTGCGAGGACTTAACAAAAGGCACGCTAATGAATGAGTGTTATACATCATTTAGTTGAATTGTACATGTCTAATTAACGTAAATGTTAAACAATTTGTAAATTAACATCTTTACAATTTTCATAACTGCCGCTGTGTTGCGTTAGAAATCTATCTTTTCAAGAAAATTATTGGATTCATGTTTTCCTATGGACTGGATGTAAGACAAAGATTGATAACATTTTATTTATAATACCACCGATAAATGAACTAAATAAATATGTCTATGATTGCAATGACGAATGACACGCACAATATAACTATGTAAGTACCCCACTCCTTTCATTGTGCACAAATAATATTCCCTTGATCTGGTAGAGCCTTCCTCTCAGACTACTAAGCTGGATCCGCCCTTAGACATTTTAAGGTCTTTGTCGTCAAGTCTATTTTTGTTCTCTTCATTCACAGTTAATAACGACACTATCAAACAAAAAAATATCAAAATGAATCAACTTTCTCAGATACAACAAAATATACAAAAGATACAACAAATCAGCATTCATTAATTACCATTAAAGTATAATGTCATAGAACTGACATCTGGAACAAAATGTGTGTCCCGCCTAGAGGTTCTATTTTCAAAATTGAGCCCCGGTTCTCCTTTCAAAATCGAACGAATCCATTGAAGATTGAAGCCACGTGGCGCCAATGCATTGGGACATACATGGTGTTCGCGGTTTCGGTTCTATACGCTAGTAATAATACTTCAGTCTTTATTACAAATAAATTATGTTGTTAAATTTGTTATATAGAGCGAAGTACCGTTAGTATGAAAATAGCATTTGAGTCGAATACGAAAGTTGATTAAATTTTCATTAAAACAAAATGCTTGGCTAAGCATGCTAGATAAATCTCAATTAAGACCTGAATATTGTATAATCTCATCATTATATTTAATTTGTTCGTTCTACTGATGATTGTGTACAAAATAATCATCATTTATTGAGGGCAAAATATTCTTACATATTTTTTTTATAAACGGCAGACTGACGCATTACTTTATGTGACGAGGAAATGGACCAGCCATGAACTTACCAAAGAAATCATAGACGAATTATTTAAACCTACTTATAAATTATCGTATCGAAATAAAATTTTGTATGTTTATGTAACTTGAATGATATAATAATTTGGTATCTTGGAGCTGATCTGATGATGGAGTCAGAAGCTAAATAGAACTAAGTATAGAACTTTGCAACGGTAACTAGTAAACATTCAAGTTTGGGCTCATAATATGATTGTTTTTCTTGAGTCAAATATATTGAACTCGGTGTCGAACACGTGTCGAAGGTCTAATTAAGCTTGTTAAATAAATGCATATTACTTCTAATGTTATTATGCAAGTACACTATTAAATAAATTTTAATTATGCGTTGCTTTTTAATCTAACAAAATATATTTTTATAAATCACAATGGTAACTTTGATAAATAAAAAATATGGGTTAAGTTTTATTTATGTAAACTGCATACATAAAGAGACCAAATGAAAAATATTTGATTTCGATTTATTAAAGTTCGGCATACAGTTATTACGGAAACTGGACAACACATTGGTCGCTGACAAAAGCTGTTTGATTAATCCATTGTTAGATTTATGACGAAAATAAATCAGCGGAGAGCGACAAACAAACTGGATCCGAATCTGTGGCGAGCGATTTTTTTGTTTTCAACCGAATTTACGGCTAGTGTGAACCGTAAAACCGATCAAAATCTATTCGGGTCAACGAAGTTTTTAAGCCGTCCGGATATCACAGATTACTGACACAACATAACACGGGATGGAAAACATTAATTTGGAGTTATTATACCAGTTACAATAACTGATTCAGTACAGTTAAATTGCAACATCACATTTGTAAGCCTTTATTCGATATTTGAAAATTTAATCCCAATACTTATTTATCAAATATTCTATTTATCGATTTTTTACTATACTGTATTTTAATGTACCAAATGTTTTTACTCGGTTATCTCGACGTGACATTTACATTTATACTTGGATCAAAATACCCGGTATCTAATACAAGAATCATGATAATATGACATTTTAAAGGTATACTTTATACATTTACGTTAACTTTGTACTATTATTAATCCATTTTCATATCTAACCAAAGTAATAAAAGTATTGCCTTGTTAGCTGTTCAGCTGTTTAACAAAATAAAATGAAATAAATATAACTTACACAAGGATAAATACGTATTCATAATCATTTTCAAAAAATAGTATTTGGTCACTTAACAATTTTATTAGTATTCAAAAGTATTTTCAAAAATTCACGCACTACAATGTTCTCGGATGTTCAATTGTTTTAATGTGCTCTTATAGTGAACGCTCCAATATGCGGTCGCATGTCATCCGCATCGGAGTCTCATATGATTTCATACAAATGCGGCGCGTTTGGCGCGTAAAGTGCGGACATATATATGCGTTTAGCATTATTCGACTTCATCCAAGCTGCGTTCACAATGCTCCAAGAGTAAGGACACGATTTATGATCCATTTTTAAAAATTACTACCATCCCTAGGCAACCATAAAATATTAATATATTACCGTCTAATGACTCAGCACAATGCCGTAGCCAATGCCATAAAAGTAGATTAACCGCTCAGGGCAAGACATGTTTTGCTTTAAAACGACGACTTTATTAGGAGAAATACTTATAATATACTACGATATACTTGTAATAACCATAAGTCTCTTATTTTAATTTATAAAATTTATAAAACAGAAGCAATCAATATGAAGAGGTTTTACACGATGTTCTTGTTTTTAGCTAAATTGATCCAAATATTGATATATGAGGGCTGGGTGAAATTTTCCTATGTTATTATGTATGAGGCACGATCCATCAAGTTCTCTTCGGGTTAGTGGTTGCCAAAATTCCGCAATATTAACATTGAACGCATGCAGACGGTTTTTGTAGTCGACGTTCGAATTTTCATTTATATCTGCGGTTACTTGAAACGGGAAATAATTGGTTTTGGTCTTAAAATTTTCATTGTAAATATTTGTTCCTTTACTCAAAACCGCCACGATGGTGCTAATATTCTTACACTGTAAACTCAAGTTGATATCCGTTTGTTAGCCATTCATATACATTACATTGAGAGTAACGTTTATAATTAAGTACCTACCTACATGAAATATATCATTTCATCAAAAACATAAATGTGAAACAAGAGCCATGTTCAAAAAAAAGAATTGAGATCTAAATGGGTGCCAAGTTCTGTGTAGAAATGCCTAAAATTTTAGTCACAAAAAACATGTAATTCAAGCTCTACATTTTTTGACTTGGTTAGTTTTCACGTACCTACGTAGGCTATATTACGAGTATATTTGTATAATTATCTTCATTAAGTCTGGTAGGTTGATGTAATACCTATGTTACTTTTCTAAAATTTGGTTTTTTTGTTGCTAACTAATGAACTAATAAAAAACTATTATGTAAATCACGGATTTACTATTAGATTTTATTTTCTTTTTAAAAACAAAAACAAAAATAAGGCATCTGTTTTAAGGCCAGTTATTAAGTTGACAAAGAATTAATATCCATTACACGTACGCTTTGTACGCAACGTATATAGACGCAAAACTTTATGATTACGATTAAACCGAGAACTAGAAATCGACCTCTGTTATAACTTCCATAACTCGTGTAGTTATTCGGCAATATGGTCGGGCCATCTGGAAACCGTTATTGAAGGTAACAATTATACAATGGCAGTACGTTTCGGAATGTTCTACCCAAAGAAAACAGACGCTGTAACATTTTATTGCTCTAGAATACGCGGAGAATTTTGTCTATCTCGCCTATTGTCTTCTGAGTTCTATTTAGTCTTCCGGGAGTCAATTGGATTTGGTAAGCACCAAGCAAGATAAACTTTATTACCTTGTAGCTAGATTTTGTATTACTCTTTGTTATTATTTACTCAGAACACAAGCCACTAAAAATATTATTTTTATTTGTATTAAAGGATGGTACAAATTTTGTGCGTATAATCCCAAATATAATCCCAAAGTAAATCCCATTTGGATTATAATAAGTATATTAAACTGCCTAATTATAGCAAAAGGAAACGTTAAAGCTGAATGAAGCAGGAAAAACCTGGAGAAGTTTATTTTCGTCTTTTCTTCGTAAAAAGATCGCGAGTTTACCTAAAAATATTATATATAATTTTATCAACCACGGAATTTCACTCTTCTTTATAATTTTGTGCAGTAAATAAAAATAATAGCTAAAGATTTCATCCCGTATGCCACAAGTAATTGTTTGTAAAAGGAATCAGTTATCAGCTAACTTCATCATGTCGCTTTTTAGCTGTCGGTATGCACGCGCTTCGTAAAAATTTTACTTTCATATTTTTTTCCAAACGCGGCAAAAGAAGTAGCTATAACTTCAAAAATTATAAAACAAAACAAAATATTTATAATTTCTATTTAAGTGCACATTAATATTATTTTTATATTTATCAATTTCACAGCTCTGTTAGTGGTACAATAAATTATTAAATTATTAATACACAAAACATAAAAAATACTCCTTAAACAAATTTTCAAAGATACAGTACAGCTACAGTCAGTGCTGGTGCAAGAGCCACTGACCCCCCAGGCCAGAATATTGTGGCGCCCACATAAAATCAAAATCGACCTTTTTTTGTTGGAAAAATTTTTTGTTGAACCAATGAGAACGTTTATTAAGAATTATATTTTTCCTCTTTTTTTTCTCGTCACCCCAAATGTGGCGCCCCTCCAAATTTGACGCCCTAGGCTTTCGCTAACCTTGTCCCCCCCTAACGCCGGCCCTGGCTACAGTATAACTACAGTAAAATTACCATAAAAGCAAAGGCAAGTTTACATTATACTCATTATGAACTGAGTCGACGTCATTGACCATTGTCAACATATCAGTTCGTCGACCATTGTCGTGATACATTCTACTCCAGCTTCATTATCTAGTCTCATCAAGAGTCGGATACCAGTAATTTATGGAATACGATATCTTTTACGCTCTATGCAGCATCAAATATAGTATCACATTATCATACTTCAGCTCAAAAATGAATGAAAACAACTGATCTTGGGTTTACAGAATTAATAAGAAGATAAATGTTATTGTACGCGATTTGGATTCCCGTTTCACATATGGAATCCAGTAGATATAAGAAAAAGTCTTTATAAGAAGTATTTTTAAATATGCTGTTGAATTAATTTCTCCTCCAATTCGATTGGAGCCAATTAAAAGACTCACCAATACAAAAATTAGCCTAGAAATTAGCCAAGTTCAAGCATAGATAAGTGAATGCACTGGATTGATTCCACACACGTACGGTTTGTCGGCACTAAGACACTTTGAAGCATTGATTGGAGCGTGTATCGAGAATCTATACTTGCCAATCTGACGTAAGATGCGAATATAGACATACTGATTACTGCCGTGGTTCAAAGTTAATTTAAATACTCCGTTTGAACGCCGCATTAGACTTAGAGATTTTAGCAAATAAAGAGCCCGATTTTTTTAAATAAGCGGATATTTTGACAAGTGAATTTTCGATTGAAAATTAGGGTGCTTTTTCGAGATTAAGTCAAAATAAGGTGGAAAAATAAATATTTTAAATCAAAAAAATTACAGTATATTTGGGACATAGAAAGGTAAATTTTCACAAAATTTCGTGATCACATAAATTTTGAGGTTATGTAAAAAAGTGTACATACAAAAGTTGTAGATCTTTTTATTACCTACAACTTTGCCATTTAACTTTTTTCCATAAGACTAGTAGTTTTTGCTGGAAATTGAGATAAACCGTTTTTTACCCTTAAAACCCCCCCCTCCCCCCCACTTCCCGACCTCAGATCACCCGTAAATTATTTTTCCTTCATTTTTGTTATATTCTCTTCCTTTTGCAATGGGTTTCATCCTACTATTATTTTTTTCATTTTTTTACCGTTTTAAGAGGTATCGGCACTGGCCTACTAGGTTATTGGCAACAAGCGTCTTAACATAAACTACATATATTATGTGAATGATATCAGGTGTACAGAATCTTAAACCAAATTAGTTTTGTTAAAATAATAATATTATGTTACGCATATCATCGGTAACTACATACATACATTATATTGGCAACAGTACGTCTTATATCGGTAACTGTGTCGTCTATGTAAGCACCCAAACACTATCGCACGAATACCGGAGACGTTTCAACAAAAGCACGCTAATGAGGAAATCGTGTTCTCCATTGAGAATTCAATTTACCGATCCAGTGAAAGTATACTCAACAGTCATGTAGCAAGCATGGGACATAGCTGCACTATGGATCTTTTACACCTTCTTGAATATGCTACTGGGTCTATTTACATAAATAACTAGGGTTTCTTCCAAGTTATCTTACACGTGATGAAGTAAATTATTATGCTGTGTTTAGTTTTTGAACCTATAACTAAGAGCGGAATTAAGTTTGTCGTCAAAAACGGAGTTTCGATTACTATTTTTATTTTATTCAAGCTTCCACTTCGGTAATAAGTACTTTACCTGCTACTGTTTTTATATCATTGGCGTTGACGTTAAAAGGAAAAAATACCTATTACAGCTTGTTAATTCCCGGAGAAATTAGTTTTCTGATAACTTTTCTTCGTTGACGACAACAATGAGATCGTCGGCTATGGTTTGGAAAGGCATAGCTGGGAATATACACATTGTTATTGAAGAGGCCATTCCAGCAAGAGACAAACAAACAAAACACGGCAATTACGCACTGTCGTGCCACAGTCTAGGGATTTACTACAGTCTGTCAATACACATCTAGATATTATATCAACTATACCCAAAGTGATACATAAAAGCATAGCAAAGCAATACCTAATTATTTTATTGTAATCAAAGATGACGGGCTACTGTACCACCTAAGCTGGTAATCTACGCAGAGTATCCTTCTCTTCTCGAAATTGCAAAGACCTATAATGTACACTCTTATATTTCTCCAATGATGATCAGTGAAGGGGTTACTGTGGTAATTCTTGGAATATCTTATACCGCATTTAGGCTTCTTTACTAAGCAATAACATTTTAAATATTAACAACCGACAGTGCCCAAAGTTGCTTAACTCGTATAATTATACATATGAGTAATCACTCACGATTGGCAAACTGTTGAGCTATTTGTACTGTCAATTAACTATTGTTATACTGTGGTTATACGCAAAAAACATTTCCATGCCAGGAAAGTGCTTTCACAAACAGAAGATGCTGACAATATTGTTTGAGTATACACTCGAACCACATGTTAATGTTCGACCTACATTCGAACACATCGGATACTCGTATCGTAATAGCTTAATAAAATAGATAAGAAACGTAAAAATGATAGGGAAAGGGAGAAAAATAGGCTGGTTTTATCCAAGATGACAAGCAAACAGTTATATAACTTGCTGGTCCTTTAAACCTTTTTCTGCAAATATGTTACTTTATGAAACAATATTATTAAACTACAACGAAGATATTGTACGCTAGTCTACGAACACATATATTTCTTTTTAAGTGTTGTAAGCATCCGAGAATAATTCTGACTTGAATTTACTAATAATTTCTATAACAATCTGCAATGGAGCAACATGGTGCATTATTTGGGAGGAGAAAAAAAATGCAATTTTAAACAATTCATTAAATAACTTCTAAAACGTAAGTTTAAGAGTTTTGTAACGATTTTATTTAGCTTAATCTATATCTATACTAATATTATAAATGCGAAAGTAACTCTGTCTGCTACTCTTTAACGCCTAAACCACTGAACCGATTTTGATGAAATTTGGTACAGATATAGAATTGAGCTCGGGAATGATCAAAGGATACATTTTATCCCGGAAAATAGAACTGTTCCTGAGGGATAACTCTTTCACGCCTAAATCACTGTACCGATTTTGATGTTTGGTACAGATAAAGAATTGAGCTCGGGAAAGGACATATGATACTTTTTATCCCGGAAAATAGACCTGTTCCTGAGGGATAACTCTTTCAAGCCACTGAACTGATTTTGATGAAATTTAGTACAGATATAGAACTGAGCTCGGGAAAGGACATATGATACTTTTCATACCGAAAAATAGACCTGTTCCTGTATAGGATTGAGCTCGGGAAAGGACATATGATACTTTTTATCCCGGAAAATAGACCTGTTCCTGAGGGATAACTCTTTCAAGCCACTGAACCGATTTTAATGAAATTTAGTACAGATATAGAATTGATTTCGGTAATGAACATAGGATACTTTTTATCCCAGAAAATAGACCTGTTCCTGAGGGATAACTCTTTCACGCCTAAATCACTGAACCGATTTTGAGGTTTGGTACAGATATAGAATTGAGCTCGGGAAAGGACATATGAACAAAGGATACTTTTTATCCCGGAAAATAGACCCGTTCCTGAGGGAATCTCTTTCACGCCTAAATCACTGAACCAATTTTGAAGTTTGGTACAGATATAGAATTGAGCTCGGGAAAGGACATATGATACTTTTCATCCCGGAAAATAGACCTGTTCCTGAGGGATAACTCTTTCAAGCCACTGATCCGATTTTGATGAAGTTTAGTACTGATATAGAATTGAGCTCGGGAAAGGACATATGATACTTTTCATCCCGGAAAATAGACCTGTTCCTGAGGGATAACTCTTTCAAGCCACTGATCCGATTTTGATGAAGTTTAGTACTGATATAGAACTGAGCTCAGGAAAGAACATATGATACTTTTTATCCCGAAAAATAGACCTGTTCCTGAGGGATAACTCTTTCACGCCTCAATCACTGAACCGATTTTGATCTTTGGTACAGATATAGAATTGAGCTCGGGAAAGGACATATGATACTTTTCATCCCGGAAAATAGACCTGTTCCTGAGGGATAACTCTTTCAAGCCACTGAACTGATTTTGATGAAATTTAGTACTGATATAGAATTGAGCACGGGAAAGGACATATGATACTTTTTATCCCGGAAAATAGACCTGTTCCTGAGGGATAACTCTTTCAAGCCACTGAACCGATTTTAATAAAATTTAGTACAGATATAGAACTGAGCTCGGGAAAGAACATATGATACTTTTTATCCCGGTTAATAGACCTGTTCCTGAGGGATAACTCTTTCACGCCTAAATCACTGAACCGATTTTGATGTTTTGTACAGATATAGAATTGAGGTCGGGAAAGGACATATGATACTTTTCATCCCGGAAAATAGACCCGTTCCTGAGGGATAACTCTTTCACGCCTAAATCACTGTACCGATTTTGATGTTTGGTACAGATAAAGGATTGAGCTCGGGAAAGGACATATGATACTTTTTATTTCGGAAAATAGAGCTGTTCCTGAGGGATAACTCTTTCAAGCCACTGAACCGATTTTGATGAAATTTAGTACAGATATAGAATTGAGCTGGGAAATGAACATAGGATACTTTTTATCCCGGAAAATAGACCCGTTCCTGAGGGATAACTCTTTCACGCCTAAATCACTGTACCGATTTTGATGTTTGGTACAGATAAAGAATTGAGCTCGGGAAAGGACATATGATACTTTTTATCCCGGAAAATAGACCTGTTCCTGAGGGATAACTCTTTCAAGCCACTGAACTGATTTTGATGAAATTTAGTACAGATATAGAACTGAGCTCGGGAAAGGACATATGATACTTTTCATACCGAAAAATAGACCTGTTCCTGAGGGATAACTCTTTCAAGCCACTGAACCGATTTTGATGAAATTTGGTACAGATATAGGATTGAGCTCGGGAAAGGACATATGATACTTTTTATCCCGGAAAATAGACCTGTTCCTGAGGGATAACTCTTTCAAGCCACTGAACCGATTTTAATGAAATTTAGTACAGATATAGAATTGATTTCGGTAATGAACATAGGATACTTTTTATCCCGGAAAATAGACCTGTTCCTGAGGGATAACTCTTTCACGCCTAAATCACTGAACCGATTTTGAGGTTTGGTACAGATATAGAATTGAGCTCGGGAAAGGACATATGAACAAAGGATACTTTTTATCCCGGAAAATAGACCCGTTCCTGAGGGAATCTCTTTCACGCCTAAATCACTGAACCAATTTTGAAGTTTGGTACAGATATAGAATTGAGCTCGGGAAAGGACATATGATACTTTTCATCCCGGAAAATAGACCTGTTCCTGAGGGATAACTCTTTCAAGCCACTGATCCGATTTTGATGAAGTTTAGTACTGATATGGAATTGAGCTCGGGAAAGGACATATGATACTTTTTATCCCGGTTAATAGACCTGTTCCTGAGGGATAACTCTTTCACGCCTAAATCACTGAACCGATTTTGATGTTTTGTACAGATATAGAATTGAGGTCGGGAAAGGACATATGATACTTTTCATCCCGGAAAATAGACCCGTTCCTGAGGGATAACTCTTTCACGCCTAAATCACTGTACCGATTTTGATGTTTGGTACAGATAAAGGATTGAGCTCGGGAAAGGACATATGATACTTTTTATTTCGGAAAATAGAGCTGTTCCTGAGGGATAACTCTTTCAAGCCACTGAACCGATTTTGATGAAATTTAGTACAGATATAGAATTGAGCTGGGAAATGAACATAGGATACTTTTTATCCCGGAAAATAGACCCGTTCCTGAGGGATAACTCTTTCACGCCTAAATCACTGTACCGATTTTGATGTTTGGTACAGATAAAGAATTGAGCTCGGGAAAGGACATATGATACTTTTTATCCCGGAAAATAGACCTGTTCCTGAGGGATAACTCTTTCAAGCCACTGAACTGATTTTGATGAAATTTAGTACAGATATAGAACTGAGCTCGGGAAAGGACATATGATACTTTTCATACCGAAAAATAGACCTGTTCCTGAGGGATAACTCTTTCAAGCCACTGAACCGATTTTGATGAAATTTGGTACAGATATAGGATTGAGCTCGGGAAAGGACATATGATACTTTTTATCCCGGAAAATAGACCTGTTCCTGAGGGATAACTCTTTCAAGCCACTGAACCGATTTTGATGAAATTTAGTACAGATATAGAATTGATTTCGGTAATGAACATAGGATACTTTTTATCCCGGAAAATAGACCTGTTCCTGAGGGATAACTCTTTCACGCCTAAATCACTGAACCGATTTTGAGGTTTGGTACAGATATAGAATTGAGCTCGGGAAAGGACATATGAACAAAGGATACTTTTTATCCCGGAAAATAGACCCGTTCCTGAGGGAATCTCTTTCACGCCTAAATCACTGAACCAATTTTGAAGTTTGGTACAGATATAGAATTGAGCTCGGGAAAGGACATATGATACTTTTCATCCCGGAAAATAGACCTGTTCCTGAGGGATAACTCTTTCAAGCCACTGATCCGATTTTGATGAAGTTTAGTACTGATATGGAATTGAGCTCGGGAAAGGACATATGATACTTTTTATTTCGGAAAATAGACCTGTTCCTGAGGGATAACTCTTTCAAGCCACTGAACCGATTTTGATGAAATTTAGTACAGATATAGAATTGAGCTGGGAAATGAACATAGGATACTTTTTATCCCGGAAAATAGACCCGTTCCTGAGGGATAACTCTTTCACGCCTAAATCACTGTACCGATTTTGATGTTTGGTACAGATAAAGAATTGAGCTCGGGAAAGGACATATGATACTTTTTATCCCGGAAAATAGACCTGTTCCTGAGGGATAATTCTTTCAAGCCACTGAACTGATTTTGATGAAATTTAGTACAGATATAGAACTGAGCTCGGGAAAGGACATATGATACTTTTCATACCGAAAAATAGACCTGTTCCTGAGGGATAACTCTTTCAAGCCACTGAACCGATTTTGATGAAATTTGGTACAGATATAGGATTGAGCTCGGGAAAGGACATATGATACTTTTTATCCCGGAAAATAGACCTGTTCCTGAGGGATAACTCTTTCAAGCCACTGAACCGATTTTAATGAAATTTAGTACAGATATAGAATTGATTTCGGTAATGAACATAGGATACTTTTTATCCCGGAAAATAGACCTGTTCCTGAGGGATAACTCTTTCACGCCTAAATCACTGAACCGATTTCGAGGTTTGGTACAGATATAGAATTGAGCTCGGGAAAGGACATATGAACAAAGGATACTTTTTATCCCGGAAAATAGACCCGTTCCTGAGGGAATCTCTTTCACGCCTAAATCACTGAACCAATTTTGAAGTTTGGTACAGATATAGAATTGAGCTCGGGAAAGGACATATGATACTTTTCATCCCGGAAAATAGACCTGTTCCTGAGGGATAACTCTTTCAAGCCACTGATCCGATTTTGATGAAGTTTAGTACTGATATAGAATTGAGCTCGGGAAAGGACATATGATACTTTTCATCCCGGAAAATAGACCTGTTCCTGAGGGATAACTCTTTCAAGCCACTGATCCGATTTTGATGAAGTTTAGTACTGATATAGAACTGAGCTCAGGAAAGAACATATGATACTTTTTATCCCGAAAAATAGACCTGTTCCTGAGGGATAACTCTTTCACGCCTCAATCACTGAACCGATTTTGATCTTTGGTACAGATATAGAATTGAGCTCGGGAAAGGACATATGATACTTTTCATCCCGGAAAATAGACCTGTTCCTGAGGGATAACTCTTTCAAGCCACTGAACTGATTTTGATGAAATTTAGTACTGATATAGAATTGAGCACGGGAAAGGACATATGATACTTTTTATCCCGGAAAATAGACCTGTTCCTGAGGGATAACTCTTTCAAGCCACTGAACCGATTTTAATAAAATTTAGTACAGATATAGAACTGAGCTCGGGAAAGAATATATGATACTTTTTATCCCGGTTAATAGACCTGTTCCTGAGGGATAACTCTTTCACGCCTAAATCACTGAACCGATTTTGATGTTTTGTACAGATATAGAATTGAGGTCGGGAAAGGACATATGATACTTTTCATCCCGGAAAATGGACCTGTTCCTGAGGGATAACTCTTTCAAGCCACTGAACTGATTTTGAAGAAATTTAGTACTGATATAGAATTGAGCTCGGGAAAGGACATATGATACTTTTTATCCCGGAAAATAGACCTGTTCCTGAGTGATAATTCTTTCAAGCCACTGAACCGATTTTGATAAAATTGAGTACAGATATAGAACTGAGCTCGGGAAAGAACATATGATATTTTTTATCCCGGTTAATAGACTTGTTCCTGAGGGATAACTCTTTAAAGAAAGAAAGAAAGAAAAAGCATTTATTCGAAGGAGCAAAGCACAAACAAAATGTAAGATTCTCACACCCATATTCACAAAAAACAAGCAAAGATAAAGAAGTGTTTAAACTCTGAGTTATGAAAAACGACAAACCGCAAGAAAATACATTCACGCCTAAATCACTGAACCGATTTTGATGTTTGGTACAGATATAGAATTGAGGTCCGGAAAGGACATAAGATACTTTTTATCCCGGAAAATAGACCTGTTCCTGAGAGATAAGGTCAAATTTTGCTATATGTAGTTGATAGATTCGTTATTTATGAAGCGCCTTTTATGACTCTGTTTAGGGTTCCGAAGTCAAAACAGAATTCTCATAGTTTCGTCATACCCGTCCGTCCGTCCATCCATCCATCCGTCCGTAGCATATCGCAGATATCCTTAGTGCTAGAAAGCTGTAATTTAGCAGGGATATACACGTTCATTTAAACTTTAAATTGGTAGAATAACATTTTAAAAAATATGTTTTTAGGGTACCTGTCCTAGAGGTATTATGGGGATAATTTTTTTCCCCCATAGTGCGGGGTATCGTTGAAAAGGTCTCTCAAAAATAATATGGGTCTGCTAAGTCCATTTTTCGATTGAGTGGTCTGTTTGCAAACTATTCGTAAGTCAATTTACGAAAAACATGTCATGAAGGGATCTTTATTTTCGGCGTACGAAGTCGCGGGTAACAGCTAGTATTTTATATCTTTAAGTCTTGTTAAAGTTTTTTCAATTTCTTTTACTGCACTGATTATTATAAAACTTTGCACGTAAACTGACCTACCGTAATAAAATTACGATTTTGATTTAATTACGAATGAATTACGATCTGATGAATCATGAGTCAGACAGATTGGACAGTCACATTGTTTGTTATTGATTTAAAATAAAACCTTCCACTTAAAAGTTATATAATAATAATGAGAATCTATTTATTTGATATTTCAAAGGCTGTCGGCTCTGAAGACTTTCGTTTACCCTTGCAATATATTGGGTTAGAATAACCAGTGATTTAGGAGACAATACACCTGCAAGAAAGGCTTTTATCTGAAGATAGAACTCGGGGTACGCTTTCGTAACTGTCGATGATAACTTATTTGAATCGCCATTTCGAGCTGAATTTATGGCTGATTTAACTGGTTTACTTTTGAGAGGCGTTTTTTATGGTGGATATTACGATAAGATTCAAAATGATGTATTCATTGTGCAGTTTTTTTATGTTTATTTGCATAGAACACAGTGCAGTCAATAGGAAACTGTAATCTCAAAGTTAGAAACATGCTTTATTTTATTTTAAAAGATAATATTGTATAATTATATTCCCATCAGCGCGAGTTCCGAAATAATAAATAAGTACTCTATCACCCCAACTCAGAGTCACTAACGTTTCCTTAAATCGCTCTTTAGCTTTTGAAAATAGACTTATTCCAAACATGTACGAAAATCCAATCTAAATTACAAAACAAATTTCGTAGCAACTTTATATATCCCGTAAGTGTTATAGGCAGCCAACCCTCTATCGAAATCGGCGTCAAGTCCCGACCCCTATTAGCAAAACAGGGGAAACGCGTAAACTATCCGAGTTATAACTATGCGTAACTAAAGCATGTCAATAATTGATTTGTGCTTGATAACGATAATGTATTGAGCATCGGGGATAGGTAGCGTTGCTCTCGGATAAGCCTACGTGATGAGAATGTTTCGATACACCAGGTGGTAGGAACCGTTGAACCCAAAGGTTATATGTGTAGCCATGTAGGGAGATACTCATGCTAATGTAACAAATTAGCTTTCATAGTGGTCTATTCGATTAAATGGAACGATAATTTACACTGTTTTTACAGGCTGTAGGCGTTTCATCTTTAAGGTTAATAGTGGGTAAACTGTAAGTACGTAAAATATTATTTTAACACTTTTTTAAATAACTTAAAATACGATTATACCTAGTTAAATTTTCGCGAGGTGAATATGTTTATACTGTATGCATTTTCTCAGAAAAATTTTCTGTCCTGTAACAGAGGGAACCTTATTGCGGAAATATTTCTGTGTGTGTTTGTTTGCTTTATTAAAAAAAGGAGTTCAT
>OZ010691.1:9967980-10041599 GCA_963932265.1 Thymelicus lineola
GCTTTAATAACAAAAGAGTTCATGATTTTTTATATTTTGCTATACGTCCTATAATTATATGGTGCCGTCGACTTTATTCACCTGAGTTAATTCACCCAGGTGTTTTAAGTCTACTTTTAGTGTACTTTATTCACCTATGCACCCAGGTGATTTAAGTCTACTGATCGAGGTATCCAACCGTCAACGTATCATTTTCACGATTGTATTCAAAATACCGTTCGAGAACGCAGACAACTCGAGCACGTGACTTGAATGGTTGCTGCCCATTTCAATTACGAATGATCAATAACCAAATTCGTAAATGCGTCAAGAATCTCCCTCCTTTATCTATTTGTGGGCATAAACATTCCTTTTGTTAACCCCCCGACGAAAATAGAGGGGTGTTATAAGTTTCACGTGTCTGTGTATCTGGGTATCTGTGAATCTGTATGTCTGCCTCTGGCATCGTAACTCCTAAACGGAAGGACCGATTTTATGGATTTTAATCCAGACTTTTATATGAAAGGTGACATAATCGAAAGTGTTCTTAGCTATGTTTAGTGTAAATAAAACTATCGGGGGTTTTATAAATTATAATTTATTTATTTATTTATTATTAATTTATTTATTTAAGATTAGCATACTTAAAGGTAATTCAAAATATCTCTTAACATTTAATCAAATCTAATCCAAAGCCCGTAGAAGCTGTACCTCACTTCACTTATTGAACTGAACTCGTACCAAAGCTAATAATCCTCCGTCAATATCAAAACAATCAGTGCCAAGTTTAACCTTCGTGGAATTCCATTCAAGTACTCTTCGATCGTTGAGTTTCTAGTTGTTGTAGGAACTACTAAATTTGTTATACGACTTCGAAGGTTTTCAGAGATCAATCAATTACTAAATCGACTTCAACAAAAACTAAAATTAAATTTCAATCAAGAAGACGCTGATCAGATTAATATTATCACGAATGACGGAAAAATATTCCGCAAAATTTAACTCTTTTTGTTCTCTCTCTAAGCAGTAAAGCAGTTGCAATTTCAATATATCTCATAGGGAAAATGTCTCACAATATGCATGAACGGCTACATTTCGATACGCAGAGAATTCCCACCAGTTTCCACGCTTCGTAAAGTAGCAGATCGTCATTTTATATTGCGAAGTTATTTGGAATGGCTCAGTATAAATAGAGGCGACTAAATAAAATGGCATATAAAAACATTTCAAAAAGCTTTTCGTTGAATAACACGCATTAAAAGTTGTCGCGTTATTGCAATATTATTACGAAACAATAGGAGCACATGTGTATTTCTTTTTATCTTTGTGTTGTCCATTGCATCCACAACACATGATAATCTAGTGTGGGAGTGTGTAGTGTTTATTTTACACATATATTTTTTATTTTACTACGGCAAGTTGCATAGCAGCTTTCGTCAAATCGTTTTCGATATTTTGACTCTTATTTAATTAAATATTTTTATAACAAGCCCGTTGTAAAGTTAGGATATTAAACATAGCATTAAATGAACTGCAAACTACATCGATATAACCAATATAAATAGCGTTATTCTCTTCGTCCTTGTCTCAAGAACACTGAATTAATCCAAGCCAAGCAGTCTTTAATTACTAAAGTGTTCAAGATAGGCGGTACATTAAGTCGCTCACCGCTGCATAGAATTTGAGCATAATTGCGAACCACGACGTCAGCTAAGACTTGCCAATTAAGACGATCGTCAACGAAAGTTAATGCAGTTCAACCAACAAAGAAATACTGCATTTTATTTACTGTGTTTTAATCTTTTATTTCTTTACATTAAGTTAAGTTAATATTAAGCTTTCCAACGATGCTCTAATCCTCGAGTACAAGTAAGTATCTTGGGCATTGCAATTCTCGTCTTTCCTTGAAAAAGATTTTCTATAGCCGCTAGAGCTGAAGAAAAGTGGCCGGGCGGAAGAAAGAGCTGAAATAAGCTCATTCCATAGTTGGATTGTGCGTGGCAATAGCATGCACATTAATTAAGCTATATGTTAATAATAGCATCATCCTACAACAAATATTTCGGACCAAAACGGAACATGAACTTATTATTTTAATTAATTTCAATGGAACACATTGTTAGGCTAAAATTACTCGATTTTCGGTTGTTAGGACTATTTTATCATCAACAAAGTATGTATCATAATGAACTCAGTTAATAAATTTGAACGTAGATAATTAAAAACAATTACTTGCTAATGATATTATGATTACAATTAATATAACTGAATAAAATTGGTTCAAATATAATTCTCGATTATGATACATCTCTGAGTGGATTCCAAGGGACTACTCTTTTCAAGTAAAAATTAAGATCTCCAAATCAAAAAAATTAAGTAACTCCCGAAAAAAGAGCTAAAGACCTTGAAACGTCTGAACAGATCTTCATAAATTGTAGCTAAGGACCGATTACGTCAGCTTTCAGACAAAAGAAAACCGCATCATAATCGGTCCATTCCTTTAGGAACTACGATACCACAGACAGATAGACACACAGACACGTCAAACTTATTACACTCCTCCTTTGCGTCGGGGGTTAAAAATATCACGTAGACATTTAACAAATTACATTCTAGACGAAAAACGAATATTTAGCTTGTCATAAAACCTGTCACCAAGTAATTCCGGACTCCGGAAGATATTTTTACTAAACAAAGCGCTATGCATAGAATCAGAGTAATTGCAAAATGCGGCGTCAGCTAAGATTTGCCAATTAAGGCGATCAGCTGCGGAACCGCTTGCCCACTCAGCGCGCGCAGTGAAGCGTAAGACCCGCATACGCTGGCCATGCACTTTATTTTAATTCAGAAGCCATATAAAAGCCTTTCAAATTGTCGGCTAAGTGTTTTGGGTTTTTTATTTTTTTTGACAAGTGCCAATCGACTGAACAATTCATTTCAAAATTTTCATTTATTTTTTTACAAAAGAAAAAATTATATAGCGGTAATAAAATTACAGTCAAATAAAATATATTTATATTTTATTGTTTAGTTTAGTTATAATGAATTAACCTGAGTTTTGTAAAGCCTATCTTTGGTTCAATGGAATCAAATTTTAGCCGAATTCATAATCTGAGCTTAACATAAGCTTAACCTCACTATAATCATGTAATCTTATCTTAAAAAGCTGCATTCATTAAAATGCTTATTCAACTCATCCTTATTCAGTTATCATACTTATCTTTAACATTTTTCAAATTAAATCCTTCTGAATGTTCATAATTTACTCGCGAGTATCTATTCAACTTATTTTATTTACTAAAAGGATGCACCGTCATATTACTTTGTAGAATTATGATGAAATACAAGTACACTGAAGTACTTGTTTTATAATGCGCATAATAAACAATTTTATTGCTGTATGGCAATACTAACACGCTGAGCAAGAAAACTGCCAGCTCTAGGGTCACTCGTCTTATCTTTTAATTTTCTACTTATTTCTTTAAAAAGATAGTGAGCGTCGGGACCCCACGAACCAAGTGTTTCAACACCGAATGCTTTGAATATATATGATGTTCCTAAATTTCTGTATTTACCATGTTTTAATTTTTCAGCCGCTTCTGCCGCAGCACCTGCTTTGATTTTGGTACCATGAAGATGGGACGGAGCCAATGTATCTACGCAGGTAGCATAATTATGTGATAAGTGATAAGATACGATTGAAGGCGATAAAACTATTAACTTATTATTTACTCCTCATAAATTTTCATACCGCGGGCTTAAATATGAAAATCGATTCTAAAGGAGTTAAACTCCAAAAATCAAAATAATTTTTTGTACGCTTTACTTCAAATTTCGAATAAAGTCTTCTAAATGCTAATAATTTAAACGTATTCTGAATCAGTTTAAGATTCATCGCCTAAAATAATAAAATAGAAAATATGAATGACATATTCGCTGACGAATTCAATTATTTTTAATGTTATATTCGTAATCTAATATATAAAATTCTCGTGTCACAGTTTTCGTTGCCATACTCCTCCGAAACGGAATGACGGATTTTGATGAAATTTTTTGTGCTTATCCGGTATCTATGAGAATCGGACAACATCTATTTTTCATCCCCCTAAATGTTAGGGGTAGTCCTAAATTTTTTTTTTATTTTTTAGACAAAATTTTTAATTTCTATTTTTTTATGATACAACATACAAAAATACATACAATCCTCAATTTTCACCCTTCTATCATCAACCCTATTTTTAATATGATTGTCAGGCGATACGAAGTTCGCCCGGTCATCTAGTATTGTATATAAATTGATTTGACTCACGTTACAGATCAACGCCTGTCTAATATTAAAATATACAGGAGGATCAGCTGTATTTGGGGTCGGTGAAACAACCGCCTAGGAATGGCCATGAAAGAAACATTTCCTTTGAAACTTATCTCTATTACTGGCACTGCGACGGAAATTCAATAAAACAAGGGAAGCTGTCCGAAGCAAAGGTAAAATAAACAGCTAAATAAAAAATGTAGCTCATTTGAACGAGATTATTCTCTTCCTTTGAGAGTTGAATTGCATCTTAAAGGTGTATTCTTTCTTCATAAGAATGCAAACAATATAAAGTTGTGCCTGACTACACTTTGACTGGATAACACTGTTATAAGTCAACGGAAAGAGCAATGTCTACAGCACAAAACTTTAAAATTACTCCTTTAACATCACAACTTGTAAAAAATCTACTACGGACTGTCTCTCGGAGGTTCTTGCAGTCAAATCATCTGTATCCAGTATCTGTATAAGTAAAAAATGTAAGTACTGTTATAAAAATAATTACTTATCAAAGTTTATTAAATGTCACTAACTAACAATAATGATATTTATTTTTAGTTGATTGGCTTTCAAAATTCAACTGTATAATGTTTTATTTTGTCAACTTTTCTCTAGCACTACAAGACAAATAAAATATTATTTCCTCTGAGTTGTGAATAATATCCAAAGATTGAAAAAAATCAAGCTCGTATCGTAAATTATAGACGCTCTTTTCAATTCCTTTGATAAAATCTTACTCGATTTAGCTTAAAAGTCTATTAACTGTATTTACATGCCGTTTAACTAAACTTGGCACATATTTTCATTTCAAAACTCTTTGTTACCCTATTTTTGTAATCAACGATTTTTGTTTATATACATATAATATCACATTGCTGACATAAAGTTCATTAAATCTATTAGAACTTATCAGGCATACATAATTATAACCAAATTCAATACAAACACACAAAAACATAAAATCTATTATTGTTTGAATAGATCAGTTTTAAATATCACGATATTTGATACTTTTTTGAAAGATTTCCCATGATTACAGAAATAAGAATGCCGTATTAATTTTCCTGTGATCATTTAATATATTTAATTGAAATCTCCACTTGTAATGATGAATAGATTTAATAACGGAGCGTCGCTTAATATATTAAATTTAGAATTTTCTTGTACAGATCAAAGGGAATGTAATTTAATTTACCTCCAGGGATCCCCTCAGGTTATTCCTTCGTCACTTGCTTATATCAAAAGTTAATGTATCCATTCAAGTTAGGCGACATAGAAGACCTTTAAAACAAAAATGAAAGGGTTCAATGGGCAGATTTAATCCTGATTGGCATTCTTTACAAGTCAACTCTGAAGAATTCATTCCTTCGTCAGACAACAAAACGTAAAAATAGCTACAAATAATAACGGGGAAACAGTTACGTGGCTGACTTAAAAGATAAAATGTTTCTGTAAAATTTTTAAGTTGGCATTGTTACCGATAGTTATAATAATTATAGGAACACAAAAATATATTTCCTAGTTTGTAAACTCTATAGGTACATCTATTTGTTCTAACATCAGGAGAAAATCCTTGAACAAGTAAAGATAATACTTAGCATTATGTAATACTATAATTCATTTATTGAGCTATCGAGATATCAGATATCAGATGCCTTGAGAAATGAATTACTTACAGAATACAAGATAATATTTTCTATTAAAGTGGATTAGAAAATTATGATATTATCACTGGAAAGTCAAGACGTCTCTTGGTGTGTTAGAATTATTAATTTTATTATTATGACGATATTAAAAGCCTATTTATATCAATTTATAACGTGCTTAGTAATAAAACTAATTTAATTATGACATTAGTTTCTACTAAGTACTTACCGTAATATCAGGATTTGCCCTTTATCAGTTATATTATTTTACTTGGAAAAGCCTAACACTAAAACACTAATTTAAAAGAGAATTGTAAAAGTTTGATTAAATTAAAATAAAAGCTACAGATTTTGTAATTAATAAAACTTTGATTGTCGTTTGTAGCGCCTAGTTGCTTTTTGCCTAGATGCAAAGTTGCTTTTTATCGGTGTCCGTTTGATTTTTTTGAACAACGTCATTTATAGTGGTATGATTTACTAATTTTATATTTTACTAGTGAATACCGTATGCTACTACACTAAAATAAAATAAAAATTTCAATTCGGGATTTTTTGTATGGGATAAGTGGAAAATCGACTTAATGAATGGACCGCATGTGCTTAATGCGTTATTTTAGTAGTCTCAAACCATCTTCGCATTATTGCCTTTCAAATGAAACCATTTTGGGGCATATCGGTTGGATGGGTTCAAATTGTATAAAGGACATCGCCACAAACATTTTTTGTGCTTTATTTATTATGTCCAGCAATGTATGTTTTTAAATTATCGCTAGTTAGTTGCTGGACACACTATATAATATATTTGATTAATTTGATTATACCTTTATTGAAATATATATATATAAGGAAATCCGTCAATGAAGCCAGAGCAGTTAGGAGCAAACGCTCATACACTCATACCCACGGAATAGATCATACCCACGCACAAGGATCCAATATCATTTACAGCCTCAGCATAAAAAAATATGTGTCTAGTAGGCATTTTAGTCTTTTTAAGTATCCAGATACTCACTTTCAACTAATGACTGCGTAACATGTGTAACGAATGAGTAGTCTGTGAAGGGAAAAGTAATTTTCCTGTCCCTGTAAAGCGCATTCGCCACTAAATTCCAATAGTGTGTATGAGCCACTATGTTAAAGTATATGGAATGAACTGAATATCTCGTAGAAATGACATTAAGTTGCAGAATAATATGCCCTTCGGAGCATAATGTACAAATCGCAAAATGTACAAAACGCAGAAATAGATATACCTAACAGTAAGTAGATTTTTTTGTCATTTAGAAAAGAAGTTTGTTTAGAAGGAATCAAGGAATCAACAAAATATTATTTTTTCTAACTTCAAGACTTCGACTGATTTTTAATTGCTTACTGTCATGTTCTTGTATGTCAATGGTTTATTAAAACCCTGATTAGGTTTAGAATAGGTAGGATTAGGATTTATAACACACACTCATGTTCATCAACAAAAATATAAATGCAAACACAAAGTACAATAGAAAACACAATACAAAGTAAAATAGACTTCAGAGACAGCTAATCTTCTTAACGACTACTAATTTATATAAAATAATAATACAAACAAAAAAATTTTGTGAACATGTTGTCATTACTATTTCATGTATGGTCTATGTGCATAAATAGACCGTAGGGTATTTGGTGTCATAAACAGGTGTCGCGATGCCGCCCAATAACGGGCCTTGGTTAGATTTGTGTCTGACTCTATTGGTCTGTGGCGTAAGTTTCATAAAAACAATGGGAATTTTAGGAAAAGGGAATAGAAAAGATATTTTGGAACCGTGTGTTCATAATATAGATAGTAGTATCTATAGATACAGATACAAATCATCAGCGTTCAGGGAATTCATTTGATGTGGCGAAATAAATATTTTTGTAATTTCAACAGGGGTGTACTGGTGCGTCGTATTTGTTAAAATGCAATTCGATACTGCAATTTATAATCGAGTAATTATATTTGTGAAAAAAAGGTAATACCTGAAAATTCTCATGAAGAAAATTATAGTTATTTTTTTCAAGATTATTTGGGTTGTAAAAATATTGACAGATCAGTGAACAAAACATAGAAATAAAAATATAAAGCTGGAATAGAAAAGCAAATTATCCCATTTTGTTTGCATTTATACTACATAATATAAAAAGAAATTCTTATATTATAAATAAATTGTTACACATCAACCCACCTATTTACCTGGGTTTGGCATAGATGTCTATAATATTCACATTTTTT
This sequence comes from Thymelicus lineola, assembly GCA_963932265.1. Taxonomy (NCBI): domain Eukaryota; kingdom Metazoa; phylum Arthropoda; class Insecta; order Lepidoptera; family Hesperiidae; genus Thymelicus; species Thymelicus lineola. Next base: position 9,976,166 of record OZ010691.1, read on the forward strand.
TAAAGTCCTCGCTGAAATAAATCCGAGTTATTGCCAGTATGTAAATTTGAACGAGGCGTCCCACAAAGGGATGCGACTGAACATGTTTGAGCTTGGCGTTTGATTTTGTATATCTAATTGTATTTGTTGTTTTACTTTATTGAACAAAATTTCAAATGTTTTGTATATTGATTAATTAGTTTAACTGCTTCAATCACATCAACATTTTTTTTATATCTTATAAGTTAATGCTTGACTACAATTCCACCTATAAAATTATATAATACATATCAAAAAATTATACACATCCAATACCGTGATTTAACATATCTTTCAAGAGTCAGTCCCTTGCATATAATTTTATGGGAATAGCCCAAAACAACAAAAAGCTACATCTATCTATCTTGTTATACCAGAAGTGATCACCAAAAAAGTCCAGCAAAACTTGAAATTGATCGATTTGAACTGAACAGTCCTAGGATAGCAGAACATACTTAAAGCAATTGCAAAATAAAAATTAAGGTTTTTTATTTGAATCTTTTAATTATACAGACATTCTCCCTGTATCGTTAGTACCTACAAAATGCACTGCCATTTTATTTATGCAAGGGATGTTGGCGAAGCAATAATTCTCGAACAGCTAAGTTATTAGCACTGAATTGGTTTGTAGTTGCTATTGTAAATTTTTAAAACAAAAACTTATGATCTCGTACATTACTAAGTATTAAAGATTTATAATTATCTCATGCAATTAAACCATTATAAATTGCAACATTACAGATTAAATAGCAAAATAATAAATTATGAACAGCCAAATTAACTGTCTGTACCTACTTTTTGGTACATAAAAAATGCAGGTGCTTTTCACGCTCGTTCGTAAACGTTTTACAAAAATTAAATCGATGTCTACTTGAAAATGACTACCGGTGTCGAAATCCCCATGTTTTACGGCTGAAAATTCGCACCAATTTCGTTGGACAGTGAGTTTCGCCATGGAATTGTACTGAACCGGCAAGGGCCTGTAGGTATAGTTCGTAGCCGGACTTGTTTTATTCGGTGCGGGCTATTTTCCGTTCCCCATTCGCATGAATCAAACCGAACGGACTCATTTATTCGATACGGACCCGCAAAGATATACTCGCAGTATATAGTATATTGGTTATCAAACTCCGAAGTACGGAAAAAGCCGATAAAAGCTAAGGTACAAACTCTTGGAGTATAAGTAAATACTAAATAATGTGTGTGATCTGGTGGTTGAAAAATGCAGTTCTGTTTCCTTGTCAATCTTTCCTTTATACATATAATTTCTGTTTGCCTTGATGTGTAGTGTACCTACTTATTTATACTAGCACTAGGTAACATAGTCCTCATTAGAGAGGAATGTGATGACACGAGGAGACGAGTGAAAGACAAGGCGGTTGCGGTAATACTAATTTATTTGATTCACTTAAAACTATAATACAATTGCATACATTGATACATTGGTACACTCACCACACCTCCCTTTCCGTAAGAAAAAAAACGACATAAGTATGTTTTTTTTTTTTGCAACAATGATAATACATTTTAAAAGTAATGTTTAGTAAACACAGTAAAATATTGACGAGTAAACAATAATAATGTATAAAATATAAAAATATGTAAAAAATAAAAATCTTAAAATAAGCATGTAAATATTGCATTAAGGAAAAGATGAAGTTCGTACATTAAACAATTTTGTTCTATTTTTATGAATGATTTCTTCTTTTCCTTTCTTCATTATTTTTACATTACAATTTAAATCGTCTAATACTAAATATGGACCTTCGAATATGCTGTCCATCTTATCCCCTGAAGGGTTTCTATTTAGGATATAATCACCTTTTTTATAATACACAGGATTTAATTTTCTGTCATATATTTCCTTCCTTTTCAATTTGCTGTTAATCAAGTTATTTCTAGCATCATTTTGAGCTACTTGTAATCTATATTTTAATTCTAAAGGATAACTATCATGAGCGTATAAAGGATCTATAATACCAGAATTAAAATTACTGGGCAAAACGCAACGTTTGCCGAAAACTAACTCGTGTGGTGTGTATTTAGTTTCAGTGTGCACCGTATTATTGTACGAAAAACACCAATACGGTACCCAACTGCTCCAAAAATTCGGTCTATTTTCACAATTAATCCGTAAATACGCACCCATAGTTTTATGCGAGTTTTCCAATGCTCCGATGCTCTCGTGATGGTAAGCTGTAGATTTGAGATGATTTATTTTTAAGAGTCGACATATCTCTTGAATAGTACTTGAAAGAAACTCTGTACCTCTATCTGTAGCTATTTCACGAGGTATGCCGTATCTTAAAATGAAATGATTTACAAATGCACGAGCTACACTTACCGTGTCTTTATTGTGCAGTGGATATGCCTCTGTGAACTTGGTCAATTCACACTGCAGCGTAAGGATGTAGCTATAATCCTGAGCATCCCTCTGCAAGGGTCCAACTATGTCTAGAAATACTTTGTCGAACGCTGAATTAGCAGTACTTGTTATTACCATAGGTTGCCTAGTTGCGGTAGAATATTTTTGTTTTTGACAGTGTTCGCATTTTGAAACAAATTGAGTAATATCCTTGACCATGCTAGGCCAAAAATAATATTTTTTGATGTTATTTGTCATTCTCCTAATGCCCGCGTGGCCACTTGTGGGCAATAGGTGAAAATCATTTAATATTACGCGTCTATCGTCTAAATTATTTATACGTTGAACGTTACTCACAACATATATGCGTGGTCCGGACCACTCTTTGTACCCTTTTATTTCTTCGCTCAGTACTGCGATAAATTCTTTATTATATTCATTTCTAAGTATGCATACTTCCTCAATTTTTAATTTTTTACATAGATCTGACAAATCTCTCACCAATCCGTCTCGCGTTACTGGTGATCGAGATGTTGTCTTCACGTATATAATTGACTTACTGGGTACATAATATAAATATCCATGTGTTTGTATAACAACTCCACTACTTATCAACTCTCTTAATTTACTCTCGCTAATTAAAGAAATTTCGGTGAAATGGTTCGGTTTTCTAATGATATCCACAACCTTGGGTTGCGCAGGCCCCGAGTTCGTGTCTATATTATCAACCGAGTCATTACGACCGATATTTCCGCTCTCCTTTTTTTGTGCTTCGCGATATTTAGACCTAGTCATCACGTACGTATTAAGCGTGTGCTCGTTCATATGTTTTAAATCATCAGATGATATGGTTATCCGCGACAACGCGTCAGCAACCGAGTTTTGATTTCCTTTTAAGTACTCTACACTGAAATCATACTCTTCTAATTGAAGTCGAAATTTTAATAATCGACTAGACGGATCACGCATCCCAAATAAGTAAACAAGTGGTCTATGGTCGGTGTGTATCTTAAACCGTCTGCCGTATAAATAAGGTCGAAAATACTTAACACTCCACACTATTGACAAGAGCTCTTTTTCAATGGTGGGATAGTTTATTTCCGCCTTATTTAAACCTCGACTAGCATAAGCTACAGGTCTCCCGTCCTTGTTACATAAAACCGATCCTATAGCCTTACCAGATGCGTCTGTTTGTAAAATAAATTCATTATGTTCCGAAAAATCCGGGTACTGTAATACAGGAGGTTTTACTAAAGCTGATTTTAAATACTGAAAAGCATTTTCGCAATCATCCGTCCAAACATACGATTCGTATTTCCGACACATTTTATTTAAGGGGTGGGCTATTTCGGCAAAATTAGGGATAAATTTCCTATAATAATTAGCGAAAGCTACAAAGCGTTTGACCTCATCAACGCTTTGTGGTCGTGGATAATTTAACAAAACTTTAATTTTTTCCGTATCGGGCAGAATACCTTTTTCAGAAATAATGTGACCTAAGTAAAGAACCTCTTTTAGCAGAAACTGACATTTGGGGGGGTTTAGTTTTAAATTTACTTTACGTAATCTACTGAAAACATCCATTAAATTTTGATTATGCGAGTCCAAATTTCGTCCAAAAACAATTAGATCATCCTGGTATACTAGACATTTCTCATAATTTAGTCCTGACATTGCTATTGTCATCATCCTGCTGAAGTTATTTGGACTGGACTTGCAACCCATCGGTGATCTGCATAGTTGATACTGATTTTTTCCTGTTGTAAATGCGGTGTATGGTCTACTATCTTTATGTAATTGAACCTGGTAGAACCCCTGATATAAATCTAAATGTGAAAAGTACATTGCTCCTGATAACGAATCCAAGATGTCGGATATATTGGGTAAGGGAAACTTGTCATCCTCTATCTGATTATTTAATTTACGGTAGTCTATTACTACACGCCATTTCTTGTCTTGACTGGAATTTGATTTTTTCGGTACCAGTAGTAAAGGACTAGACCATGGACTTCTAGCCTCCTCAATTATACCTTCACGTAACATGCTTTCGACTTGTCTTTCTAACTCTGCTTTTTGTGCTTGCGGTATGCGATAGGGCTTGGTATAAATCGGATTACTACCTGGTTTTAACTGAATAGTATGTTCGTAAATAGGTGTAGTAGTGAGCTTATCCCCCGGTAAATAAAATATGTCTGGAAACTTCGCACAAATGTTTTCAATTGACTTCTGCTCCTCCAAATTTAAATGCTTTAAATTTAATGATGAAAATAATGATTTTACTCTACTAGAATTATTCTTAGCGGATCTATCGAATTGACAAATATAATACTCGCTTAGTTTACTAACACTAATCTGGAAATAATTTAATGTCACGTCATTCTCTCTAGTATTCAAGATGCGTACGGCTAGTTTTCCGTCAACTGGTTTAGAAACTGTATTAGCTAAAAATACGCCTTCACACAATTGCTGAGAAGCTATTACGCAATCCTCTTTCGCTTCGTACTTGATGTAGTGCAATAACTCGCAACGCGCCGGAACTACTAGGTAAGAACTAGATGTCGGTGTCAGATATTTAAACTGTAATGTTACTCTTTCATAATTTTCGGCAGTTAATTGTAAGGTATTTAATTCAAAATTCAAAATAGCTTGGTAATATTTAAGAAAATCTTGTCCTAAAATTCCGTTAGTTTTACAGGGTAAGTTCTTAAAGATCCAAAATTTCTGTGTAAAAGTATATCGATTATTATATTTAAGTTTCAAATAAACAAAACCTTCCGACATCACGTCTCCTCCTATGCCGCTGACACTAATTTTCTCCTTATGGAAAGGCACGTTTAAACTCGATACCGACTCATACTTGATCGCTGATATAGAAGCTCCAGTATCAATTAATAAATCATGTTCTTTGTTGTCGATCGTAAATGATATTTTGTTTAAACTGTTACATGACAACACGACTTTATTCACGAAAAAACTGACTCAGCGTACCTGTGTTCGAATCAGCGTTAGCAACCGCGGTGTCGTTTTCCGAGAATAACATATTCAAATTATTACGTGCGTTGCTATTTCTTCGGTTTCTGACAAAGTTATTTCTCGAACGAAAATTATTTCTACGGTAATTGTTATTTGAATATGATACCTGAAACTGTTGAGTAGGAGGGCGTCCACGTGAATTCTGCATGGGCCCCCTCGAGCCACTCGCAGGACCCCGAAAACCTCTGTACTGGGCTCGCTGTGGTCTCCTTCCTAAATTAGAGCGATTATAAGGCCTGTACGTACCTATAAACTCTTCCACCGAGTGTCGAGACTGCATCTCCTCATCTTGGGCGGCCTGGATAGCATCTGTCAAATGATCAAAATTACGCGCCGCTATGATCGTGCTCAGTCGACGATCTCGCAGGCCATCGGCAAATCTTTTTATTGCTAATTTTTCGTTTAGCGGTCGCAAAATATTATAATTGGTAGAGACACCGTCCGCCTGAGAGATAGTTAACTCCACAAAAAGTTCAGAAATTTCTTTCCCGAAATCCGATATCGATTTATTATTCTGACGACTATATTGCAACTTCGTTTGCAAAGCAGTTTGGCTTTTCCGTGGCAATAGTAAACGTCTCATGTCCTTTATAAGCTCATCGATAGAATCGTAGCTAGGTAACAACTTAAGTTTTGCTTGTTGTGATAACCTACTTTTTAACACAAATTGAATTAATTTCGTCTTACATTCCTGTCCAGATAGCACGGAACTATAGTACTCTATATTTTCAATTATTTGTTTTGTGTTGTCATCATTATCAGTCATGACAGAGAGTAGACTTAAAGCGGTCTTCAAATCAAAAGTGTCCCCGGCCATGATTTTCGAACTAGATTCCTCACTCGATTTCTTAGAATCTGTGTCCGAACTCTCAGAACACAATAAAATTATTTCCGAAAATAAACGATTAAATTCCCCACAAATTTTATGCACTAGGGAAATTTCTTTAGGAGAAAATTCATCCGACTTTAACTTGTAGACATCTATATACTTATTATATTTTATTAGGACTTTATTCGCTTCTTCCCTTTTTAATTTTAAAATGTCCCCTTTTCTACGGCCAGAGCCTATCTTTATTAAATAAGTTCTTATATTTTTTAATTCATTCAAAATTAAAATTAACTCTTCTGCCATAACCTTTAATCACAACAGCAAATCTTATTTCCATATTAAAAAATAATATCGCTCATAATAAATTCTAAATTACAAATATTAATTATAAAATCTAAATTGTATAAAATATTATAAAATATTATTTAATAAAATTGCTTAATAAAAGTGTAAACAAAAAATGTATACGTAAAGTTGATTAAAAAAAAATATCTAATGTAAAAAGAAAATTAATCTAAAGTCATTTTGATAGCTCGATAGTGGGGCTATCTGCGGTGAAGTATATAATGGTGCATAACTCACGATTACCGCACTGCACTTTACCACATCACTGCACTTTTTCACACGCCATTGTCTGCGGGTCTGGGCTGCTGCCTACGGAGGATGCTGGAGTACCGCATCAGGGTCCACTCATTCAAACGCCTTTGAATATGTTTGTCCTGATATTTCTTGATTATTTTATATGCAACGAGTAGGATGCCCACAGCCAATATGGTGCATATGATTATCAAAATGATGTTTGTAGCTGCGTGCTGCTGCAGCTGCTGGGTGGTAGCACTGTTAACACCACCAGGCCCCGAATTTTGGGCTAGCACTACCTCTTCTTTTGTTTGGGAGCCACCCATGATGTACCGGTCACTTGATCACACGTCCGCACCGCGCGATTAATAAATTCCTCCATCGCAACAAGACAAAGACAGTGCTGATTTAGCGGAAAACGTATGAGTCTTACACGCGGCGCGCGTTTCAAGTTTCGGATGGCAGGGTCGCCATGTGATGACACGAGGAGACGAGTGAAAGACAAGGCGGTTGCGGTAATACTAATTTATTTGATTCACTTAAAACTATAATACAATTGCATACATTGATACATTGGTACACTCACCACAGGAAAAACGGACAGATTAGCAAGCTGATGGTAAGTGAGTTTTAATTAATACCATTATTACTAAGTATTATTATTTCTCCAGGGGTTCGCCTGGATAGCTACCACCCTCGAGCATGCGTCAGCCGCCAAACGACTCGTCGTGTTCCGGCTGGGGGCTTCAGAGCCAGTTCTTTCTTTCTTTTTCTTCTTTCTTTCTTGGCCGGCAACGCGTCGGTGATGCCTTTGTTGTTGCTGATGTTCATGGGCGGCGATAGCCACTTACCATCAGGTGGATCGTCAGCTCGTTTGCCGGCTATTTCCATAAAAAAAGTGACCAACGTACATAATTGTGACCAAAGGAAAATGACAAAAAGAAGCGGAAAACCGGCATTTTATCTGACTACAGTCTACAAAACTGGTGCTTCAAACATACCTTTAGCAAAATATATGTTAACGAACTCTCGAATTTTGAATATAGCAAAAAATTTTATAAGAGAAATTCTAGCGTTCAAATCAGAAATTTGATCCAATATTTTTTATCAACAATTACCTACACAGGTGTAAAGTTAGCGCCGGAGGGCAGTGAGTAGGGTGCTATACGCCGCGCCCTGCCAAAAGGGCACTTTAGACACGGAAAAGCGTAACCTGAGTGCAAATTTTGGGTCACAGTGTGTATGTGGTGACCGCTAGTGGCTAAAAATTCTTGAGCGTTTCCGTGCTTCGGAGGGCACGTAAATCATCATGGTAAAATATTACAAATAAACGTTGCAATATTTTTGTAATCTCATCTTCACCACATCAAACAATTACTAAAAAGCAAAGAAAACGAAACAAATGTTATCTTCGTTCTCTATCTAATAAGACCCCAGTTTGGTAAACCCCAGTTTGTTTAATTAACTTAATTAGCTCGTTTGGGTAATCGTATACGATATTCTAATTACTTTCAGTCTCTCAAGTTACGTCAAATGTATTCCCATAGAATGATAAAGTTTAAAATTAATAGAAGATTATACACATACGTAAGAAGGTATAGGTAAATGTTCGTCTTTTGAATATTATCAGAGTATATCAGATAATATCAGAGTTTCAAAAGAATTTATTATAAATGAAGCAAAAAAACTTTGCTAAAATTTATTTCAATAGATATTATTCATAAATTATTCGATGTCTTCTTAATTAAGAAAATAAAGGTAGTGAAACTCAATAAAAATACATACACATAATTATGTCGATATGAAAACTTATGGATAACCTTTTCCGTGAGAAAACGTTAACATTGTAACCTTCATCGGTATTCCGTTTACACACCATTTCTAAATTAATAAAATACTCAGTTAAGGAAGAAAATGTTGTTTCAGTCATATTATTGTCAGAAATACAATAAGCCTGCGCAATATAACGTATTGCCATCACGTGCACTGTTCGTGGCGACTTTTATTTAATTCGGACAGAATGCTCCGTCCGAAATTCGCGTACCGGCCTTTAGGACACATTATTCTTTCATTAATTTTGGATAGTTTCTCATATTATTATATAATTCATGTTACTGCTTCATTTAATTGCCTCGCTTCGTTTTGAAGTTGTATTATACTCGTTGCTTTGATTCTTGCTCTTTTTTACCCGACTGCGCCAGAAGGAGGGTTATTTTCTTCGAGTGTATGTATATTGTAGCCTGTATATTTCTTTGGCACGCTCTGTAGCTTTTTTGATCAATTTCAGCTTGAGAGGTGCCGTTAGATTATTCTTAATAATTGTGAAAGACACTGGATATATCAAAGCTGAAAAAATGGCCTATTTTTATATTTCAAAAATTTGAGAAAAAAAAAATTTTTTTTGAAGACACGTGCGTCTAACAAGTTGTGTGGTATCGTTGAATACGTATTAAAATGATTTTAGATACCTTTCGCTGTTTTTCATTTTAAGTAACAGTTTAGGATATACAACGATTTAAATTTGTTTAATTAACCATTCCCGCTAATTTATTGACTCCCTTAATGAAATGACAACATTGCGAATTTTTTCGTTTAGTAAAAGTCGATGAATCCTAACTAAAAAGTGTAAAATAAAAAAAACGACTACGCAAAATGGTAAGAGCAATTAAGGGAGGAAGAGAGGGAGTTAATAAAGAGAGAGAAAAGGGGAGGAGGGAGGAGAAAGAATCCCACCCTGTAGCACACCAGAAGAAAGAGCACACCAATCAGATGTATTCTGCTTGAATCTTACTGCTTGCTGACGGCCACAAAGGTAGGAAAGAGAGAAATTAAGGTGCCGAAAGATATCTATTAGTAGGATATCATGTCGACAATGCCTGCCATTTATTATTAGTTTTATAAAGATGCCAGTTACTACGTGATTTAATAAGAAATATACAGGTACATTTCAAATTAAGGTAAAAATCTACAAAGAACGCCAGAATTTTGCTAATATAATTAATTTTTCCGTTCAATGGATCCGAGACTTAGTATTGTAAATACGTAAAATATCAATTGGATTTTTTATATAATAGCTTAATAAGTAAGTATAATTAAAATTAACTTATATACATTAAATAACTTGGCGCTAATGTAAAAGTGTATACGTATTACGATCACGTCCAGTGGCCGTGGCAAGTTTTAATTAATTTGGACAAATGTCCCGTCCTGAACCCAAACTCGCCGTGTAGGTAGGTACGGCTTTTGAACACATTAGTCTTCTATAAAATTTCGACATCGAACTATAAATTTTAAATGGAAAAATTAATACGAAAATCGTTATACCGATACTATTATATTATAAAAAACATGAGAGGTGTCAAGGGACACCCGGATGGAACGAAGTTCCTTTCGATTTAAGTTTTGTTGTACAGCGTCATCTCTATACAACTTTCTGAATCACGCTAGCGCCATGTATACATTATACAGAGCATACAGTACAGCGCCATGAGTTTTACAGAGATGGCGCTGTACTGTAAAACTCTCTGAATCACGCTAGTGTGATTCAATCGAACCTCCTCGTCGCTCATGATGTCCTAGTACTTCATTAAAAATTTGTGTGAAGTTAAAATTCTTCACAAAAATTTTAATGAAGTTACTAGGACATCACGAGCGACTAGGAGGTTCGACTAAATGCGACTGTGTTCAGTGAATACGTTCAGTCGAACCTCCTAGTCGCTCATGATGTCCTAGTACTTCATTAAAAATTTGTGTAAAGTTAAAATTCTTCACAAAAAAAAATTGCGTGATTCAGAAAATTGTACAGTACAGCGCCATCTCTGTAAAACTAACTGAATCACTTCAAAAAAAGTGTCGTCATTCGCAAAATCAAAAAGTGTCGAAATTTTCCGTCTAGCCTCCCTTTCACAACGCGCGAGGGAACTTCGTTCCAATAGCGATTCGTAAATCTTGTAAATTTACAGTAAATTTACAGTTTTTCTTATTAATACTTTAAGTAGTTTCCTATAGCTGCAGGACACCTGGGCTCACCTCACAGTAGGTATTTACTTGGTAAAAAAGAAAAATTGCAAAATAAATAAAATATTATCGACAATATTATGTATCTATATTTAAACCTACATAACTATAAACTAAAATATACTTTATTCTTCAAACTTCTCGTTTGGTACAATATAGCATCCCAAATCCACATTATTTTCCCTTAAAAAGCAATATAAATAAAGTAATTGGTGCAATAATTTACATAGTGAAGACAACAGTCATTAATCTTCGTTCGAATAAAATCATTTCAATACCATTGTGTATTAAAACAGTAAAATTATATTTCAGTGTTATTACTTTTTCATTAAAATGTAAATACAAACAGTAGATTTCATTTTTTATTCATATGGATGGATGGAAAGAACAGTTATGTGTACTGATTGCATTTATGATGACTTCAAATTACTACTTAAAAAACTCAAGACAAGATCAAGATGTATGGTTTTATTTAGTCACAGTTTATTACTTGACTATAACATTGCAAATAAATTCATAGCTGCTAGGTTCTGCCCCCATCTAAGAATGAGTCCCGTCTAAGTGTCAGACTTATGGCCACACTTACCTGAGAGTTGAGAGCATTAAGGATAACTCTAAATAATAAGTATGCGCATAACTTTGAGTTCACAAAATTAAAGTTGTGTACAGGATTCGAAGTCCCCTGTCCAGAGATCAGGATTCGAACCGCTAGGCCATAACAAATATAATTAATGTAATTCATGTTAATATGACGTCAATCGATCCAATTATTCTGAAATGAGACGATGACTAGCAGAGACCAATGACGTTATTATTGTAATATCAGAAATAAGTCGTACCTATGTATATCAGCTCTGCTACATTATTGAAATAGTATACGTTAATTAATTTGTCCAAATTAATTAAAAAGCCGTCGGTCGAAGAGAACGTGCTTGCAATAAGTATTAGGTATACCCATTATTCGTATCGGTTTATTTCTGTCTGCGCAATCTTTAACTCTCTAAACTTTATTATGTTCATTTCGACATTAAAAAGTATTATGCATGGAATGAAATCTGTACTCTGTGCTATTAAGTTTTTGATTTATTTTATTGCATTTATAAACGTACAGCATCGTAATTTTCGGCAAATGAGATGTTTTTCACGAAAAAAAGTACATTACCTTTTTATTTTTTCTTATTGGACAGTTTAAATGTAATATTATGTATCATATTAATATGTCTACTCACTTTTCAATAAGTATAGTGATGAAATAATTTTATTTACGAGCCCGACTAATTTATGTAATGGTCCATGCGTGTCTGCGCCAACGAATATTGATGATGACGCCTTACATTTTTTGCTTGACTGTAATTTATTTAATATCACGTGTAACTACAGTTTATAAAATCAGTTTATTAATAAAACTCTTGTACATAAGACTCTCACACATTTGAACTCATATACTTTCTCATGAAATTGGTTATTAAAATGTGTCATACAAAATTATTCAAAACATTTCAACATTTTAAGACAAAGTGTGTGACTGTGTGCCTGATAAGGACATTCATTAGCAAGCTTAGTGGTTGTTGTTAGCACACCAGAGTATTTTAAGGAATACATTCACAGAAACAGATACACTCCTCAAGAAGTAGTAATAATTTATAGGAATTTTCCACTCAGACATGTGAGAAATACCGGCTGTACTCTGTATCAAAGCGATATAAAACTAAAATAGTATGAAGTTATAATACTACTCACTCTTAAGTTTCCAGTTGCAAATCACTTCTTGTATTTCACCAAGATTGTGTTTTACCTGAAAATAAAACAAAAAATAATTAATCAAAATTTTGCAAAATCAATATTTTATACCTTGTATATATTACAATTAAATCAATATTTTATGCGAGCAAAACTTGGTTGTTTGAAAGTGATCGCTCTTAGCGATAAGACTGCGCCTATTATCTGCACCATAGTTTTGTTAAATCTCTTACATCTATGAAGATATTTTGTAAATATTGTTACTTTTTATTGGATGTACAACAACACTTTATTCAACATTTTAAAAACTTTACATTTTATAAAAAAACAACCTTCTGGTAAGCCCTGTGGCGCTCGTAAGCATTAAGCTTAGTAATATAAGCATAGCAATAAATAGATCAAATGGATTAAATTATACCCACGTAATCCATTCGCCGCTCAGAGCCGTAGCATATGAGAGAAACTAATACAACTGTAGATTAGTTGAGTACTAAAATGAGATATGAGCGTTGTCAGAGATGAAGGAGGTATTTCTAACTATTCTATATCTTGCGTAAAGCTCTTAGGAAATACGTGAAATTAGATTCAAAATGTTATTATCAAGCCATAACCATAACATAATTTATAGTCTTCGTTCATATTTTTTTCATGCTATTAGGTTACATTAACATTAGGTTGTTGCAAAGATGATTAAATTATACATTCACATTGGCGTATTTAGTGCTAGGAAATTTTAAATAACCTAACGGAAAATAGAGGGATCTGCTCATCTCACGCATTTCACTTTTTAACTAGGGCACGTAATGTCAACTAAAAGTTACTGAAACGAAAACCTTTAACAAATTAATGTAGGACGGTGGGACGTTAGGTAATATTTTAGGCACTTCCATTTGCAAGATTACTTTTTATTTAATACTTGTAAAATTCACATACGTGACCTATATTTTATTTTAAAGGTTTAAATATAAACAAGTAAACCTCTCCGGTAACTACAGTAATTACAAATGCCAAGGCTGAGAACTGTATGAGCAATAATTACTTTAAAAAAAATAAACCAACGAAAAAAACTAAAAAGCGTAAAATAAAATTAACCAATTAGTATTAAAAATTAAGATCTTAAATTAACAGTAAATAAATAATTTTGACAAGGTGCTAAGCAAACAAGCAAAATTAATTACACAAAGACACAAACACACATTTTATTTATTTTGTTAATAACTTTTTCAATTTTTTACGTGCTGGTAAACGCTTCCGAAACATTTTTCTAGACTTCATTCCGATGAGCTATCGCACGTATTTTTAAGAGCAGTATGTCTATTTTTCACCATTTTGAACTTATTGCTTAGACTACACGGCAGCAGCAGCGCGGTGCACATCTTTTCACCGTTTGGTTTTTCATCTGTTTGGCTATTAATTTAGGATCTTAATTTTTAATACTAAATGGTTTATTTTATTTTACGCTTTTCAATCTTTTTCGTTGGTACAATTTTTAGTAAAAAAGTAATTACTTTTTCATTTTTAGTTGCTATGAAAATCAATATTAAATTATGGGTGGTAGATCCAGTTACCAGGTAAAAATGTAGTAGGTAAAATATCAATCATCCTCTATTTTCTTACCTTTAGGGGTAACATTTTGTTTCTAAATTTTAATGACAGTAACTTCAAGGTATACACTATCCAGTATAAAGTTATTGGGGTAACGGGTAAAAATTCAGTGGGTGAACAATCAATCATCCCTGATTTTCGTACCTTTTAGGTAGAAATAAAATTTTCAAAAACAACGGAGCCAACTTCAAAACATATCCCATCCATTAAAATCATCAAAATCGGACCACTCTGTGCCGATTGATGCGTGACGAATTGATAAACTCCTCCTTTTTTTTGTCGGTTAAAAATCAAGGTAAAAGCATACATTTTTCGGGACACTTTCGAATTGTTAACGGAAGCAAAGCTTAGATGAATTCGTCCAATTATGTCATTTAATAAGAATCACATCGATGAATTTCATTCACATTAGTAAATCTAATTAAGCAACTATACTTTACAGATGATGTATACGTATTCAAACAATTATCTAGCAATATTAAAACCGACAATTTTGGAATCAGAAATCAATGAGTCGATTGAATGAATGGGCAAGTGAATGTTTTCATATGAACCGAAACCGAATCACGAATGTTAATTGATTTAATTTCATAAAGTTTGAGCTGAATTGATTTTGTTGTATGTCAACATAGTTTAATTTTAATGCGTTATGGAATGCATCAAATAATTGCGAACTCGTTATGAAGAAGAACAATAGATTATATCTCTTTGTGTAGATGTGTTTGTGCATTTAATAGAGTGAAAAATTAGTTCCATGCTTTTGTCTTTGTTGTGCATACATTATGATTTTATTATTATCTCATAATAAAAGCATTTCGTATTTTATGTCTATGTTTACCTTGTATTGAAGCTCGGTCAATTTTATTCTTTTTGTTGTCAGTCTTGAGTACATAAATGTTGTGCAATTGTCTAACCATGATCAGCTCATTAAAACTACAATACATTATAAATTGAAATTTACTTTTGTTTAAGTTTAATATTTATCAAGCATTTGGCAATGCTGTAGATGCCTCTGATTTATCTGGATGTTTTAAGTCCTGTTAATGTCGACTATTTTACACTATGTAGGTCTAAATGAAATGTTCGTATGATTCAAATTGAAACGTCTAAAGATGCTTATCATTCTTAAATAATTTAGTTTTTTATTTATAAAGTGACCTACCTAGTGAGTTACCTACTCTACCTAGAATTACGAGTAATCGCATATAGGTTTCAGCGGATATAAAACTTTAAATAACACTACGTCGCAAATAACAACAGACACTTAGGCCATACCAAGAAAAGCTAACTGTTGCTGCATGCAATTGTTATTAAATACTGTTATAGCACGCGTTTACATAACAGAAGGCTATATAACGGAACGTTCCTAAGAAGGTTGATGAAGATAAGGGAGTATTATTATATATTACAGGAAAATGTTACACGTTACTGTTGCAACTCGATTGTGGAACAATTTTACGCCTGTTACTTGCAGAAACCAAGCAAGGAAACATCTTAACGCGTTTAAAACTAGGTATTAATCTCTGTTGTGTGCCATAATATTGAAATAGAAGATAGCGTCTTCTATTTCCATACCACAAAGAAGTTTCTTGCAACTGTCAACATTGTACCACGCTAAACTTCGGGGGAGATTATAGAGAACGTTCCCTCTTATCCATCCATACATAGCTTAATTCATAGTATTGCGATGAATCGCAATTTTTTTGCGCTGTAAACATGTCACATAGAAACACATATATTAAAGAGATAATCATACTTTTCACCACCGTATTTTGAATGTAATTTAAGCCCGTAAAACATGATTCAAGGGATAAAGAGAAGACACGGACAGCGTTAACCCTAATCGTAAATTACATGCAATATAATAAAAACACAAATCCTCAAATCCTCTCGTGACTAAAACACCGCTCTCGAAAATTGTCAAGTTTATGTTTTGTTTATTTTTTGGTGGAATGAACTCAAAAAAATATTGAGAAAAAAATTAAGTAAAAAAAAACAAAAAGCCCGACTGCGTATGTCATAGATGTAATCATTTTTGAATACCTATTCAACGATACTCCACTTGACATAGTCGATATATTTTTTTATTTTTACAATATGCCGTCTGGTTGTCGCTGTGATTAATTTTGATTGTCATGTCTTTAGTAATAAATTATTAGATTTCTGTAGCCCTTTCTCCGCTTCAATTCAGTACCTTTCACCATAAAACTGAACAACTAATTTATTAGGACCGCATTTGGAAAATCGGGTCATATCTTATCTTCCAAAATGTTTCCGGGTCTAAAGTAGAAGGTGTTCAATCAGAGAAGACATACGAATCACAGACACGGTGCTTTAACCATTGGCTTTATTCTGAATCTAAAAACCGTGTAGCGTGGTATATGATCAAATCAGAGTCCATCTGAGAATAAGGATAAATTACAAGCTCAACTTGCTCAACAAGCTCAATGTTGCTTGAACATAGCCTTTCCTAGAGTTTTTGATTAAACTTAACAGCACCTCATACAGAAAACAGATTGTTACTGTTAGAAAATATTATTAAGTTGCCCTAATATCTGAAGGATATCTTTCAAATAAATATTCTGTTTTTTTCCAATTTTTTAACGTTTGTAAAAATGACAATCACATTTTCTCGTCCTACGATCGAAATTACTTTGATGGCGAAGATCTATCCTGTGTATAGGAAAAACATGTGGACTGGTCCATCGTTTTAATTCCGGTAAAAGCGTCCATCTCATTGTGGCAGAGCAGCAGATTCGGAAACGAGAATTGTCGCTTTTCCAGGCGATCGCTAGAGTACTCGGGACATCGATATGCGACACGATTGTAGCAGCCATTCCATTCATCATGTCGATACTTTTAAAAGGCCGAATGAATTTTGCATCGGCATTATACTGCTTAGTATTGGCAAGCAACAGAATATACAAAGCTCTTACCTGGATCGTCTTACGCCATCGTGACGGACAGTACTACGTGCAATGTAGGGTTCCGAAATAGTAAGTTTATCGACTATTACTCATTAACTACTTATGTTAACATAGCCGTGATAGTTTTCCTTGTAAATTCATCATATAACCTATTTTTTGGTAGAATTTTTTCACTTGTCCAACTCCAACCATTTATCCAACAGAGGGGGGGACACTTGACTCTAACCAAAATTAACACTTTAAAGCCAAATATTTCTCTCTTCTCGCATACGGACCCCGAATTCCAAAAATGGTCTAAGAAGACCCATAATATTTTTGGAAGACCTTTTCAACGATACCCCACACCAAATTTCATCCTCATGTTACCTGTAGAGGAGGTACCCTGAAAAAAAATGTTTTTCAATATTTTATGCCCCGATTCTGGAGTTTTAATAAATATGTATATGCATGCTATTTTTTGTTTTTGTGGCTAGAGGAGCCTTAATCATCAGTTTAAGTGCGAATATTTACAGTTCCAGAATGATTAGGATTGTACATGTTTTTCGTCACGCTAGTTAGTCAGTATGTTGTAATTGAAACATCCGTGCGTGTTTTATGAATGAATTTGGTGAGTAGTTTTAATAACCAGGCGTTCCTTGTCTAGAAATTATCGCCTCATGGGTTGGATTGGCAATAGATTGAAGTGAATACAACGAAAAACAAAATCAAATTCAAATTTCAAAATTTCAAATTTCTTCGTTTTATGAAGTTGATTCAAAAAGATCCACGTTTTCGATTAAATTTTTATTTTTTGTGCACTGTTTGGAACGTAGATCACGGTGATCAAGCAAATGATTTGGGAATTTCCCATACTCCCAGAGCTATATTTCAACGAGAAGTTAGCGTAGTCATGTGCCTCGCAGTTTGCACACTTCCCAAGCGACTTCTAACGAGTACCGTTTCATTAGTCAGTCATAGCAATCATCGTACAACTTATAGCGATATTTTTTATTGGAAATAAACGAACGAACTATATGGCTTCATTATTATTATACTCAAAATATTTTTAATAATCATAGAATAAACTGCATGAGTCCCTTAACGGTTAGTGATTTATCACCTGAGTAGCAGGCAGCAGCAGAAGCAATAAAATATTGAGGAGGTTTAAATGAAATAAATAATATTAACCCAGAAAGCTTGTTTTTATATTACCATTTCCGTTTTACTATGTGTATAATATTGATTGAAATAAAATTGACAAATCAATAAAACAAATTAAAAGAAACTATTTTTGATAAAATTAAAACTGTATATACGTTGAAACCTATTAACATTATTGCTTAACAATCATCCGATTTATTGTTACCATCACCCTGAGTTCGCACCTTCAGTGGAAAAAAGATGAAAATTATCATTTTACAGGAGAGCAAAAAACTGTTCAAATATCAGTAAGTAGTCAATAAAATTTACATTACGATTTCTTGCACTAAAACTGTCAAGATTAATGATAAAAATTTGAAAAAAATTGAGCATATTATGCAGCTTTTATCCCTGTTTCCAATCATATTAATAACTAAAATTCAACCTAAGACGACTTATGCTTTTTTCTACTGAGGGTGCGAGTTCACAGATAGAAAATGCTAATAGGCATTAAGTCCGCTCTTTATAAGCCTATGCTTAGGATGTTGCAATATAGATTTTATAAATATAAATGAATATTACAGTGTTCTGTTCATTTGGCCTTGTTTGCCCCATGTGCCTTCTTGAATACATTCAAAGTTCACCGAAGCAGATCACAATTTAATATCAGTTTTGCCATAGATATCGCATATTCTCCCAGCGGTCCTTGATATTACCATGCGAGATTGGACACCCAAGAAACTTTACCTAGTTGACTCAACTCAGTTCTGCGAAAATTGTGAAGCAGCCTAAAAGTTTTCGGCTAAAACTATAAGTATAACCAAAAGTTTTGGATAAGAAGAGACCTAATGAAAGAAATTTCTACGAGTACAATATGATACACCACTATACTCTTTACATTTTTGGTAGTTTTTCCAACGTTAGGAATTTAATATATCAGTCATTTATTTTATAAAATGATAAATATACGTAATTCAGAAGTTATACATCATTAGCCTTTACCTAATTGTCATTTACGTGATCATTAGCAGAAACGCCAAAAAAACATTAAGAATGTAAATTTTTTCAAAAAATAGTGGTAGATTTAAAATATAAACGTTCATAAGTTTATTACTGATATACATATTATTAAATGAATAAGAATATGAAAACTTAGAATAATAGTTCTAAGCATTTGGTAGACAAAATTAAAAGATAATCCTAAAACTAATAGAAAGAAAGAAACATTTATTTCGCCATGGAAAATAACATGGTACAAGGTTGTAACAAATGTGTGACATAATACATATATTTAGTGGGTAGTTGGGTACCATGTAACCTGACGAAAAAGGACTACCCTCAGCCTGTGCCATGGAACGGCTAGGAACCACGGCTGCTGGTTTACAGTGTAGTCCCCTTTTTCGCGTAGTTCCACATGTGGTAATAGGCAAAGTAATTCTGCTAACTTGAACGCTTGAAACAATTAAACTTTTGTAACAACCGCACTACCACTGAATATTCCCTATTCTCTTGTTAGGTTCACTATTTTATTCGAATCGAAGTGAATCAACCGCTTTCTTTATTTGCGACTTCGTTAATTAAATTCCGAACAAACTTAAAAATACATATTACTGAACAAAGTTATTTGTTTGTGTTATTATATTAATTCGAGTTTTGTTGATAACGATTTGATAAACCAAGTGAAAGAAAGCATGTTTAGGTAAATCAACCGACAATTTGTAGGTCAAGTTTTTCTCAATTGAAATACAGTATTATAATTTAAAACAGAAAACAAGATTTGCCATGTGTTTCCAAGATGACATGTGGCTAACAAAGAATACCCAACAAATGTAAAACCTGCAATCCTTTCTACAAAACAATAGGCGACTAAGATTTTACTATATTATTAGGAAGTTCCACACGATAATCGCTCGTATGAAGCTTAGACACAAACCTAAATTAAACCTCCGTTGGGATTATGCAAAGTGACACGAATACGACCCACATTGAGGTGTCCTTATTTTTAAGGATTTAAATGAAACCAAGCGTTCACGTTATTGTATAATCTGTTTTAAACAAACCAAACGTTTTAAATAATCTCTTTTAAACAAACAAAACTTAACGTTTTACAGCTTAATTTAGCAGGTTGAGTGAAATATTACCAAAAATTGAGGTTGACTAAAACGTGCTTTGATATTATTATTGTAGCCTCATATTTTGTATTATGTACTGCGTGCTTGTTTAGGTATATTTATATTACACTTTCATGCTCGTTTACCTTTATGCCTGAATTAATTACGGTATTAATATAGCTTTTGCTCTCTGGAAATACGAGATATACTGTGTAAAAAAATGTAAATACTTTTACATTTAACTAGTTGTTGCCCGCAGCTTCGCGCGCGGAAATTATTGTGTATAGTATTGCGACTATAAATTGAGATGTAAGCTATCCTATCTTTCAAGTTGGATCAAACTGCACACGGTGTGCAAATTTGATTAAAATTGGTTAAGTAGTTTAGGAATCCATCGCGGACAAACAACGTGACACGTAATTTACGAGTATATATATTAAGAAGATAATGCTACCTACGTATACGGATACGGTCCCCTGCAGATAAAAGTAACCCATCTGTTAAACAGTTTTAATAGACACATGGGTTACTTTTCTCTGCAGGTGACTACATACGTATAATGTACGACTTTGTATCATGCTCAGCATACTGAACTATTTTTCTGACCATAATTAATTAGGTTTACAAAGGGAACTGAATTCTTCCAATCTTTGCTCAGCTATGGCCTCAGTTGGTCTAAAACTCTTATTTCGAGAACAAGCTCACAGCAGATTAGTTATTTATGGTGAAATGGTGTTTAAAACAATTTTGTAAGACTACGGACATACGAGTATTTCTTACTCTCAGTGGAAGCATACTCTTAAGTTTCTAAAGTATAATATTACTAGTGTGGTATCGGATATTAGTTCATTGGGTATCGGTAGCTGAAATGTTTTGTTTAAAGAACTAACCTCAAAGAATAAATTCAGTGGTAAAAGCTAACGCATACCCTGCTAATGCGATTTCACACAGTCTGTTTTAAAGAGTGTTCAAAAAGTCATTGTTTTGTTGTTTGATAGCTCTTTGGTTTAATTATATTTTGAATGCATATTTATTATGAAAATTGAGAAAAAGGAAGTGATGATCCACCTGATGGTAAGTAGCTATCGTCGCCCATGGATACTTAAGATTGTTGTCTTGGTTTGATTGTCTGCGACACCAGTTATATTGAAAGGATTTAACTAGTAAATACCTTAGAATAACTATTGTGATATAATTTAAGAATATATTTATAATAAATTATTCAGAAAGACAAACGGAAACGGACGTGTTAGTCACAATCTTGCAACCCTTCACATACAGTCCATATTGCGGGATCAGACAAATTGAGAGCATCACTGAATATATTACATCCCGCCGCCCATCGGTTTGTTAATCGTTTCCTGTTATTTATGGCCGTTTTAACTGTTTATCTTGTGGTACGTAATTACATTATGCGAATAAAGAAGCTTATTTTCATAGTGTCACTGTCACTGTTTCGCCCCAACTCAGAGTTACTAACGGTTACTTAAATCGCTCCTTAATACAAAATTTGTAATAGTATGGTGATTCTTTACTAAGGAGCGATTTAAGTAACCATTAGTGACTCTGAGTTTGGACGTTAGTGTTCTGTTCGGTTGATTAATTTCAACGGATTTCACGTTTTTTGTTTTTTGTTATAGCTATTTTGACATTTCTTGCCCACGTCGAGAGTATTGGCCCAAAATATCTTACATTAAGTATTGAGTAGGTACCTAATGTATAAGTGCACTATTAGGTAAAATTAGTACTTGGTACACAATACATATTCGTGCAGATAGTAGTTAATTATATCGCGTTACTTTGCACTATTTCATTATTACTCGTAATAATGAGTTAGTATTTTGCCTCCAGCCGAAACACGAATCTGGAGTCTTACTCAAGGAAGAGGGCGGTAGCTGTCCAGGCGGACTCCATGGAGAAATAATAATACTAATAATGGTACAATGAATTATTAAAAACAAAATATCTTATTACCAGTTTAATCCTTCATAGTAGTAGTGGAATAGTAGGGCCTACTTCCAGCGGGGCGGACTTAGTCGCCTGTTATGCACCCAACCTGCCCCAATACCCTACAATCTACTTCCTAACAATTCGTTAGGTCAGTGTGCTGTAAAACAAAGTACATTGTTTCTTTCTATGGTTGGCAACGCGTCACTTGATATGAAAGGAAGAAATTATAAATGTCCAAAGAGGAAGTGACCACTGATTATTACATTAGTATGTGCTTGATTGTAGTTCAGTTAGAACTAAGTATTATGCAGTTATTTTCCTGTAAACTGGAATAAAATTGTAAAAAAAAATTTACAGCTTTAAAACTTTTAGCTTAACTTTTTAAATTTAAAACTTTTAGTTTTTAAACATAAATAAGTATTTCTTCATAACTGTAGGGCGACTTCGTACCCATTATTTATTACATTGGGTTAAATTTGTTAATAAGTAGACATTCAAAGCCTATAAACCCAGTTTTATTTCAACATCGCCACATTCTTCTTGCAGGATAATATTGACTTTCTTGGGTCATAGTTTTAAAGGGTACTTAAACAGTCTATAAATCAAAACGATATGTCCGGAAAATGCCCTGTTTCATCGGAGCTTTAGTTCCCATGAAATATTACCAGATTATACTTGGCTGCGTGAAAATTTCCAGTTAAGAACAATACTGCTATTAAGATCTGTGTAAACATTTATGAAGACGGTTTTAGGTATGCTGTTGGGCTTAGGTACATTTGTTTTATTCGTTTGTCATGAATCATCTCTTGTTTTTTATGCTGGTTTATGTCAAGCTTTTTATTAGATAGATTATCTATAGTTCCCAATTTGTATTAACAATCTACATAAAAATAACGCTAGACACTCACAACTCCGTCCTGATTTCTTGGATTTCCTGTGTCGTGAATGCAATGAATAGCACTCATAGATAGGAAAACACACCCATAAATAAATAAATAATAAATACCCATAAATCCTAAGTCATTGTTAAAAAATCTACCCCGCTGGAAATCGAACTAAGAGCCTTTCGAAAGACAGTCCGTTATGCTAACCATTTCGCCTCATAGTTCGTTTTATATCCAAGAGAAATGCCGAATATAAAAAATAAAACAAATAACTCAACAACTTTTACCCAACTCTGTAGTTTTGGACAGATTAGCCTAAAAAGGCGATTTCATTTTCAAAAAAATCATTTAAAAAGAACTTAAGTGGGAGTTTGGAAGAAAAAAAATAACTTTTGAGCGTGCATTCAAAGCGGACGCTTTATTGTTTCGAAAGTCCCGCGCGTTGACTTTTAATTAAAGCTCCTCCGCACTCTCCATTATGCAAGACATTTTTAACAAGCCCGAGCCATGGGGCTCGTGTGTGCCCGAATTGTTCCGATCTCCCTTTCCTATTACTATACATAGTAATCTGTACATACATTCAAATTTTATGTCTACATTATTAAGCCTTACTGTTCTATGGATCCCACATTAAAAGGGTAAAAAAGCCGTAATCAAATTAGTTCACTTTGGTATCATTGCCAAAATAAATGATAATATAATTTAATGTTTTATTTTTAACCGATTTCAAAGATCAGTTTTTTTTGGTACTCTGTCATTTATAAACCGATTTTTAATTAATTTTCTGATGATGGGATAGATGTGGAAATTCTCAAATATTATACATAAGTACTATACGATTTGTATATATGTTTTTCTAAGGCTACTTTTTTAAATCTTATCGTTCGTTATTTTTTTGCTAAATATTAGATTATTTTCCTTTATATTCCATGACTATCGTTTCTCATATTATATAAGTATGGAGAAAATGGAGGTACTGGTGAGATTAAGAGGATTTAGCACTTCCATTGCTATTATATGACTACCTACGCGATGCAACTTAAAAGACGCACTACCTATATCGTCAATTCGATGATGAGGCAAACGATCGAAAGACGATAGAGTCCGTATGACGTGTGTCGTAGACAGAAACCTTAGTGTTGATTATTTTATAGTCACGAATCCGTCGTTGGTTGATAAAGATTAGACGTAAATGAAAGCCTGCATCAATGACCAAGTCAATCAAAACTTTATTGGCGGAAAATGTCAAGAAGTTATACTTTAATGACTTATGTTTTATTTTGCTACGTTAGCGTACAATAAATTGCTGATGCTTCATAAATGTTTCTAAGTTGAATACGTATGAAATGAAATGGAACTATTTCAAAACTTATAACAAGGCGCTAGATATAGTAACTAATTGAAATGACCGTGATGGTACTTAAGTATTATGAAGAACAGTTTGACACTTGAACAAAAGTACTAGCAAAAAATGGTTACCTTTTCACAATTTTTTCTCAAAAATTTTTTCAAAGTTAAGAATGATAGGATAAATCTATACTAATATTACAATGTCGCAAAGTTTGTAAATTTGTTGGTAGGAGGTAATCTCAACCGACTTTGAAAATTCCTACACCAATAGAAAGCTACATTATTCCTAAATGTAGTAGGTTATATTATATAGTTGTGATTAGTTATATTTTTAACGGTTAAAGCAATTTGCCTCCTTTTTATTTGCAAATATTTATGATACTTAGTCCAAATGTTATATATCCTTGAAGTGACGCAATTTTTCAGGACGGCGAAATTATAATAACTATGGTATTCATTCACAAGGCTTTTACACCCACTTAAAATAAGTCAACATAGTTCAAAGCTTCGTCAGTTTGATCGAAATCTGTAATTAATACTGATTTATAATACCTCGGTTATAGGCAAACCAGAACCGGTAAACGAATTTAAAGGTCTGAATCAATTTGGATTGGGTAAACTTTAGTCTATCGGACACTAATGAACTATATTCGGGTGCATCCATACTTAAATCAATTATAAGCGCAAAACTGTAACGTAATTTTAAATTGAACGTTTAAATAATTTAAATAATTAACGTTTAAATAATGAAGTATGTTTAATTGATAAAACATTTTGAATTCTATATATAGTTACTAATATTTTTGTTAAATTGTTTGAGTATTAAAAAATATCTCATTTTTATTAAATTTATCTTTATGTTTTCCGTCATTTACGTGAAATGATAACGAAACAACCAATATAGTATACAAAGATAGCCTATTTATTGTCATTCTTAAGTACAAAGAGCAATGTGGTCGACCATGGGACGAATAAATTTACGCTGGGATCCGGGAAATGGGGTTAAGAAGTTAGGTTAAAGTTGGTAAGCTTATTTAACTTTATTATATTTGCCCGTCACGGATTCAGCGGCTAACCCACTTGACGCCCTTCCTTATCGAAACCCTTTGAGCAGTGACGTTTAGCCCGCAATCCTCTTAGCCATCGACGAAAAGGGACGACACTCGTTTATTTAATATAATATTTGTAATATTTCCATAATTGAGTTGACTAATCAGTTAGCGCAAATTACTAATTTTATGCTTTATGCTAGTCATGTTCAGGTTAAAACACTCAGTTATTAAACTTGTTAAATTTCCAACAAATCTGGACATTAGTTTTGCATTTTAAATTATTGCTCGATTCCACATTATTGATAATACAAAACCATATGAGATCGTTTTTTAACCAATCCAGAATTTAAATAATTGTTAAATAATTATCCTCAAAATATCAACTTAATAGAAACAAAAAATTTTCTTCCCCTAAAAAGTACAAAATTTTACTTCAAAATAACAGCCATAAATTTTATAAATACCTATCATGTTTGCTGCAATACTCAATATTCTCAACGTATACGTAACTCATATTGTTCTCAACGACACTGTCTTAAATATTCAGTATTGTTTAAAAACCTGTGCAGTTAATAGATTTTTTTCCCCCATTTATAAATAAGTTTACGAGAATGAAACCGAATGTATACAATTTTGTTGTACTCTTAGAGCAATCAGTATCGTTATCACTGCGGAAGCTAGCAGCCACTCTCATCGCCAGTAAATTGAGCATTCAGCCAAATGCTCCGGTAATTTCGAGCTTTACTCTAAATTTGATCCCTTTTTCATCGAGCGACAACGATACGACAACGACATTCTTAGGTCTGTACAGTCAGTAAGGCAACGTAAGACATGATTTAACATTGATAAAAACATAAACATTCAGTAATTTAAAACATTACGGTTTTGTATCATACTCTGCCTGCATACCTCTTTTGCTGAGTGTTCATACGCAAACATGTATGAGTGCGTACCAGTGACGTGGAGCTTAAACGCCCTGCAACACCAGTTAATTTTTTTTATTTTATTTTTTTTATGCTTTGAGCAGGCAAACGAGCAGACGGGTCATCTGATGGTAAGTGATCACCGCCGCCCATGGTCATTAGCAACACCAGGGGCGTCACCAACGCGTTGCCGGCCAAGAAGATGACGATAGACCCGCTTCTTGAAGGACCCCATGTCATAGCTTAGAGGGAACACCGATGCAGGTAGTTTGTTCCACAGTTTACACGTGCGAGGTAGAAAATGACGTGAGAACCGGACTGTGGACGAACGCCAGGTATCCAGATAATTGTATAGTGAGTGATACTAGCTGACCGGGCGAACTTCGTATCGCCTAACAGTCAATAAATGTAGTGATACTTTTAACTAAGCTTTTAATTTTAAGTTGGTTTAACAAACAAGAGATCATTAAAATCGGTACAGCCGTTATTCGCTTCTCCTCCCTCTACCTCTCCCTTACATTAAGCTTGCTTAGGTACATATTATTTTCACATTTCTTAGTTCTGCAGAGAGCATAAAATAATTAAAGTACTATTGTCACTATTAAAAATAGTGGTTAGTGATAGAAGAGTGAAAATTTAGAGTTGTATGTATTTTTAATGCCAAGTCATACAAAAATTAAAATAAAAAAATGACCAAAAATAAAAATAAAATTTTTCGGGTGGACCACCCTTATTACTTAGGGGTATGAAAAATAGTTTACGTTCTATTCTCAGACCTATTGAATATACACAAAAAATTTCATAAGAATCGGTCCAGGCATTTTGGAAGAGTTTTGTTACTAACACTGTGACACGAGAATTTTATAAGAACTAATAAAATGAAATATTTTTTATTCCAAGTAGGTTTTTACAGAGTACCATTTTAGAAAGTCAAAATACTCCATCTCTTCTACCCTAGTTACAAACTAAACTTACTACTTAATGTATAATTAATACTAATATCACAAATTACTAAATAGTACTTTGCTTATACCTATGTATAATAAAGTCATGTCTTTAAAATAATCATGTAGTTTTTGACGTGACAACGTCTATTAAAACGATGAACGCCGGGTGCACGCACGAAAAAGTATGACTCACTGTCACGTTACACGAGCGAGAGCGCGGAACAAGCGATAGAGAGGCACGATCGGCTACGATCGGCCGAAGTGCTCGGTTCGTGCCGCATGTATCTCTCTTCCTTCACATTGTTACTTGTAAATAATCTGTACATCGTTGTTAAACATACTTGAATTAATTAGTGCAAATAAAGGTTAATTTATGAATCAAAATGTAGATTTCATTTCACTCCTTTTCCTATACAAAATAATGGTAATTTAATTAAAATGATTCAATTTTATCTATAAAAGTATGCAATCATTTCATCAATGTTTTGTCATGACGTTGTCACGTTAAACTACCGTCCATAAACCGACTTTACAGACAACCATTTTTTTAAACATTGTATAACTGTAGCATGGCAGGCAGCACCACTAGAATTATAAAGCTGTGTCGTGTCGTCTTGTCTAATGAAGTAGCGGTCTTTAGTATGGAAGCCGCCAGTAAATTCAATCTTGAAATTATTTTTCCTCTCGACACAGTCACAATTAAGTCGGAGGCTTAGTTATTCATTACTAGCGTTTGCCCGCGGCTTCATCCGTGGTAGAGTGGTTTTGAAACGAAATTTTCAATTATAATAATTAATTTAGATTTATAGAACCAAATAAAAATAAAGTGCACCTATAAGTAGAATGATGGATTAGGATACATAATATTAGATTTTAGAAGATGCCCGTGTCTTCGCGCGCGTGGATGTCGATTTTTTACTATAAAATATTAGATGATGCCCGTGGCTTTGAGCGCGTGGATATCGATTTTTTACAAATCCCGCGGGAACCCTGAACTTTTCTGGGATAAAAAGTAGCCTGTGTGTTAATTCAGGGAATAGGCTATCTCCATTCCAAATTTCAGTCCAATCGGTGAAGTAGTTGTGGCGAGATTGAGGAACAAACATCGAAACATCTTCACAAACTTTCACATTTAAAATAATTATAATGTTGTGGTTGGATTGCTTTTTGGTGTTTAAATAAACTTGAAAAATATCAATTATCTTTATTTATATTCCAATTACTTGGTTACTGTAAAATTCATTATTGAAAGTACAATTAAATGCCCGTTTTTTTGTTCTACAAACTTTTTAAAACGTATTTATTGGTATTATTGAACTGTAAATTATTTCTAAGAAGCCGTTTATCTTTTATGGCCTACTTATTAGTGTAAAAGCAGAATCTACACTAACATACACATATTCTACTCGTATATGTTAGTATGTATGCCTGGTATCTATGGGTACACAGATGATAGCACAGTGGTAGAGAGATACCAACCGAGTTCCAGGGCCAGTAGGCACGAAATTCAATCGGAAAGAGAGATCATGGTGGAACGTGTGAATTTCACACTTCGGGCTGTGTCCGAGTGGGGCGAAGCCAATCGTGTGAGATTCAACGCCACTAAAACACAGACGTGTCTCTTCACCGCCAAAAGGAGTCCGCTCACCTTGGCTCCTACTTTTCAGAATGTGTCCTTGGATTATACCGACTGCCTTTAGTTGTTAAGAGTTGAGAATCCTGCAAGCTCAACTTTGGGCAATTCATCGAACCCAAAGTTAAAGCTCCTTGCATAAGCTGTCGTGCGGTCTTAAGCACACACTCTTTTTTTTATTTCGAATGTTTGATTCGAATTCAGCGTCCCATTACCGACTAATATGTGTTTACTTATCTAATATCACTTATAATTACATAGTTTAACCACAAGATGCAATTTCAATGACCAATTTCAGATGAAAGCACTGAAATTATTGGCACTTGATTATACTATAAATTTCAAAACGGTATGTACAAACGTTTGGCTTATGATCGCGTTTGATTACTGATACGGTCATTGCAATGCGCTGTTTTGTGCGGGAATTAACGGGGAATTTCAACTATTCCTGTTTGTGAATTTGCAGTGGAATATTTTAATGAGTTTTGGATTAGGACGAACATTTGTTTTGTAGATACGTTTGATGGGCTTCTAAATAATATACCACTTATATTTATTTGAATGGTTAAACTGTCGTGACTTTTCCTCGAGCATATCCTATTAAATTAATTGTTTATCTAACAGTACATTTTATCACGTTTTTCATTCATACTTTCAATAGCTAAACTAATGTGAATTTATTACTAAGGTAATTACTTTTCGAACAGTGTCTATTTTGTTTCGATCTTCCTCACAACCTTTTAACAACTTTATCCATTCTTATTATCTCTTCGACAAACTTCGGGCGAGTTAGCTTAGTAGGTATAGATTTTGATAAGAGCTCGTAGAAAGTTTATCTCAAGCTATCGTACTCAAAACGGTTTGATTTACTCTTCACGGGTATTCAGGAAGTCCGTTTGTGGGGCCTTCTGAGTGGCTACTGCGAAGGGTAACGCAGCTCTTTGATAAACTTCGCCAAACTTTTTCAATGTTGTGATATTCTCTTCGTGCCGTGAGATTGCCGAGTTCTCGATCTATTGTTTATATTCCGTGTTTTGCGTCCGCAGAAACTGAATCTATCTTGAATTCTAATACATGACACTCACTGTGGTGTAACTTTTATAGGCAAGGATATAACTGATGTTAAAAAGTACATTTAACGGCATTAATAGTAGTATTATTTGGCGGAAATTGTGTTAAAATCTAGATCTAAGACGGAAGATCTATTGCCTCTATGTAAGTGGCCGCTATGAAGTTACTCTGCCACAATCTCTGCAATAAACTTCAACCGAGTTGGTTGGTTCTCGCACGCTTGTTTGCAACTTGTTCTGTACGTGCAGTTTAATTGAATTATCCAGAAGTCGATTGGATGCTAAACAACGTATCCTAAAGTGGGTGTTATGTTTGTAAAATTTGTTTTCTTCTACATCAACGTAAAATTGCGACTGAAACTACAAAATGTAGTATACCTACTGATTCTCTGATTTTTTATCTTTCTAAATGCAGATGTTTTAAGGTTAATCGCATAATTCATAGCAATCAGTTCAGAAACACACAAAAATATGCAAAAAAGTTTATTTATTAATACTAAAGTTTAACATTCGAGATATCAAAACATAAAGTGTGAATAACACGAATGGAAAACAAAAACTACACTATAAAATCTAGGGAATAAACAAACCATTTTACTAAACTTAAGTCCAGACACCAAACACCCGAGGCGAAACATAAAAGAAAAATGATTTTCTATACAATATTACCGTTGTATAAAACACGCCAACCTTTCAACACCAAGCATATTTGCGTCTTTGTAGCGCAAAAGTACGTGATTATCCTATACAATACCGCGGGTAAATTAAGTTAGTGTAAGTAAAACATGTATAAAGAAACCACTTTCAACTCAATTAGTCTGAAGATTCATTACCGCCTTAGCCTTTTCTCAATTAGCTCCGGTGGCAGATAATTCTAATGGGAGCAAGTTTGTTCCTAACTTTCGCTATACTTAGGTTTCGGTGAACTTAGGAGATACAGGCAGTAAGTTGAATACAATTTTATTAATGTTTTTAAATAAATTTGAATTAAGCATGGACGCGGTAAAAGGCTTGAAATTTAAATCTTAGGAAATCATAATATAGTTATGATAAGAAAGAGCCGTAATAAATAAAAGCCGTAATAAATTAAAACTTCACTTTAAACATCCATTGAATAAAGGATCCAAAACATCGATACCACGATGGATGGAGAATAGATACTCGTCGATTGGGATACTGGGATAGTAGAGAATTTATAACTAGCAAAACCACCGACCAATTCGTAAATGTCCAGGCCCCCAATTCTCATTTTGTAGAGATAATCTCGAAGTTAGACATATCACTAATCTTTAAATCTCGACGAGACATGTCGGCAAAATCTCTAATGTAGCCAAAAAAGTTATTCTGAGGCACATTCGAGATTTTATCTTTCGACATTACCATTAGACATATAAAATAAACGCTTTGCAACGCCGTGATTGGTCAAAACGCGTGACATTTCAATCCCGAACGCTTTACAACGCCGTGATTGGTCAAAACGCGTGACATTTCAATCTCGAACGCTCCGGACCATACGTTGCATGTCGCACGAAAAGGCTCAGAGATATCTCTAAAGGACGCTTTACGACGCTGTGATTGGTCAAACATTTCAATCCCGAACGCTTTACAACGCCGTGATTGGTCAAAACGCGTGACATTTCAATCTCGAACGCTCCGGACCATACGTTGCATGTCGCACGAAAAGGCTCAGAGATATCTCTAATGTGACATCCCGAGAATAAGGAAATTAGGTTTAATTAGAGATCCGCCATGTTTTTTAGAGATATCTCTGTTAGAGATGTATCTCTACGAAATGAGAATTGGCAGCCAGTAGAGTGGTATTGAGTACGACGTCGGACGTCTTCAATTGAGAAGGTTTCAATTATAAGAACTATCTCTCCAGCGCAGACTCTGCAGTTTCATTGGTTATACTACCATGTAAGTAATTAAAATTTCAACGTGTTATATAAGTATTATATCTCCATACTAAGCCTACATTATTTGCAGGGGGATTGCGTGCGTGAAACCGCAACAAATGGCGGTATCTTGTCTACAAATTGCACTGACCCGTGTCCAGCTGTGACGTAACACGTATACATCTCCTTGGATATTTAGTACGGCTTCAACACATTAGCGGCCTATTGCAGGGCCTTTTGCGTTTATTGAGGACGAAGCCTTAGGTGTTTCCCGTTTTCGTGTCACGGCGGGTTGGTGGGTGCTAGTGATCACACGAAGTGTCTTCTTCTGTTGTCTGGACTCCGATTATGGCCTAACGACTAGTATGAAAATCATAATCGGCTACTCGCTCTACCTGCGGTTATAACCGCGTTTTCGGGGATAACAATTACCCTGTATCTTATCATTATGGTCTTCATGCATGCTAAATTTCAGGAAAATCCGTCCGGTAATTTTCAGTAGTTTTTAGTTTGAAACAGTACAAAATATTCATACAAATATTCACATTTATAATATTAAGCAGGAAGTAAAGCTAAATATAAAAGTTCTACAATTACCTTTTAAATGAAAGATCAAATTCATATTATCCGACGGCGGAAATACTCTTATATTAAAATGTAAAGAAATGAAATGTATGCAGTAAATGCACAAGGCACTTAACTTGTTCGGAACCAGCGTATGTTCTTGATAGTTAGCTTTTCATGTTTGTAAAAGGAAATTTTGATTCAATATTTGTTTCAATAAGAGTTATAATAACTGGATTGTGCTTTTAATCTTTTTAACTGAAAATCAGTCTGGAAAGGAATCATTTTATCCTAACGCTATTTGGTTTCGACGGTATACATGGAGAAAATACTGCTTGATCGTACATACTAATTCGAGGAAAACTTTGTCTCAATTCGAAAAATTAAACAGGCCAAGTGGGCAAAAATGTATTAAAATATATAACAAAAGATATTGCATTGCAACTTATCGAAGCAGGGTTTATATTCATAATTTCCCAATAAAGTAATTAAGCGTATAATTAAATAGATCGGACTAACTTACCAAGTGACGTCCGATCCTCAATTATGTGAAGTAATCTCGTCCTCATATTTTGTACTATGTAGTACGTGCTCTGTGCTACTTGCCGTCACAATGTTTAAAGATAAGCGCGTTCTTCATTCTCTGTGGTACGTCCCTAGCTCCATCCGTCCACCACTGGCAATGTCATTGTTTCAAAGCTCTACAACACAACTTTC
Organism: Thymelicus lineola; assembly: GCA_963932265.1. Classification (NCBI taxonomy): domain Eukaryota; kingdom Metazoa; phylum Arthropoda; class Insecta; order Lepidoptera; family Hesperiidae; genus Thymelicus; species Thymelicus lineola. The sequence goes on from OZ010691.1 coordinate 10,009,494, forward strand.
AGAGAAGGGGTTAGAGTAGGCAATACAGATCCTCCCCGCCCTGGGACCTAGAGGCGAAAGTACTCGCGTCATTATATCGATGGCGCGAGGAAGAGCGGGCACGGGGCTCGATGCTGGTGCAGCGGCAGATCGCGCTGCGCCGAGAGGAGCTCCGGAAGGTCTTGGTGGCGGAATGGCGGCAAAGGCTTCTGCGCCCTGCCGCCGGCCTCGCTACCGTCGAGGCGATCCGGCCAGTACTCGACGACTGGCTCGGGAGAAGGCACGGCTCCCTGTCGTTTAGGGTGACGCAGGTGCTGTCGGGGCACGGCTGCTTCGGCAAGTACCTATGCCGCATAGACAGGGAGCCGGACGCTCGGTGCCACCACTGCGTCCATTGCGGGGAGGACACGGCGCAACACACGCTTGCCGAGTGTGTAGCTTGGGAGGAGCAGCGCCGTGTCCTCACAAATGTAGTAGGAGACGATCTGTCGCTGCAGGCCATAGTGCGGAGGATGGTCGGTAGCGCAGAGTCGTGGGACGCGGTGGTGTCCTTCTGCGAGGACGTGATGTCGCAGAAGGAATCTGCGGAACGGGAGAGGGAGATCTCGACTCCCTTCCCCGGCCGCAGAAGACGCACCGGGCGCAGGAGAAGGGCGGATAACGCCCTTTTCCAGCCCCCATGAATGGGTCCAGGGGCGAGGGACTTGGGGAAGTCCCCACCCCCTATTCGATGGACCCGAGTCGCAGGCGCACGCGGGTGTCGGTGTGCGCCTCCGAGGCGATGCACGGGGTAGTTCAACACCTCACTACCTCGTGCAGGAGACGAGGCCGGGATAGACCCGGCCAGCACTAGGGTGGGGCTGCGGAAGAATGTGGATTCCCGCGGCCCCGCGCGCACGTGCGAGGAGACACCGGGGTGGTTTTAGCCGGTAAGAGTCCGGCACACCCCTCCGCCTTACCCCAGGCGGAGGTAGTCCATGAGGATTTCCCCCCGAAAAAAAAAAAAAAAAAAAAAGGCAATACAGATCCTTATGAACGTTACTTGCGAAATACAAATTATTCTTCAAAGGATATCAGCAGTATGTAGGTATATTCTTTTAAGAATATTACCTGGGAAGGGTTGGGTCTAGGATGAGGACGAGATTACTTCACATAATTGAGGATCGGACGTCACTTGGTAAGTTAGTCCGATCTATTTAATTATGTTCCGTAATCTCGTCCTCATATTTTGTACTATGTAGATGTTCAAAGAAGAAAGTTGGGTTGATAATAATTCATTCATTAATAATTTCGTGATGATAATCACATACAATTAACAAATAATATTTATATTAAGTAAAGAAACATCCTCTTTTTATTGTATCATATATACCACAGTTTTAAAAAACACGTAAAGAAATGATAATAATAACTGTTAAATTGTCAGTCTCATACTGTGTAGGTGTCTTTATGCAAAGAGCATACATTTTGAGTTAATTGATTGAGACCACTAATCATTGGTCTTTTATAAAATAAAGCAAAGGTGAACTAACCGGCTGCTTTCCTTATAACCTGAATAGTCCACAATAATGCCGGCATACGAGGCTTTTGAAGTAAAGCATGTCTCTGGCCTGTAAATATGGAAGTATCTAATCCACTATTAACCCGAACCTGTTTAATCTATCAGCTGATAGTTGCAGTGAGGTTGGTTGGTGCTGTTTCTTAACAGTTAGAATTAATGATTTACAATTTTGTCTCACATATTTTTGTAAGTGTAAATAATATAGTAGGATAGTTAGCCGGGCAGATATCTGTATTTTGTTTGAAAAACTGTAAAGTTAAATTATGTTGTATTTGATAAGAACCACAAGTTTTTCATAAATTTATTTTGAAAATTTGAAAATTTGAAAATTTTGATATTATATAATCAGAATTAACAGCAACATCCTTAATGCAGATAAAAGACAGCGTTAGTAAGGAGTGTACCTCTAAGCTAAGAGTCTAGAAATAGTCTAGAATCTACTATACTTGGATCCCATATACTCGTAATATCATATCGTATTATGCCGAGTTGAGGACCTTATTTTATTACGGAAATTGCCGACCTGATGGTATTCATTGAACTATATGAAACAACCTTCCAAAAGGATCCACATTGTAGCTCTGGCAGTATGAAATTCATGCACCAAGAGCAGACCCGTATTGTTTCCTGATAATAAGGCTAACATTATATCCATTGAGAAAGCAGGGATTACTTTTCTTAAAAATGTTCTCCTGACTATATGGCTGCAATCAGAGTAAGGCTCTTATATGTATAACGCGTGCAAGTCTGTAGAAGGAGATAAGAATAAATTAGTTATATCGAGGTTTAAATCTTATTTTTTCAGATATAGCTATGGAGTTCCAAAGTGGATACCAGGGCTGTGAGGGCCACATAGAAACCACAACTTTTGTCTTGTCTCCTATAATTTGCTTCAGCACTCTTCTTATAAGCGTGAATAGTGGAAATGCATAAAAGAACATGTCATTCCATCTCAAGATGAATGTATCTATAGAATATGCTTCTGGGTCTGAGAACCATGTTATAATTGTAATCCCGACATTTGGTGTTATTCCTATCAGCAAAGAGGACCATTTGCGGTTCATCGAATCTGCTTAGTATACTTTTATTTTATTTATTTATTTATCTTTATTAGATACACCACTGACTTATCACTATGCATTGATAACTATTGTAAGTAAATTGTTACAATTGTTCCATCCAGTGTGATTTGTCATCTAAGGCGTATACAACTTTCATAATCAACGTCACTCAGTTGGCATTCGATTTCAGATTTTGAACGTCTGGATTCACTCTCTGTGATGGAGTTTTCTTTTGAGCTGATGTAAAATGCATACACCCATATGACGTGTCTTCTCTCATTCCACTGCCATAGCTCTCTCGCTAAGTTATTGATATGTGGAAACCTTGTAGCTTTCATTTTCTTAACGTATGCTATAGCAATTGTGTTATCTTTCCAAAGCAAAACCTCGCAGTAATTACTTTAGATGCAAACGCTTTTAAACATTTAAAAGCTGTTCCTAATTTTATTTGAAAAGATTCTCTTCTTCTATCCTGTGTCCGTGACTCCTCACATTATTACAGACAAGTCCGCAATCTGCGAAGCATCTGAGGAAATCTGTAAACTAAAATTAAATTGTATAATTTTCCTGTTATTACTTTGGATGTGTGATGTCCACCATTCATTCAGATCTGATTGAATCCCTTTTGATAATATTATTGTTGCATTATAATTTCCATTATAATCTTTTAAAATCACTGTATTGTAGTTTTCCAGGGTTTTCGTATAGAAGATACCATATTCTATGGATTTACAAGCAACTACAAGAAGACCAAGTAATTGGGCAAATTCCAAAGTATAACGACTATGTTTCGATTATTATTATTACTATTATTATTTATTTTTATTTCATATCATCCATTAATATACATATTATAATAAAACTGTACTTTAAATCTGCTTGTCTGGGCGTTTGTTCTGACCAATCTCAAGAACCGCGTTATAGATAGGTGAAATTTTCACTGTTGTATTGCAGTAAGCTTGGATCACCATTCAGTGCCTGTTTTATTGCAATTGATTCATAAATAATAAAAAATTCATGTCAATTTAAAAAGTACCGTCCATACATTTATTTACTCAAGTGTGGTCACCAATAGGTTTACCGAAGTGAAGCAAGGGCGTTTAGTAGTTGTTAACAAATTCGATAACATGGTCCCTCTTCTAGGGAAGATGATATTAGATATGGAACATGGAATAAAATCTAGCATAAATCCTAGATAAAGACAACCCTGACTGAGTTTTAAAGAACTTTTTTGTGAGTTAATAATAAACCTTAGATTCCCCAGTAGTCAATGTATTCTGTACACAATCATCATAGGAGTCTGCAATACACAAAGCATCATAAAGGTGACACCAAATTGTATAAGTTTCTTAAGGTTATGTATCAACCTTCATGTCAAATTTGCCTCAGGATTATGAGGACAAAAATTGTCCCTGAGCAAGAAATCATGATTGTATAGAACCTAGGTCCAATAGCTGTCCTACTTCGAGAGCAAACAAACTATTTTCTATTTTAGAAAAAATATTGTACTGTGGACAAGACAGTTCGCGTGGTCTTGCCTTTAAATAGCATTGTATAACCCCTTATACTGCCAATAATGGTTGGATTGGATGTAATATCACTTTTCACACCATTGGTTATAAAATAATCATAAGCCACCTATAAATATAAAAATAGGCAAATATAAAATAATGAATAAGTCAAATAACAGCCTTATTGAATCACTCAATACCTTAATGTGCTGTTTATTATTCGGTGACAGAATCATGTCATTGAAGCCTCCACACTGTAGAGATTACTATAGATAGGACCACTTGCTGGTCACAGATTCTATTGTCACATTTGATACCACTGTCATTCATCACTGCCATAACTTCCCCATTTAAATTGGGTGGTACTAGAAGACATAAGTTCGAGAGAGGGTCGTGTTTCTTCAAAATGGTAGCTTTTAGGTCTGAATTGATGATCTACATCAGTGAGAATAGCTGACCAACGTGTAGCTATGCTCTCATATAAATATGTAGAATTACACGTAGTTTGCTTACCATCCTGACCTAGGAGCTCTTCGCCGTCTGCTGGCAGATAGCTATCGTTCTTTACCTGGTGTTGTTGTATTGGCGAGGTACCTGTTCTTCCGTAGTAGTCTGCCCCCTCCCCTCTCTTTCTGTCTGACTGCGTCTCTGTCAGTTTTGGAAGTCAGAGTCGATGATCGGCTGTGGATATTAGAATTGAAGGAAAGGAGCGGCGCCTGCTTCTATGATTTCTCGAGCATCGGCTTGATCGACTCCGATCATGAGGCGAACGGCTTCTGGTTGTGCGACTAGAGTCTGTTCCATCCTCGTCTCTCGTAAAAGCTCCATGAATCCCTTCTCGCCGCGTAACATGCGGCACCACTAGCTAACCTCTCGTGAAAGCATATGCGTGGTGTGGTACCTATTTTATAGGTGGTGACAATATCCTGTCGCGTTACATGCGGGACCACTAGCTAACCTCTCGTGAAAGCATGTGCGTGGTACCTACTTGTAATAGGTGGTCACAATATCTTATCGCGGAACACGCGGCACCACTAGCTAACCTCTCGTGAAAGCATGTGCGTGGTGTGGTACCTATTTTTATAGGTGGTTACAATATCCTGTCGCGTTACATGCGGGACCACTAGCTAACCTCTCGTGAAAGCATGTGCGTGGTGTGGTACCTATTTTTATAAGTGGTTACAATATCCTGTCGCGTTACATGCGGGACCACTAGCTAACCTCTCGTGAAAGCATTTGCGTGGTACCTCTTTGTTATAGGTGGTAACAATATCTTGGGGCGTAAAATGTGGCACCATTAGCTAACCCCTCGTGAAAGCCGAAATATGGTAGTTACCTATTTGTTATAGGTAGACACAACATCGTTCTCATGGTTAACCTCTCGTGAAAACTCCAGAGACTAGTGTGTGCAATAAAATTTGTCAAAGTAACATCAGGGGCAAAAATCTGCGTTTAATTAAGCTAATAGAAGTTATCAAAACATACCGCCGTTTCTCAGACGGGATCTATTCATGCGTTTTTCCAACTCTAGAATCCGTTGACTCAATTATTTTTCATTTTCTCTTTTCATATTTTCCCATATTTAATTCAAATTAGGCGTACTATAATAACTGAAAAAGTACTGTAAAAGGACTGTAAAAACGATTATAAAATTCGAAAATAAAATGAAAATAAAATTTCGTGACAGCACGTTTTGCACAAAAAAGCACAATGACATTGCCAGTGGTGGACGGATGGAGCTAGGGACGTACCACAGAGAATGAAGAACGCGCTTATCTTTAAACATTGTGACGGCAAGTAGCACAGAGCACGTACTACATAGTACAAAATATGAGGACGAGATTACGGAACATAATTTAGTGTGTAAGCATGAAATCCGATAGATAGTAGGTACTTGTACCCGTTCGCTAATTCCGCACCAGTTAAAGAAACTATCTAAACCTACTAAACTAGTTCCGATAATTTGCCACACCATACAGTGTATCGTGACTTCACACAATTAACTAGAGAGATCATAATCACAAAAATGCCGTAATGAACACGTGGGTGATAATTATTGTCATCACGATCAAAGTAACGAGCCTTGTCATGCAAGAATGTTATTTGTTACCATTCAATCGAGTAAAAGATTAGTTTTGTAATTGTTCGGTGACGTTGGACTTTCGCGAGGTGTTTGTCTTTATTAACCCACAAATATATTTTATATCTTCTTTATTTGTTGGCAATGCATTGTCTATGGTGTTGCTAGTGGCGACGGTGATCACATACTACCAGGTGAGTCTTATCTTCCTCAAACATTACAAAAAATTCAATGTCAGATTTTACATAATTTATTTTTCAGAATACTATAAAATGTCCATCCTAAGAAACGAGCCAAGCAGTCATTATTTAAAATATAGAGTTTAAGTCAAACTTACCCTTACGAAGGTGAAGCAAACCCTGGAATGTTTACTACAAGGTTTCAGTGCGGACAAGTGGAAAAATTAGTAGCGTATACCAATGTCTGTAGTTTTAAGGCTTCTCCAAAGCTTTTGACAAGATTATCTTAATAGATTTAGATATACGTACTTAATTATCTGTGTGTAATAAGACTTCTAAGTAAATGTGCCATAGTGTTTATATCAATAGCGAAGAAACAAGCAGACTGTAGTAGTCACACTCTTTGATGGTCATTCATTCTAAAGGCAACACCAAAAACAACGGGTAAGGCGCATTTAGATGCTTTTGGAGCGAAACTGTTACCGAAACTAAACAACATTTTACGGTGTATCCTAAAAGGAGGGCGAGGCAGAAAAAGGAGAATGAATTTATTCTGTCATGTCGGGAGCAAATAAGATGTTTTCCAGAGAAGATACATATTAATTTACCGAGTTTAAAAAGAGTACCTACTATTAAACTATAGTAATTAATTATCAATTTGTGAGTAATGCAAAATTATATGAATAGGGGACACAGAAATGAAATTGATATTGAGAGTTGCAATTATAGTGATTCATTTCACATAAATGATAATAAAAAATCATGATTATTTTTATTGAATATTGGCAAGGTACCAGAAATCAAGACAGGAATGTATTATCATTTCATTATTACATGTCGACTGAGCTGGAATATGAAATGTGTGACACATTCGATTGAATATCTGGAAATCACAGTGAAATTAACAGAGAAAATATTTGGGGAAAAAATGCAAATATTGTTTTATGTTTAACAGGGAATTTCTTCGGAGATGACATCGTTACTGTTATATTACGTCCGTGTAGAGAATCGTAATATAATATAAAAAAATTACAAACCATTACAGTCAGTCAGTTAGTTTTATAATACAGGTACAATTCATCAATTGTACGTTGTAATTGATTCAAATTCAAAATGTTGTTTTCATTTTATACGTATTATAGTTTTGATGAACAGTAATCACATGGTGAAAATCTTACCGTTTTGATTACTGATTACAGTAAAACAAGCAATGTTTGTTCAATATCAAGTATGGATTGGTATTATTTCAGTTTTTTCTTGGATGTAAAGTAATCTACATGTTTGCATGCAATTAGCCTTACAGCTGATGGCATATTGTGTCCAAAAGTAGCATTAGCTACCCATGTACCTCAAGTGAACTTGGTTGTGCTGTTATAATGGAGAGCATCTCTTTGCTGTAAAGTCATAGTTATAATCCAAATTAAAGATACTGATCGTTAAGTTCTAGCCGATTAATCCGCGTAAAAGGTTTCCGCAAGTTCATTCAAAAGTTGCCAAAGTTGATCAGGCTCGGGCGCCATAAATTTTAGCATTATCTTTCCATCGATTGGGGATTTATTATTTTTAAAAGAGCCACTTTATTCATTTTTCTCTTGTTTAAGTCGAAAATTTTATAAGGCTTTGTAAAGATAGGTACGCTATACATACAGTTGTGTAAGGAAAATATATTCTACAAGTCTATCATGATATTGCAATGGTAGGTAGGTAAACAACTCTTGGTAGTAAAAACAACATATAGAAATAAAATAAAAAAGAAACAGAAAAAAGCCAGGGAAAACTGAAGGAAACAGCGGGAAACCGTTTGATTCAAAGAGCCCGAGATCGGTCGGAGTGGCGCCAATTAGGGGAGACCTATGTGCAGCAAGAGAATTCTAAAGATGGATGAATAGATCAAAGCTTTTAATGATTTGTCACAGTTCTGTCTGCAACAGCATTATAGATTTACAAATAAATTACCTTAAAACACCGATCGTATTTTTCTGCAATATTCCCAGTTTCCCGGTTTGACCCCATAACGACTCGCTTTTAGGATTTTCCTCAAACAGAAAGATAGCATTCCCCATGGATTCTTTTTATAGTACGGTTTGTTTATCGAGCAATGAAGATTTGCAAACAAAAAGCCAACCCTCTTGTATCTACGGCGCACTAGAGAATAATTTTAAACTCCCGGAAACCAATTTGGTTGAGTTCCACCGGCAATGGTCAAAGGTGAAATGCCTCTATTGTTCTTACTATTTGAAAGCGGTCTTTCTTAAAATCAGCGAATCGTACTTTTTTAACTTGACTGTATTTTAAAATTAGTGGATTGTAAATGTAGTACCTATACATGTGTATAAAACAAGTGGCTTTCAAACCTACTCGAAAATTTGCTACGCTCGTGTTTTTTTAGCGAAATGACGAATTTTATACAATTTCAACTCTTTCGTTCGTGATGAACTCTCTGAAAAGTTTAATAGTTCACCGTGCGATTATTTTGGGTTTCAACAAAAATTTTCTATTAACAAACAAAACAATTAAATATTTTTGTTTTGTTTCCGCCCACTTATAATGTGGGATTTTTCAAGAAGTGATTGAATAGGCTTTTACTAATAGGTAATATTAAGTACTCTGTGCTTTTACTGTACTTTTTTGTTGTTAGTGTGCTCCACCACATTACCATCAACTAAGATGTCGTTAAGCAGTAACTTGTGGTACCTTAGTATCTGGCTTCAACCCATTAATGGCCCTTTAATGGGCACGAGTCTCTCCGCTTGAGGAGGCCCAGAGCATACTTCACCACGCTGCTCCAGTGCGGATTGGTGGAGGGGTTTGTGGCCAACCCGAGTTTCGGAAGTTTTTCACACCGCCCGAGGGCCTCCGACATGGCTTAACGACTGTTGTGATAACAACCTGGACCAACAGCTTTACGTGCCCTCCGAAGCACGGAAATGCTCAAGAATTTTTTGCCACTAGCGGTCACCCATCTAACTACCGACCGCGCCCGCTGTTGCTTGCTTAGGATCGACGCAAGCCGCTGGGCTATGAGCGCTTCATCCACCTCAACCTTAGTATCTATGTACTTAGAATATTTTTAATAACGGTCTCTTAAAGAATTTGCATTTTGAAAAATGATTTTCAGATTAGAGTTTTTTGCACTTCCAGTAACGTAGTCTTCTACATAGGTACCCAAAATTTCACAAAAAATACGTTAGAAGCCCTGCGTATAATTTAAATGGTTGCTTTTATTTGATTCCCACCCCACTTAAAATTCCACGACACACGCAACCCGCCCCCACACAGCACGCACGGATCTGACTTTCGGGTCGGTGTACACTGAATGTTAAGCTGTTTGACGACGTCAGAGCTATCTACTTAATGATGAAATCATTACTAAAACCACACAATAATATAATATTTATACGAGAAAAAATTTTGAGACTCAAAGTGGCATTAATTGTTAATTTCATTTTCATTACTGGTTTTTATAACTACTGTAACTAGTCTACAAATGAGCTGATGATGCACTTGATGGTAACCGACCACTGTCGACCATGGATATCAAGAACACGTACCAAAGGAAATTGAACTAAAAAACCAATGATTTGGCTTAGGTAACCCATTAAAGCTGGCCATACACGATTAAGTGTACTTGTCAAATTTACATGCATGAGATAACTATATGGCCAGATAGCCATATGTATACCGTCAAGTTTACTGGATGCCGCATCAAGTCCCGCTGCAAACTTGACAAGTAAACATTGTGTATGGCCAGCTTTACAGCCTACTTCTGAGCACGGGTTTCTCCTCATGAGGATTGGATTCAGCGTGAACAGTGGAGAGGTTAGTGGCCAACTCAACCAATAGACAATTGTCTTACTACATTCAACATAAAGAATTTCTATTATGGCAAAGATTTTAATTATAATATTATACAATTATTATTAGTTGTATGATTATTAAGATATTTGTACCAGACATATCTTTGATATTTACAATAACTACATCCCTTAGATTAAGGAACAAACATCCGTTGTCAAACAAAATTATATGAGTACAGAACTCGTTGACATAAAGTGCGTGCCGATACGAAAACTACAATAGTATAATAATAGTTACGGTCAGTGTACACGAGCCTTATGAGTGAAGTAACGCGGGTAATAAATCTCTACGAAGCTAATCCAAACAGTCTCCGAAAGAAATAGAGTATCACGTACTGAGGTATTTTATAAACTGCGAAACATTTACGTTCAGCGGTGTTTACTTAGTAGGCTTCCCTCTGAAAATATTTCAGTAGTTTTCAAGATACAGGAGATGTGATATATGGCATTCGATCGACTCTTCGGAAAGCACTTTCATTACTACTCTTATAGGTCTCGCAAAAGTTTTGTTTGAGGCAATATCAGTTTTGAAATGTCATGCAATCCCTGGATGATATTTTCCTATGACATACTTAATTATTTTACCGTTAACAGCCTACTATTGACTGCTTGATTCAGAAGGCATGTAAATCTGTCGATCCCGCTTGTTATCGTTAAATCACAGTCGTTAAGTCTTATCGGAGGATGGCATAAAAAAATCAAATACTTCCAACAATCCGCATTGGAGCTGCTTTTTTAAAAAACGGCAAAAGTAAATACACAACTTTAAATATTGTATATCCTAAACTGGTGCCTAACACTAAAAATAATTTTTGAATACCTATTCAACGATACCCCACTAGACTTAACTAGTTCGTCGATACTTTTTTTCTATTTTGACAGTATGACGCCTGGTTGTCACTAATACGCGTACTTTTTCATATTTTTAAAGTGCACAAGCACAGTCAGCTCGACCCACATTATAATATTTTATTAACCGACTTCAAAAAAAGGAGGAGGTTCTCAATTCGACTGTATATTTTTTTTATGTTTGTTACCTCAGAACTTTGGACTGGGTGAACCGATTTGGATGATTTTTGTTTTTATTGAAAGGTGGTGCTTGTCGTGTGGTCCCACATAAATTTGAACGAGATCTGACAATGGCATCCATGTCAAAATCATATAAGTCTTAAATTTGCATTAAGTATGCGCACGATAAATGGACGAATAACTCAATATCGCGCCAACCGATTTCGATGATTCTTTTTTTAATTGAAAGCTGGTGCTTGTCGCGTAGTCCCGCATAAATTTGAGCGAGATCTGACAATGGTATCCATGTCAAAAGTACAATGTACTTCATTTGAAGTCGGTTAATTTTTTGTTAAAATGTTAGATTATAATTATCATATTTCCAAACAAATGACGGCGTTAACTACTACAAACCTTTACACTGTGTTAATTGTACAAAACTATAAGACATAGGACACTAGGAACTTGAATAATCCTATTTCAGTGCAAACTCATCGAGTAGGACAATGAAATCCAATTATACAAACCTGGAATTAAATTCTAGAATGTTCAATTTAAAAATCGTGACTAATTTCTGGTCATGCAGGCAGTTAATCTACTGCGCACGGTTTAATAAAGCGGTTTGAATATTTAAATTAACTGAGTGCAATGTGAACCTGTATGCAGCCAGGCGCCCTTGACATATGCTTTAACAATCTGAGAATCGCTTCTCCAGTTATTATACTTAGGTACAAAAAATACAAGGTAGTAAGCAAATGTTCTTATGAATCATATTTTAATTTAATATAATATAAACCATTTAGGTTTAGGTACAACAAAATGAAATGTAATTCAATAATCATGTCATTGTAATGTCATTTAAGTTACATCATTATTCCAAATCGAAGAAGAAGGGTTAACCTTTAGTTAGTCCTTCGCTTTAGTTTTGGCCGCAACGCAAGGGTTGGATTTACTGATTTGTGGCTAATTTGTGAATACTAATGTACTAACCATCAACGAATAATCTTATCACACCGTTTTTAAGGCATTTCTATCCATAATACTGATTATTTTATTACGTCTACATTATCTTCGTTTAGTGTTGACATAAATAGAATATTGTGAATTGAAGGGTTTATATTTATGACATATTACTGAACAAGTACCTCATTTGCTACGACGATAATATAATTTGTGAAGAAGCTCTTTATTCAACGATAAACAGCAGTACTAAAACGATCTAAGACCGACACACATTCCCTTAACTAAGACCTATCAAATATGCATAACGTTGTCTGCTCCACTTAAGAAAAATGCGCGCGTAGCTGTTGGGTATGACACAATTACATGCAATTTATGCGCTAACGCGGAATAAGCACTGACTGGTACATAAAGCTAACATAGAAGATCTGAAGTAGGTAAGATCTATGTACCAGTTCAGTGAAGTAGGTTTGAAAATATCGGAAGCCAAGCGTGTTATTTCATTTATGCTCAGCAAAAAAACTGTTTGTTGGTCGTCGGGCTGAATGTGGTAGATCATTAAAAAAGAAAGAAAGAAAGAAAGAAAAACGTTTATTTCTATGCCAATTAGTTAATGGTTGATTGGTTTTATTTTGCATGTACAGTCACGAGCATAAATATATGACTATGGACACGTCAGCAATAATATCTGCCCAAGAATGCGTTCAATAATATCTGTCTGCACGGACGCAACAAAAATATCTGATATTCATAGACAGCATATTAAAGTGACGACAAAATTATCTGATAAAAAAGTGCATCAAAAAATTGTGACAACCGCCCAAAGCAAAAATATGTGACGACATTTATAGTCACAAAATAATGTGATCACTCTTAGAGTGCAAATATATGTTTGCCGTTTACTAATTCTACATTTCTGTAAGCATTTGCATTGATTCCTCAATCATAATTATGCATAAATATATGACGTTCAATAGTTGGCAAAAATATCTGACGATCTTTTATTTTTTATACTTTTGGAACGAAGTTCCTTATCGCGCGTTGTGAAAGGGGGCTAGACGGAAAATTTCGACACTTTTTGATTTTACGAATGACAACACTTTTTTTGAAGTGATTCACAGAGTTTTACAGAGATGGTACTGTACAATAGCTTTTTATTTTACACGCTTTATATTAGTTTCCCCTGTATGTTTGTTTGTCTGTTTATTTGTAACTTCTCTTTGGACTTGATTTTGACCCACTTCAAACGGTCAAATTTCTTTCAAACTTCGTAGAATTATCGAGGATCGATGAAGGTTCAATATTTAAAGAAAAAAAAAGAAAGAAAGAAAAACCTAACTACATGCTTTAATTAGCTTTAAATGGTCAGATTTCTTTCAAACTTCGTAGACTTATCGAGGATCGATGACAATTCAATACTTAAAGAAAAAAAGAAAGAAAGAAAGAAAGAAAGAAAAACCTAATTACACGCTTTGATTAGCTTTAAACGGTCAGATTCCTTCAAACTTCGTAGACTTATCGAGAACCGATGACAATTCAATATTTAAAGAAAAAAAGAAAGAAAGAAAGAAAGGAAAACCTAATTACACGCTTTAATTAGCTTTAACTGGTCAGATTTCTTTCAAACTTCGTAGACTTATCGAGGACCGATGACAATTCAATATTTAAAGAAAAAAAGAAAGAAAGAAAAAAAACCTAAATTTTATTTCACGAAATCAAACAAAAAAATTAAAAAATAAATAATAGTTTAAAAAAACTAAAAAACACGCTTTTATAGAAAATCCAAGTAAAAAAATAGACAATAAATCTGAATTAAGCGTGGGTGTTTAATTAAAGCGTGGGGTGCTTTTTAATATATTATCAAAATGATAATCCTTCTACTCATTGAGACCATGCACCTCACGCTTTTATTACAATTACACGATTCTTAATTCAAATTTATTTTCTATTTCTTTTAGTTGGGTTTTCTATAAAAGCGTGTTTTTTAGTTTTTTTAAACTATTATTTATTTAGGTAATTAAAAAACAGTTTGTTTTTGATTATTTTATTAACCAACGAAAAAAAAGAAGGAGGTTCTCAATTTGACACGCATATTTTTTTAATGTATAATGACGCAGCAATCGGCACAGGGTGGTCCGATTCTGATGATTCTTTTTTTAATGGATAGGATATGTCTTGAAGTTGCTGTTATTTTTTTTTTGAAAAATTTTATTCCTACCCTAAGGTACGAAAATAGGGGATAATTGATTGTTCACCCACGGAATTTTTACCCGTTACCCCAATAATTTTGTACTGGAAGATCCGATTTCGCCGATTCTTTTTTTATTGGATAGGTAGTGTATGTATAATAGCAAAAAAGCAAAGCAACAACCCATAATTGTCCCACTGCTGGGCTCGGGGTCTCCTCTCACAATGTGAGGGGTACAGGCCATAGTCTACCACGCTGGCCAAGTGCGGATTGGTAGACTTCACACACCTTTGAGAACATTATGGAGAACTCTCAGGTGTGCAGGTTTCCTCACGATGTTTTCCTTCACCGAAGCAAGTGATAATTAACTTGTAATACGCACATAATATTTGAAAATTAGAGGTGCGTGCCAGGATTTGAACCCGGGCCCCCGCGTTCGGGAGACCAACGTTCTAACCAATAGGCTATCACTGCTACTCATAACTACGCTACGCATAACTTCAAGGTATACGTGTATGTATACCTTGAAGTTATTCTCATTAAAATTTGGAAACAAAATTTTACCCCTAAAGGTATAACAATAGGGGATGATTGATATTTCATCTACTACTTTTTTACGTGGTAACTGAATCTACCACCCATTACTTATAAGTAATAACTTATATGTAACTGACTGTATACAGTACACATGATACATATTGGAAATTACCCCCAATATTTATAATTAATACTAGGTGACCCGGCAAACTTTGGACCACCTAATAACTCCCCCCTCTCCCTCCCCTGTCCCTCTCCCTCAACTGCCAGTTATAAAATAAAAAAGTAAGATATGTTCCTAAGGTTACATTAGAAAGTTATATAATAATTATGGTCCTAAGTTTTCAAAGAGATCGAACCTTATCTCGTACTACAGCTATGAAACAGACAAATTTCTGAACGCACCTATAAATATTTGACGACCAAATGACAATTTGACAAAACGCATCAAATGTTTCACAGCTAGGAACATTTTGTATTGGAAAATTAAATTGTCGTTTTTAGTAATTCTATTACTTATTATTTATGTTTCTCACCGTTTAAACATTCCCTGAAGTTCTACAAATATTTCAAGATCAAAATTAGCCAAATCAGTCAAGTCATTTCGGAGTTTTAGCGAGACAAACGAACAGCAATTGATTTATATGTGTATATAGATTAAAAATTTTTATAACAACTAAAAATTAAAAAAAAATATTACTTTTTAACAAAAATATACCCAGCGAAAAAATTGACTAAAATAAACCATTTAGGATATAAACCATTTAATAGTAAATAAATAATTTTGATGAAAAAACAAACTGTGAAAAGATGTGCGCCGCGCTGCTGCTGCCGTGTGCATCGCATGCCGTTGCCGTTATTTTACGCTCCATGTAATTAATGTTGTCTGTTTGGCATGGTCTCAAAATTATTTATTTACTGTTTATTTAGGATCATAATTTATAATACTAAATGGTTTATTTGATTTTTCGCTTCTGAGTTTTTTTTCGTTGGCTTAATTTTTTTGTTAAAAAGTAATTATTTCAATCAAATCACTCGAGCCATGATAAATAACTTCATAAATGTAGTCAAAACAGTTCACCAACATTCACAAGCAAAAATCTCAAATGTAACACCGCGGCGAGTGGATAAAAAAGAAACTACCCACTAAGATATTTTTACCAATTATTGAACGTCATATATATTTATGCCTAATAATTATGATTGAGGAATCAATGCAAATGCTTACAATCTTAATGGGTATTTTATCTTTTATCCACTCGATTACAGGATGCACCGGATTAGAAAGGGTCCGGATTACCGCGGGTCCACGGATAAGGTACTAAAAATGTGAACTTTAATGAAATTAAACGTTTTCCTTAAATTTGCCGTATGTCATTACTTCCCAGAATTTTATCCTTTTCAATGACACTATCGAATGGTGTAATAATACAGGATGTGTTTTTTTTCAAAATCAATGGGTTCGATTCCTGGCTAGGAATATTTATTTTAATTGGA
Source organism: Thymelicus lineola (assembly GCA_963932265.1). Classification (NCBI taxonomy): domain Eukaryota; kingdom Metazoa; phylum Arthropoda; class Insecta; order Lepidoptera; family Hesperiidae; genus Thymelicus; species Thymelicus lineola. The sequence goes on from OZ010691.1 coordinate 10,025,912, forward strand.
ATAATTACTAAAAAGATTTTTTCCTACTTACATACCAACGAAAACTTATATATTATAATTGAATAAAGAATACCTAATAAGTGCTTCGAAGCTAGAAATAATCATCCTCTTTAGTTTATTTATATTCGTTTATTTATATTCTTTTATTTATATTCGTGATACCATCGTAAGAATGTCTTTGACATGTAATGCTAGGTAGTATTCCACACAGGACTTTTCGTTCTTTATTTTTATAAGAGTCACTGTCTTGAACTCCCTGCTAACCGAAACACAAAGTATTTTAAAGCATCTCGCTTTTACGGCAAACCTTCACGTAGACACGGTCTAGGCACACACATGCTCTATCCGACGGTCGCGAAGCCTTTAGTTGGAAAGCCATTTTAGTTTGTGGTGAGAAGCTCAAACTAACGAAGAGCGCGCTCCAATCAGTACTCGAGCGTAATTGATTGCACCTGTGTCTAAGTTATTGGATTATTGCCTTCACCCTTTGATTTTGAGGTCTGACCCCAGACAGGTAGTGAGCAGGGGTCGGTAATAGATACCGATCGTCTATTGTTACAATTATAGCTTTGTAATTTACTATATATTACTTTCTCTGTGTAAGAAAGAAAGAAACATTTAGATACACGTGTAGATAAGGAAACATTCATACAATACGCAAACATTCACTTACGGCCGCACTCAGAGTCACATAACGGTTACTTAAAACGCTCCCTAGTACACAATTAAAATTCTGCACTAAAGAACGATTTAAGTAATCGTTAAGTGACTGAGTGCGGTCGCTCTCTCCGACTTTACCGCACTTGGAGTCTGTGTTTCGTGAATAACACCGATATTTACAAATACATCAAATTGACAAAATACAAACACAAATAATTATAATTAGGTGTCTAGTAATGTGCCACCATCACTTGCAAGGGTCTAGATCCTTCACAAGTAATAGCTGTTAAGACTCACTCTCAGGGCAGGGTAGGCAAGTGCAATAATAAGGCATACTTTAAATTTTTGGAGGGCACTGTAATTGTATAATTGGATACACAGCACTAATGTAACAGTAACTAACTGTATTAAACAATCAACGTCTTATTATTATTAAGTAACTAGCTTTTACCCGCGACTTCGTCCGCGAGAATTTAGAATTGAATCATTCTAAAATGTTTTAGATGTTAGGATGTTTGTGAATTCATCACGTAATAATGGCAGAATGGAAATAAATGAAATTTGGCACATATATAAACTTAACATTCTGCTTTTCATCACAAAAATGGACATCGTTGATGTCGACAACATGTTTATTATTTTGCGTCCTAGCAAGTTGCTAATGATTAAAAAAAATCAGTGAGAAATAAGCATGTCGCGAGAAATAAGTTAAGTCTTCAGGCAGGCTTCTTTAAGGGCACATTATCGACACCAGCAATATGCTCATTATTTGGCATCCCAGTGAACTGCTAAGGGGTCATAAAAATAGTGAACCTCATGAGTAATAAGTTTATTGGCAGGTTTGAGAGCTGCTGTAACGCCGGAACAGTCAGGTCGCGACGCTAGCAACATGCTCATTATTTCATGTCCCAGCGATCTGCTAAGACTGTAGATGAAACAGAATCACGGAGACGGGTTGTTGCTAGAGTATGATGCGAGTTCCAATTCGCGAGTCTCAATCGCCACAGACGTCTAAAAAGGGAAAAAATTTAAAGCCTTTAAATTTTGCGATGCGCAGGAAATAAAAGACCACACCGTAGAGCAGAAACGTAGAAAAAGAATGAAAGCAAAAGGATTGACACGCAGCGGGCCGCATGTATCCTACTAATATTATAAATGTGAAAGTTTGGATGTTTGGATGTTTGGATGTTTGGATGTTTGGATGTTTGGATGTTTGTCATGCAATCACGCCAAAACGGCTAATCGGATATAGATGAAATTTGGCACACAGATATTTTAATACCTAGAATAAAATATAGGATACTTTTTATCCCGAGATATTGATCTGTTCCCGAGGGAGAAGAAGTAAAATTTATAGGAATAGGAAAACAGTTTTGAAGTTTGTCATCACAGTGACACTCGAAAAGTCAAAATAACTGATTGAGTTACTAAGTTATAAAATTGTTCATTGTTTTTAATACATGAGTTTATTAAGTAACATATAAAAAATTTGCGGTCAGGCACATTGTGATAATTTTTATCATACAATGAAAGCTTTAATATGCATCGATCTTGTATAAAAATCAAATAAATCAACAAAGCATTTTTTGACGCAAAATTAAGGCTTCTTACACACCAGCGTTTCTCGAGCTTTCCTCGCGCCCAGCACTTGATCGATAAGCTATGTAAAAAATAATAATTTTACGTTGAAGAAATACTCGTAGCTTTTCAAATTTCTTTTCTAGCTCTGAATATGAGGTGCGATTGAAGTATTTTAATATGTCGTATCAGGTTTAATTAATTGCAAAATATCATCAAATTTTGTTTTTAACAATAGTAAATATCTATCTATATATTTTTAAATTTACTTTATAGCATGAAATATAAATTTTTGTTAACCTATTAAGCAAATCATTATTCAAGTGTGTCGGATGAACGCGTAAACTTATTAAGTCCTAGTGTGTCGTCAGCCTACTATCAAAGTTGCTTTATTTTTTTGTTATTGTGCGTGCGTTTGTGCCAGTGTTTTAGCTGATCACTACAAACCTACAAAAAGAGATTTTTATGAATAAGATCGTTGGATTGCAATATCACTGAAAAAAAGTCACTGATTTTAGTTGTATGTTTGTTCATAATTATTTTGGAACGAAGTTCCTTATCGCGCGTTGTGAAAGGGGGCTAGACGGAAAATTACGACACTTTTTGATTTTACGAATGACGACACTTTTTTTGAAGTGATTCAGTGAAAAAACTCAACTAAAACTCATGGTGCTGTACTGTACAACTTTCTGAATCACGCTAGCGTGATTAATTAAGTTTTACAGAGATGGCGCTGTACAACAAAACAATACTTAATCGAAAGGAACTTCGTTCCATCCAGGTGTCCCTTGACACCTCTCATGTTTTTTTTAATTGTATACTTGAATATAGTGAGTATATGAGGATCGAATCTGGAGATAAAGAGTGAGCTTCTCAGTCGTCGTTCGTGTTTTAAATACCCGTATATTAGCTGTTGTTATCGTTAACATTGTCCATATCTTTATCATTATCAATCTTTGTGTGTTTAGAGACGAAATATCCTCAACGAAATAATTGAAATAACTGAACAATTTTTAAAAATATTTATTGTTCGTAATATTAACACTGTAAAATCTGACGCACAGACAAATAGACATTTTTTTAACATGCCACCTGAGTTTGGCGACGTAGTGGCGATGTAGTCTTGGTTTATGTACATAAATATGGGATCTATTGTGAACATAATTTGGTACTACCCTTGGAAAGGGAATTGGCTCCAAAACCAACATGAAAACTCGAGATTTAAATTTATACAAACTCGAAGGATTTCATTTGTACCGGATTGTACCGGCATAAAAACTTGAAAAATGATGAAAAAAACAATTTTTTTACATTTTTTTTCATAAAGTAAAATGGCTGAGTGGGCTGAAAACTACAGGTCTGATCGGTTTTTCTCGCACAAAAATGAGGGTACAAACGAAATATCTAACAATAAAAAAAAATTCATACAATGTATTTTGCAATAACAGTGGGTACCAACGGGTACAAACAATGGAAGACCAACACCAAATCGTGGAAGTCTTTCATAGAGTAAAATGGCTGTTAAGGTCGAAAACTACAAATCAGATCGGTTTTTCTCGCACAAAAATGGGGGTACAAACAAAATCGTCAGCGGTACAAACAACACCACATACAGTTCTTCGGAAAACAAGTGGACACTAACGGGTGAACGATGGGGAACTAACAACGACACGTGCAATTCTTTCATAGTGTGCCGAAAACTACATGTGTGATAGGTTATTCTCGAACAAAAATGGGGGTACAAACGAAATTTTCAACGGTACAAACAAGAGCACATACTGTTCTTCACATTACAAGTAGATACCACCGGGTACAAACGATGGGAAACCAACACAGACTCATGGAAATCTTTTATAGAGAGAAATGGTTGTGAGGGTCGAATAATAAAGGTCTGATCGAATTTTTTTCGCACAACAATGAGTGTAAAAAACTAAATTTTCAGCGGTACAAACAACACTACATAAATTCTTTGGAAAACAAGAGGGTACTAACGAGTACAAGCGATGGGGAAACAACAACGACACGTGCAATTCCTTCATAGTGTAAAATGGCTGTTAGGGCCGAAAACTACATGTGTGATAGGTTTTTCTCGAACAAAAATGGGGGTACAAACGAAATTTTCAGCAGTAAAAACAAGACCCAAACTGTTCTTCACAATAAAAGTAGGTATCACTGGAGTGGGTACAAACGATGGGAAACCAACACAGACTCATGGAAATCATTTATAGAGAAAAATGTTTGTGAGGGTCGAAAAATATAGGTCTGATGAGTTTTTCTCGCACAACAATGAGGGTACAAACGAAATTTCAGCGGTACAAACAACACCACATACAGTTCTTCGGCAAACAAGTGGGCACTAACGGGTACAAACGATGGGGAACCAACAGCGACACGTGCAATTCCTTCATAGTGTAAAATGGCTGTTAGGGCCGAAAACTACAGGTTTGATAGGTTTTTCTGGAACAAAAATGGGGGTACAAACAAAATTTTCAGCGGTACAAACAAGAGCACATACAGTTTTTCGGAAAACAAGTGGGTACTAACGGGTACTAATAATGGTAATAATTGGATGAAATAAAAAATATTAACTAACAACCTCCAAGGGGCCCTACCACCAGTGGGCCGGATTTAGTCGCCTCTTACGATACAAATCCGGCATGGAATTGGGATTAGTATTCTAAGCCAGCCCAATACGGCTCTTCTATATCAACTTTTTGGTGCCAGGAAGTACGTTCAACCTCGTACTTGATTGAAAAACATGCGTTAACAGTACTGCATTAAACGTTGCTGACCATGTACAAGTATAATAATACTAGCTTTTACCCGCGACTTCGTCCGCGAGAATTTAGAATTGAATCATTCTAAAATGTTTTAGATGTTAGGATGTTTGTGAATTCATCACGTAATAATGGCAGAATGGAAATAAATGAAATTTGGCACATATATAAACTTAACATTCTGCTTTTCATCACAAAAATGGACATCGTTGATGTCGACAACATGTTTATTATTTTGCGTCCTAGCAAGTTGCTAATGATTAAAAAAAATCAGTGAGAAATAAGCATGTCGCGAGAAATAAGTTAAGTCTTCAGGCAGGCTTCTTTAAGGGCACATTATCGACACCAGCAATATGCTCATTATTTGGCATCCCAGTGAACTGCTAAGGGGTCATAAAAATAGTGAACCTCATGAGTAATAAGTTTATTGGCAGGTTTGAGAGCTGCTGTAACGCCGGAACAGTCAGGTCGCGACGCTAGCAACATGCTCATTATTTCATGTCCCAGCGATCTGCTAAGACTGTAGATGAAACAGAATCACGGAGACGGGTTGTTGCTAGAGTATGATGCGAGTTCCAATTCGCGAGTCTCAATCGCCACAGACGTCTAAAAAGGGAAAAAATTTAAAGCCTTTAAATTTTGCGATGCGCAGGAAATAAAAGACCACACCGTAGAGCAGAAACGTAGAAAAAGAATGAAAGCAAAAGGATTGACACGCAGCGGGCCGCATGTATATTATTATACTTGTACATGGTCAGCAACGTTTAATGCAGTACTGTTAACGCATGTTTTTCAATCAAGTACGAGGTTGAACGTACTTCCTGGCACCAAAAAGTTGATATAGAAGAGCCGTATTGGGCTGGCTTAGAATACTAATCCCAATTCCATGCCGGATTTGTATCGTAAGAGGCGACTAAATCCGGCCCACTGGTGGTAGGGCCCCTTGGAGGTTGTTAGTTAATATTTTTTATTTCATCCAATTATTACCATTATTAGTACCCGTTAGTACCCACTTGTTTTCCGAAAAACTGTATGTGCTCTTGTTTGTACCGCTGAAAATTTTGTTTGTACCCCCATTTTTGTTCCAGAAAAACCTATCAAACCTGTAGTTTTCGGCCCTAACAGCCATTTTACACTATGAAGGAATTGCACGTGTCGCTGTTGGTTCCCCATCGTTTGTACCCGTTAGTGCCCACTTGTTTGCCGAAGAACTGTATGTGGTGTTGTTTGTACCGCTGAAATTTCGTTTGTACCCTCATTGTTGTGCGAGAAAAACTCATCAGACCTATATTTTTCGACCCTCACAAACATTTTTCTCTATAAATGATTTCCATGAGTCTGTGTTGGTTTCCCATCGTTTGTACCCACTCCAGTGATACCTACTTTTATTGTGAAGAACAGTTTGGGTCTTGTTTTTACTGCTGAAAATTTCGTTTGTACCCCCATTTTTGTTCGAGAAAAACCTATCACACATGTAGTTTTCGGCCCTAACAGCCATTTTACACTATGAAGGAATTGCACGTGTCGTTGTTGTTTCCCCATCGCTTGTACTCGTTAGTACCCTCTTGTTTTCCAAAGAATTTATGTAGTGTTGTTTGTACCGCTGAAAATTTAGTTTTTTACACTCATTGTTGTGCGAAAAAAATTCGATCAGACCTTTATTATTCGACCCTCACAACCATTTCTCTCTATAAAAGATTTCCATGAGTCTGTGTTGGTTTCCCATCGTTTGTACCCGGTGGTATCTACTTGTAATGTGAAGAACAGTATGTGCTCTTGTTTGTACCGTTGAAAATTTCGTTTGTACCCCCATTTTTGTTCGAGAATAACCTATCACACATGTAGTTTTCGGCACACTATGAAAGAATTGCACGTGTCGTTGTTAGTTCCCCATCGTTCACCCGTTAGTGTCCACTTGTTTTCCGAAGAACTGTATGTGGTGTTGTTTGTACCGCTGACGATTTTGTTTGTACCCCCATTTTTGTGCGAGAAAAACCGATCTGATTTGTAGTTTTCGACCTTAACAGCCATTTTACTCTATGAAAGACTTCCACGATTTGGTGTTGGTCTTCCATTGTTTGTACCCGTTGGTACCCACTGTTATTGCAAAATACATTGTATGAATTTTTTTTTATTGTTAGATATTTCGTTTGTACCCTCATTTTTGTGCGAGAAAAACCGATCAGACCTGTAGTTTTCAGCCCACTCAGCCATTTTACTTTATGAAAAAAAATGTAAAAAAATTGTTTTTTTCATCATTTTTCAAGTTTTTATGCCGGTACAATCCGGTACAAATGAAATCCTTCGAGTTTGTATAAATTTAAATCTCGAGTTTTCATGTTGGTTTTGGAGCCAATTCCCTTTCCAAGGGTAGTACCAAATTATGTTCACAATAGATCCCATATTTATGTACATAAACCAAGACTACATCGCCACTACGTCGCCAAACTCAGGTGGCATGTTAAAAAAATGTCTATTTGTCTGTGCGTCAGATTTTACAGTGTTAATATTACGAACAATAAATATTTTTAAAAATTGTTCAGTTATTTCAATTATTTCGTTGAGGATATTTCGTCTCTAAACACACAAAGATTGATAATGATAAAGATATGGACAATGTTAACGATAACAACAGCTAATATACGGGTATTTAAAACACGAACGACGACTGAGAAGCTCACTCTTTATCTCCAGATTCGATCCTCATATACTCACTATATTCAAGTATACAATTAAAAAAAACATGAGAGGTGTCAAGGGACACCTGGATGGAACGAAGTTCCTTTCGATTAAGTATTGTTTTGTTGTACAGCGCCATCTCTGTAAAACTTAATTAATCACGCTAGCGTGATTCAGAAAGTTGTACAGTACAGCACCATGAGTTTTAGTTGAGTTTTTTCACTGAATCACTTCAAAAAAAGTGTCGTCATTCGTAAAATCAAAAAGTGTCGTAATTTTCCGTCTAGCCCCCTTTCACAACGCGCGATAAGGAACTTCGTTCCAAAATAATTATGAACAAACATACAACTAAAATCAGTGACTTTTTTTCAGTGATATTGCAATCCAACGATCTTATTCATAAAAATCTCTTTTTGTAGGTTTGTAGTGATCAGCTAAAACACTGGCACAAACGCACGCACAATAACAAAAAAATAAAGCAACTTTGATAGTAGGCTGACGACACACTAGGACTTAATAAGTTTACGCGTTCATCCGACACACTTGAATAATGATTTGCTTAATAGGTTAACAAAAATTTATATTTCATGCTATAAAGTAAATTTAAAAATATATAGATAGATATTTACTATTGTTAAAAACAAAATTTGATGATATTTTGCAATTAATTAAACCTGATACGACATATTAAAATACTTCAATCGCACCTCATATTCAGAGCTAGAAAAGAAATTTGAAAAGCTACGAGTATTTCTTCAACGTAAAATTATTATTTTTTACATAGCTTATCGATCAAGTGCTGGGCGCGAGGAAAGCTCGAGAAACGCTGGTGTGTAAGAAGCCTTAATTTTGCGTCAAAAAATGCTTTGTTGATTTATTTGATTTTTATACAAGATCGATGCATATTAAAGCTTTCATTGTATGATAAAAATTATCACAATGTGCCTGACCGCAAATTTTTTATATGTTACTTAATAAACTCATGTATTAAAAACAATGAACAATTTTATAACTTAGTAACTCAATCAGTTATTTTGACTTTTCGAGTGTCACTGTGATGACAAACTTCAAAACTGTTTTCCTATTCCTATAAATTTTACTTCTTCTCCCTCGGGAACAGATCAATATCTCGGGATAAAAAGTATCCTATATTTTATTCTAGGTATTAAAATATCTGTGTGCCAAATTTCATCTATATCCGATTAGCCGTTTTGGCGTGATTGCATGACAAACATCCAAACATCCAAACATCCAAACATCCAAACATCCAAACATCCAAACTTTCACATTTATAATATTAGTAGGATACATGCGGCCCGCTGCGTGTCAATCCTTTTGCTTTCATTCTTTTTCTACGTTTCTGCTCTACGGTGTGGTCTTTTATTTCCTGCGCATCGCAAAATTTAAAGGCTTTAAATTTTTTCCCTTTTTAGACGTCTGTGGCGATTGAGACTCGCGAATTGGAACTCGCATCATACTCTAGCAACAACCCGTCTCCGTGATTCTGTTTCATCTACAGTCTTAGCAGATCGCTGGGACATGAAATAATGAGCATGTTGCTAGCGTCGCGACCTGACTGTTCCGGCGTTACAGCAGCTCTCAAACCTGCCAATAAACTTATTACTCATGAGGTTCACTATTTTTATGACCCCTTAGCAGTTCACTGGGATGCCAAATAATGAGCATATTGCTGGTGTCGATAATGTGCCCTTAAAGAAGCCTGCCTGAAGACTTAACTTATTTCTCGCGACATGCTTATTTCTCACTGATTTTTTTTAATCATTAGCAACTTGCTAGGACGCAAAATAATAAACATGTTGTCGACATCAACGATGTCCATTTTTGTGATGAAAAGCAGAATGTTAAGTTTATATATGTGCCAAATTTCATTTATTTCCATTCTGCCATTATTACGTGATGAATTCACAAACATCCTAACATCTAAAACATTTTAGAATGATTCAATTCTAAATTCTCGCGGACGAAGTCGCGGGTAAAAGCTAGTTACTTAATAATAATAAGACGTTGATTGTTTAATACAGTTAGTTACTGTTACATTAGTGCTGTGTATCCAATTATACAATTACAGTGCCCTCCAAAAATTTAAAGTATGCCTTATTATTGCACTTGCCTACCCTGCCCTGAGAGTGAGTCTTAACAGCTATTACTTGTGAAGGATCTAGACCCTTGCAAGTGATGGTGGCACATTACTAGACACCTAATTATAATTATTTGTGTTTGTATTTTGTCAATTTGATGTATTTGTAAATATCGGTGTTATTCACGAAACACAGACTCCAAGTGCGGTAAAGTCGGAGAGAGCGACCGCACTCAGTCACTTAACGATTACTTAAATCGTTCTTTAGTGCAGAATTTTAATTGTGTACTAGGGAGCGTTTTAAGTAACCGTTATGTGACTCTGAGTGCGGCCGTAAGTGAATGTTTGCGTATTGTATGAATGTTTCCTTATCTACACGTGTATCTAAATGTTTCTTTCTTTCTTACACAGAGAAAGTAATATATAGTAAATTACAAAGCTATAATTGTAACAATAGACGATCGGTATCTATTACCGACCCCTGCTCACTACCTGTCTGGGGTCAGACCTCAAAATCAAAGGGTGAAGGCAATAATCCAATAACTTAGACACAGGTGCAATCAATTACGCTCGAGTACTGATTGGAGCGCGCTCTTCGTTAGTTTGAGCTTCTCACCACAAACTAAAATGGCTTTCCAACTAAAGGCTTCGCGACCGTCGGATAGAGCATGTGTGTGCCTAGACCGTGTCTACGTGAAGGTTTGCCGTAAAAGCGAGATGCTTTAAAATACTTTGTGTTTCGGTTAGCAGGGAGTTCAAGACAGTGACTCTTATAAAAATAAAGAACGAAAAGTCCTGTGTGGAATACTACCTAGCATTACATGTCAAAGACATTCTTACGATGGTATCACGAATATAAATAAAAGAATATAAATAAACGAATATAAATAAACTAAAGAGGATGATTATTTCTAGCTTCGAAGCACTTATTAGGTATTCTTTATTCAATTATAATATATAAGTTTTCGTTGGTATGTAAGTAGGAAAAAATCTTTTTAGTAATTATTCCAATATTTTCCCCCAGGACTGCTTATGGTAGCGTAGGTTTCTGGAACTTTACGAAAAAAGTTTAAAAGTTTAAAATAAAAGTAAAGCTTAAAAATCTAAAACGCCTGCTTAAGCCAAATCCCTTGGTTGCTATTAAACGATACGAGTAAATGTTTCTCTCAAGTTCTGTTTAATCGGCTATGTATTTGTGATCATCGTGACGTAGCCATGATACGAAATAGATGTGTGTTGATAATTTACATGTGTAACAAATTCAAGTATTTTAGTAATTTTTATTTGTATTTTTTTGCGATTGAGCTCATTTAATGGTACGATCACATCTGATAGGTGGCGTTGTAACCTAACCTATCATTTGATAACCGCAAGATTCATCGCTTAGAAAGCTCACGTCCATCGCGGAAGTAAAGTAATGACGTAGTAATACAAATCTCAACGCTTATAACTCGTTAACGTCTGCGTTGTAAAAGAATGACTCTCGTAATTCCGCTTTTCACGTGTCGACGGTGCACTCACGTCAAAAGAAACCGTCGGGGCGAAGATGGGCTCTTTAATGCATATAACGACTTGCAATTTCTAACTTCTTGCCATCGGCAAAAGTAAAATCAGCAATTTGCGAAATTGCAGTAGCGTGAGGGTCGTTCGTAATTGCGCCCTCTCGCAAATACCGAGGAAAGCGATAAATAAATATGGACAAATTTCTCTTAGTCGCCGGGTGAAGGATGATCCTTGTCAGCGCTAAGCTACGGAATTTTAAAATTAAAAGAAAATATAGAGGCAAAATTCATTAGGAATTGAGTGAAAAACTTCAGAGTTCAACGTACGCTAGATAGTTTTATTCACCTTATTATCTCATTATTGAAGGTTTTACTCTCTGCTCTTATATTTCCACTACAGATCACTAAATATTCAGGAACCTTATATGGGATTTTATAACATGGGCGAGTTCATTATTTCAATACCGATCTATGAATAAATCTATGGTATCTTTAATTAAAATCCATATGATATTATGTAAGGGTCGCGACACCCAGTAAATTTAATACCATAATATGCCGCAGTTTATAATGTTCGATACAAAAGCAATTTCGCAGTGGCTTTATAAGTTTAAACGACCTTCAGCCACAGACACAGCACCTGGTATACCAAAGCTCAGCTCTCGGGCTTGTATTGTTTCTAAGGCAAGGGTCGACCACGTGAAATGCCGTGCGAATTGCCTAGTAGTGTATATGTAGTTGGTCCGTTAGGAAACTGCGATTAATTGACAATAATTTAGTTGTACCGATGGGAACACTTAGTTGTGCCGTACCACTAGTTGTGCGTACGTAGTTGGTCTGTTAGGAACGTCAACAATATCAATCTTCATTCTTGTTTTCAGTTTCTTATCAAATATTTAACTGAGGCTTTCATTATATGATTACATAAACGAAGCGTCGCGTAAAAAATCGACAAGTAATAAAGTATTCGACAAAACATGTAAACACTTACTTTGACACTCGCTGGTGTCCACTGAACCGGCTTAATCGAGATTGACGGGAAAAATGCCAATGGCGTCAACAATTTCACCAAACCTTTTACATTTTACTTACAACAATGGCCTTTTTAGAATGTAACTAATTAGAATTTTCGGCCACAATGACCGGTCACTGGGCGGATCGAAATGAATTAATCATTTCCTTCGTTCAACCACAGTTATGTAAAGCATTTATCAAAACCAGTTTCTATGCTACTCTGTATATTATCCAACAAAAGCTCGTTTGATATGTATGGTATGGTAGTAGTATGGTACTAAAATATTTTCGTTAATTCTACATATTAGATACTAACTGTGCCTCGCGGTTTCAACCGCGTTAATTTGTGGAAAAAACTAACTACTAAAATATATGATGTTATATAGCCTTCCTCGATAAATCAACCAAACAAACTCTTCAGCTTTATAATATTAGTATAGATTAGAAGTTATCGCAAAATAAAAATTCACGCGACGAAATATAATTACAATGTAGTCCCGCGGTATCACCGATATAGTTAATCAGTTCGAAGTAGATGAAACCGAGGCAGGCCATTATATACTTACGTTGTAAATAGTCAAAACATTTTCTATTTTCTGCCAAGTTTAAACATGTTTTTTGAATATATAAAATATTATGGAATGCTCCATAAAATTGCTAGTCAAGTTCTAGCTATAGAAATCTTCAATAGAGTTGGCGAGAGCATTCACTGCATTTTAAGGGTTCAGTAGGTAACAGACAAAACCATTACATTTTTTTCATATCCCCGATATTTAAGTAACAAACCAACGAAACAACAAAAATTCATATTTATTTTAAATTAACCTTTTTATTGACGTTTAATATTTTTACGATTATAACTTTAAAGGTCCCATCAATCGATAAATGATAAAATAAATTAAAAATTATAAATATTACTTTATTTACACAAAACTATAACTTATTCGTAACTGACACTCCATAATTGTTAAACTACGTGAATATTTCCTTACCACGAAAAATTTTATACGAACCCGTAAGGCAATTTTCATAATTATTTTTATATTACGATGTGAATGAAAACCATATAAAGTTTTAACGATACGGACTTGGCCAGTTTTTATTCATATTCCGTCGCTCTAAGCTCGCCGACACAGCGTCCGTTAGGTAGAATACACAAAAGCGACTCGACTGTGAATACAGCACCGACAAATTAACTACTGCTGTAAACCGACCGTATACCAGTTTACGATGTCACTGAAAAATTCTTTAATTTTACTATACAATCGTACAAATTTTACGATCCCGTAATTTTAAACGCCCTCTCTATATCTGCTTCATGTCCAATCGTACAAACTTTACTATCCCGTAACTTTAACCTCTCTATTTCTGTTTCACCAAACCTGCGGTGTTTTCCGTAATGCTCTCAATAGTATATGAAGTTTGAAATTAATCACTATGTTAGCGACAAAGGCATGTTCGTCTCAAATTTTAAGACAGTTAAGGGTTGCTATTATATCAGCAGGTATATTGATATTACGAATTAAAACCATAAAGTCCTTTATAGACGAGAACGTAAGACCTCGTTTATTTTATTATTTTTATAACATTGCTGTTGTTTACAATAATAAACAGCAAACGTGACGAGGCGAAAAAACTAATACATAAAATTATAATAAGTTGCGACGAATAGTTATTTACATATTTTTGACACGCAGATTCTACTCGTGACTTCAATAAAACTAAAATTTCCTACAACAATAGCCTTAAGTAAATAAAATATAAACATAAGAAATCCTATAATTCAGTCCTTGAAAGAATGTTATTTGCATATCCATATATACTTTTACTTACCCTACGGGAACGTAAACCATAAGGGCGGGACTGACTCTCATAAACAACATTCTCTTTTTCCTCTTTAAGTAAACTTCGTATATTGCGGTCTTTTATCGATCCACTGAATGAACTTTCTGCAAATGGCTCTAAAGAGAGATGCAGGTCCTTTTAATAAAATTTGCCAAACTAATGACGTTAATAGCAACTTTGCTCGTTTCATAAAATGAAATAAAAGTGGATGCATAAAGTTGAAACAAACCCTTTCTAAATTAAAGTTATCAGTGAATATTAGGGTTTTATTCAGGCTCTTAAATGTGACAGAGACTAGTACTAGACAGATTTTTCTAAATGTATAAAATCTTTATGTAAAAATCCTTAACTTTAGAATCTAAGTTCTTTTTTTTTCAATAATTAGCTCACAAGCAAACCTGGCGCACTCCACACTTTTGGTATGATGTTAAAAGTACGTACCGCGTTCGACGTGTCGGGCCAATTTCAGAAGGGCTGCCCGAGATGCCCCGCCGCGCCGGCCATGTCATACATTCGAAATGTATCACGCATGTCATCACAAAAATAATGACAAACGTAAAGTTGTCAGAGAGGATAACAGTTATGATTAGAAAGAGAGAAAACATCTAGATGTCAACGTCTGTTGACAATTAGGACTGTGCGACCTGAATTACACTTTATTGTGCCGGAGCAAGAGTCGCTATTTATGTTAATGATTTTGCGGAGTGACTCTTCTGTACCAATAGGTACTATGCATTCTGTGTCACAAAATAAATAGAAGTATCATTTAGATATAAACCTTTGCCTATTGATATTCATAATACCAAAGCTATTATCGACGCGTATAACTCTCAAGTTATTATTACTTAGGTTCTATTATAACTTGTAGAGGATACTAATAAATTCTTTACAATTAGAGGAATTTTCCGAAAATGTATTTATTCAATCATTAAGTCCATTTATTACTCTAACGATTTTTTTATATTTTTCAAAAGCCAGAGGAACATGGATTAACATGAAGCTAAAAACTGTCTAACCATAGAAATCTCTCCAGTACAAACAATATCTCAAATATCGTTTTTTTGTGATATATTGTATTTTAAGCTCTCACAATAATAACTATAACTTAGTAGACAGACGCTTGATTTTATCGTAAAATTTGTTTGAATTGGCAAAGATACGTGCCCTAGCAGCATTTAGCTGAAAGTTCCGAAATCTGGGTGCAGTTTTTAATACAATTTGGATCACGATCCTTCGTGGCAACTTCGCTTGATAGTTAACTATTACATTTCACAGATTTGTAACAGATTGGGCCGGAGCGCAAATCAAATTGTGCCACATCGGACAGAACTTGATAGAAGCTAAGATGTTGTTGTTATTTAATATCTTCGGCCAACATATCTATAGATTATCTACAGATTTGGATAATTGGAGACAGGATAATATGAAAATTTTGGTAACAAATATCTCTAGTAATGACAAGATAGTTTGAACAGCCCCGGATTTATTTTCCGTCCGAAGCAGATTTTTATATGACAGATAGAATGTTTATTCGT
>OZ010691.1:10041799-10376613 GCA_963932265.1 Thymelicus lineola
TTCGAAGTATCGGCCTCTGGTATCGATACCGAGTACTCGTGTGGTATCGTTGGGTAAGGTATCGATACCAAAAAAGTATCGGTTCTGAAGTATCGATACTACTCAGTATCGAGTACTCACGAGGATTTTTTTATGCCTTATGCAGGCAAGCGACCAGACCAGTCACCTGATGGTAAGTGATCATCGCCGCCCATGGACATTAGTAACACCGGGGGCGTCACCAATGCGTTGCCGGCCACGAAGAAAACAATAGACCCGCTTCTTGAAGGACCCCATGTCATAGTTTGGAGGGAACACCCATGCAGGGAGGTCGTTCCACAGTTTACACGTGCGAGGTAGAAAACTACGCGAGAACCGAATTGTGGACGAAAACCAGGTATCCAGGTGGTGTTGATGGAACCTGGTACACCGAGATGTGCGGTGACGAAAATTAACCGCAGGGATTAAACCAAACAGTTCTTCAGAACATTATACAGGCGGTAGAACACGCAGAGTGAGCTTACATCTCTCCTCAACTCGAGCGAATCCAGACCGTCTGTATGTTTGGGATCGTCGACAAGACGAATGGTTCGCAGTTGAATTCGGTTGAACGGATCCACTTGGCAAGCTGGGGCTCCGGCCCAAAGGTGGGAGCAGTACTCCATGTGTAACCGAATTTGCGCCTTATATAGCATTAGTCTATGCTTAGGAGTGAAGTACTGCTTTGCTCTGTTGAGCACTCCTTATTTTCTTCCAGCTAGTTTAGCCTTACTAACCAAGTGGTCCTGAAACTGAACTTCATTCGAACTTCATTCATTCTGAGCTAAAAAAAAAGGTCGTCGACAGTGAATTTCATGTCCCGATGACACTTTCTGTTTAGTCCGAGCGCTAAAACGGGCCACAGTTGATCTTTTTCCATATGAAAATACTGAAAACTACTCAGTATTTTAAAAGTACTCGATACCGACGTTTCATATGAGTACTTGCGAGTAATTACCAGGTACGAGTATCGAGTACTCAGTATCGAGTATCGCGAACAAAAGTATCGATACCTACTCAGTATCGAAAGTATCGTTCGAACCCTATTCATGAGTCGTTATTGTTTGTGATACCTAATTATCATTTGTGTATGACATGTAAGCAAGAAGCAAGAACTCCGCAACCAAATTACCGAAACGTTTATCATTTCACTTTTAGAAGAAGGTACCTACATAAATACTTAGGTAAATGTATCAATGATACAATATCTAATAAAATTATTAATTGATGATTTTGAATTAAGAATCAGGATTGAGGTTTTTGCAAAGTTAGTAAACCAAACTCAACAAAACGTTGCGCTTTTTTCACAAACAATTTACGTATTACGGATCCTGATAGCAACTTAGCTCGTTATTAAATGCCTTCCGCAGATTTATAAAGGCGCCTCCAAATAATTCGGAGTAAGTTGCAGTTTTTAGTCGCAATAGATTGAACAATCCTACTAGGTCGGAAGAAATACGCAAGCTGATAAAGTTAAATACCTAACGTTAGTTCCATTGTAGTTTAACGATATCACGTCGAGATTTCTTTTAGTTTCTCGTGTGAATTTTATTTCATCGCGAACTAGCCGAAACTCAATATAGCAGACTGTTATTGGGCATATTAATTTTTGCTAATTCCATTTTATAATTTTTCCAACAGCAAGAAAACGATAATGTATGGTGCCAAACTTTATCTTGTATATTTGTTGTGTAAGTACTTATATCACTTTCTAGTTACAGCTTGTATTAACTTCAAACATTACAATACATATTATATTATGCAATTCTGCAGCGAATGTATCAAAAAATAGAAAAGAAAACAATCAACGGTCTTATTGTTAAGCTGAAACTTACCGATAACTCAGTAGGAGAGATTTGCAGAGGGCAAAGTTTTAATACGTAGCAGCAGTAGTACTCGTAGCAGTAGACAATCGGAGATGTTTAAATATTAATTGCGGAATAAACGTACCCAACCAAATGTAACAATTTGGACACAACCTTACATCTGTGCACAAGTAAAGTTAACTTCCCGAAGGCTGAATTCTGACCTCTGCGTATTGTTTATACAAACACTTTAGCTGTCTTATTTTTACTTGTTGCTATGAAAATACTATTTTGTAGAACGTTATGCACCAGATATACTGTTTTGTTTTGGTAAAGATTTAGAGTTTGGGAGAAGTAATGATTTATTTTTTTATACTTACAATGAGGATTTCAAAGTATAAGAACAGAATACAATATCTAATTATATTATCTGTCACACTGATATACTGTTCAGTTCAATTTCTACACTCAGTTACGGACAAATCGATATGCTAGCGTTGCTAGACTAATAGATAATTATAATTATGAGATGTTGTATGTATAATGGTTAACTAATGGTTTTGGTGTCTATGATACAAGCTTCGGCTTAGTATAGATTCCAGATTTCCCACATATTACATTATCAGTTTCTCAAATAAAAATATGTATTAGGTACCACAAAAATGTAAACAACTAATTGTTAAGTCATAAGAGTGCAAAAAATGTAATGTGTGGAGATGAAAATAAAGTTTTATTATTATTATTATTATAATGGTTAACTATTTACTCTAACAAATATTGCAAACGAATAATATTGATAATAACTATTGACGAAAAACCCTTAAGAATCCGCACTAGATCAGCGTTGTAGAACTCATAGCGTGTACTTGGGGCCTCGTTCAATATAAGACCCATAAAAAAGTTAAAAGTGAATTACTGACCACTGTCACCAAATCGCAATGGAAAAGCTTTTATCTTCCTGACCTTACGGCAAAAAAGGTTCACAGTTCGCACGTAGACAGCAGCAGTAATCTATATTTATTTTGTTGGGTTTTAAAACAAAAAACTGCAGTTATAAAAATCGCTGAACACAGACAGTAAAGTAAGTTTAATCCAAAACTTTTATGCGCGTAACACTAAAACTGGCGAGTCGAATAAATTACATCGTAAAAACAGTTGAGTACACCGGGTACAGTCATTCAGACCACTTTTTAACGACTGTTGATTAACGGCACATAAATGGCTCTTAATTTAAAAACCGTGAAGCCCTACAGACCCCACCTTGCAGAGTACTGACGTTTTGTCAAGTGCTACCTGAATTGAAATTTGCTCGTCATGAAAATTAAGGTGTTTCCGGTACAGACAGATACCAAATATTTAAGTTTTATAGTTTACGAGCTGACTCGTACCCATTTTGCTGGGCGTCAAACAATTTTACTTGTGATGAAGTAAAAAATATTATTAATCAAGTACGCATCAGTGATGCCTTTGGTGTTGCTGATGTCCATAGGCGACGATAGCCACTTACCATCAGGTGGATCGTCAGCTCGTTTGCCGGCTATTTCCATAAAAAAAAACAAATATGCACCGTAGCAATGATATGAAGTATACCTACTTAAGCAATCTCACTTACAAGGAAACCTGTAGGTACTCAGCAATAAAATAGGGACTATACTACCAACTTTAATAGGAGAAAGAACTTACACTTACATCTATAAACTTGGTTAGCCTCAAATTCTAGTTGGAATTAAATAAACTATCAACTTTTGTTTTTGTTTACTTTCCGTTTTAGCCTGCAGACCGTATCCAAACGGTTTCGGGATTTTTAAGTTATGCGTACAGAATGGAGAAATAAAGCACTAATTTGCTATCTCTCCCGCAAAAATTTACATATTTATCGAAGCGTAAGTTCATCGCTTGTAATCTCAGAGAGGAACTTATGACGAGTGTTGCACGGAATTTAATTCAGGCTGTTGTTTTCACATATTATAATTCCATTCAATTCGACTTTAAAGTTCAAAATTCCCGACTCACCAGTATGGAATATCAACAAATTCCTTACCTGAAATAAAAAGTACAATATTAATATTTCAAAAAACCAATATCACTTATAAATAGTATATTTGGAATAATTTATGTCTATTTTTTAAAGATACAATTTGAGAGGTAACCGCTTTTTGGCAGCAGTGTAATGATAAGTACGGCACATAAAAATGATATTTACTTCATTTAATGCCTCAATAAGGCAAAAACTATGATAAAAATGTTAACAACGTGTAAACGCAAGAAAAAAGCTTAAACTATTTGAAAGTTTTTTTTTTTTTTTTTTATGGAAATAGCCGGCAAACGAGCTGACGATCCACCTGATGGTAAGTGGCTATCGCCGCCCATGAACATCAGCAACACCAAAGACATCACTGATGCGTTACCGGCCAAGAAAGAAAGAAGAAAAAGAAAGAAAGAACTGGCTCTCAAGCCTCCAGCCGGAACACGACGAGTCGTTTGGCGGCTGACTCATGCTCGAGGGTGGTAGCTATCCAGGCGAACCCTTGGAGAAATAATAATAGTAATAATGGTATTAATTAACAATTAAAATCAATACTACTAATATAATCCCTCCGAGGGCCCTACCACCAGCGGGCCGGATTTAGTCGCCTTTTACGACACCCTTCCGTCGTGGGATTGGGGTTAGTATTCTAAGCCGCCCCAATACGGCTTAAAAAGACACAGCGTTCGGCTTTGGACAGAAAAAGCTTTAAAACTCTATGAAAATAATCTTCAATGAAACTATGAATAATTAAAATGCTTCTTTCTTAAAAGTTTCCGAGATTTAAAGCCCTTATAAAGAAACTAGACAAACGATATTTCACTATTACCTACATATACAATAAAATGCAATGTAAACACGTCATTTACAATTCTTTTTGTTTGCTTGACATGAAATCGCTATTTAGATATCTAATCTAAATGTATAAAATGTTATCAAATGCAAGTTTTTATAAAAATTTGAGCTTTTATGAAAACCATTTATATTAGAAGCAACAGAATAATTCAAGGATAAAATAGTTTCTAACGGTCCCTACGCGGCACGGCGTGGATTCATCAAACATAACATGTATAGTCAAAGAAAACAATGTCACCAAACATCCGTGTATGAAATGTTATTGATTGCGGAAAACGAGTGGCTCCAAACACAGCAAATAGACAATGGCTGCTGTAGACATTAGTTATACTCGTATTAGGACAATGTTTGATCTGAAAATACAAGTAGTTAGCCAATTGTACGTTCGTGTTTAAATGTATCTATTTTCATTTGTAAGTTTATGTGAACAATAAAGATAATTTGTATTGTATTGTATTGTATTTGAATGTCACATAATATTATCGATTAGTGTCATTTACATAAAAGTTCCTAGGAAGGAACATTTTTTGCTTCTTTTTATAAGTTGGAGATGATTTCATACCAATGAAATAAGATTTAAATTTACAATTTTGTAGTTTAGTCAGACATTTTTTTCTCATCTAATAGTTTTCTTTTATGTACTTTGAAGAGATTTTAAGTCTAGTCATACAGTGCGCTACAGGCCTTCTCAAAACTTGGTGTCCGTGTACCCTCCGTGACCTTCCAGTCCAGTGACCAAGACTTAAATGTCACATTCAATCTTAGCTACAGGTATGACGCATTAAATCTAACCAATAGTCATGAAAAGTGATTAGGTTATTTTACTAGTCCGACGAGATTTATCCATCATTCCAATATAGACGAGATTTTTTGAGTATGTAGCAGATCCGGGTAAAAGTGCGGCCAGTTATTTAACAATTCTCGCTTTCTTAGCCGTCAATGTGTCAGTTTACTTCGTTGTTACGGACAAACATGAACGACGATGACCATATAGTCATCGTGCCTATGAAGGTATATACTCATGGTATACATATACCATGAGGTAGGTAGTTCATCGGCTTCTACGATTACTAGTTTATCGGCTATTAACATAAAAAAAAGAAAAACCTACGTGCAATATGTAAGCCAACTAATTAAACATGTCGAAAAAGGAGATATATCTACTTACGATTGGCCTTACCTTTTATAAGGTACGAACAAGATATAAACAGGTAAATAGCTACTTGCGTCTAAAGTTCTCAATAACCCCGATCGCAGCTTTGCCAGTCTAGTTTATTTTCTCTAGACTGGAGAGCTCGTAGAAAAGCAGCCGGATAAAAGCATAAAATTAGTGTTCACAACTTAGTAGAATATCGTTACAGGCGTCAAGTTCATTATTGGTTCTAAGGTTGAAAAAAAAAACTAAAAAAGTTGAACTAAACTCTTTTTATAACAAAGGGTACAAGTTTTATAATAAGACGAGCAGCGTTTTTAATTTCCGTGCTAACTTTATGACGCTTTACGAGATTTAAATAAAATCTGGGCAACAAGCACCCAAAACATTTAATTAGTGGTGAAGAGAACTCAGCGGAAATGAAACATCCTACACTGGCAGTAACACCTCGCAGCGTGCGACGTGCGTGACTTCTAACAATACGCTCTCAACGCATTTTGTTACAGCGTTGAAAGGATTTGCTTTATTAAATTGAGACGGAAAAAAGTAAATCCTTTCTGAGCTTCTTTACATCCTCGTATTGCTAGGCTGAAATGTTGATGTCAAAAATGAAATAGCACTTAGGAGTTACAAAAGGAAAACTTTAAACAAACGCTTTCTCTATGCAAACGAGTTGGGTCGTCCGTGGCGAAAGTTTACAAGTTTCCAAGTCTAACATTAACGCGGCGTCTTGTGAATACACTACATGATTTCAAAACTTGTAGTGGGCTCCACAATGGTTAACTCGAGATTCTATTACGAGTAAAGAAGTCAAGAAACAAGTTAACTGGCTCCGTAAGTATCGTTGACTAATAGAAAGATTGTGATCTTCATTCTTGTTTCTTATAGTTCTCCTTTACCTTCTGGATAAGTTTCGTAAAAACAACACAACATTAGTTTTCTCTTATATGTACATATAAGATGTTAAAGAAACCTGTTGCCATAAACAATATGTGATGGAAGAAGTGAGAAAGTTGAAGGCTGTCCTCTAAATGGATCAAAACTAGACAGCAAAATCAACGAACACACGCGTTGCTTGGAATATTAATTCAATAGCATTAATAATGCTGGTAATTAGAAATTACACGGGTAAATACGTAATAAAAGTTTTTTTCCTGTAAAATTACCACAGAATAACCAGTGTACTGGATTATCGCATGTGATAATGGCACAATCCATGGTGATTTAAAGTCATTTTAATTTACGTAATTCTCGCCTAACTAATAACCACAACTTCGATTCGTTGTGGCGAGTTAGCGAGCCGAGTCGCTCCCTATATCTAGTTAGATTAATCTACACTTGCATAGTTATCCAATCTAATGGATAGTTACATAATTACTTTCTTCAAACGAGAAGTCATTTAATCAACATTAATTTAAGAAATGACCCATACCTAATATCTGTTAATAATTTTGAAGATAATATGGCCTCCATTAATGACCCAGTACAGGGCACGGGATAATGTTATTCAATGTTATTTATTATATACAAAACTAACTAAATTCACTAGTATTAATTCTTTGATTTTCTAGACATCTTCAACGTAAATGAAATCAAAAATAATTGTCATAGATAGAAACTCGCATTTATTTCCTTAGAGAGAAAAAGTTTCATGTTAGTAAGCGACAAATTGGTGAGGAAATCGTCGTAATCTACTCTTTCAAAGAAAACAAAACATGGAAGTTAATTCGAAGTTACACACAAGAGTCGCGAACTCATCAAACAATCTTCTTGATTTCGGTGTTCTAGCCAAACGAGGCGTCATAAATAAAGACACTCTTAACTACATAATGATTTATGTTTTCTGGCATAAAATACGGCTATTTGAATACTTATTTGAAATCAGGCATTGATGCATTTTGAAAATAATACATAAGTTTATAAAATTATAATAATAATTACATTTACAAGAAGTAGGTAAGCGTTTCAATTGATATTATATAGTATTTTAAAAAGTAAAATCTCTTATATCTTAATTATACAAATATACCGTTCAGCGGCTTAGAAGATATGAAGTAATAAAGAATATTACACGCATAAACGCATACATACATACAAGAGGAGGAGTTAATTCATAAATTTTTACTGGGTGTACTGATTTTGATGATTCTTTTTTTATTCGAAAGCTGGTGCTTGTTGTGTGGTCCCATTTAAAGAGCGACATCTGACGAGCAGTTTTTAAGTTATCTTTAATTTTGAATTTGAAATCGGTTATTTTGTTCACCTACGAACTTCATATTATTTTTATAATTGACAACTTGTATTTAATCAACTGTGCGTATGAAACCATTTCAATGTAATGTTTAATTAAACAATAAGTCAAATTATTGAAGTCTTAAAATAAATATTTAAAGACTCTTTTAAAAAATGCCGTAATTTTAAGAGTTTGCGTTCTTTATCCCGCAATAAATTGTCTACTCTTCCTATGGCTATATTTATATACAATAGTCGTATGCAACGGTCTGATTTGAAGTTCAACGTTTTTCTTTCTGTATGTTCCGCTAAACCCTATTCACTCGGTACTTTATTTGGCGCGAAGGTAAATAGCATAAAATGGAAGGGTAGGGTGAAGTAAGTCAATAGAAAAAGAGAATCAACGTTCAGTGATTCATTCTTAAAGTGAACGGATATACAAAAGGGTTCCCTCTGTATACTTTTTGCCGAAATAATCAGCGCTCGAACTGAGCGCCCATTAAACTGTGTTATACCAAAAAATTGGATTTTGTGAAGGAAAATGGCGGAAAGGCAGACATACCAACTCATTAGTAGGTAAATTGACTAGTTTTTCATATTATTAATCTTTTATTTATTTATTTATTTTATTTTTATTTAACAATTTGTGTACACAAAAATTAAGTTAACTTTTAGTTTAATCTATGAATCATAAATTTTTGAATGCCAAAATATTTAGTGGCAATCCATAAAATTTGTCGTAAAAAAGTAAAAAGGATTTGATCATTTGTTTTGTTTATTTAATTAAGCATAAAAATAAAACATTTCTTGATTCAGATATTCTCACTGTGGACGTTGAATGTATTTGGATGCTAAATACATGTTTACACTGCCTTATGAATTTTTTTTTACGTAATGATCTTCAATGAGCCAATACTCCAAATCGCCAACAATACAAACAACAACAACATAACTTCTACATTATAATATTCTAAATTCATATAAATAAGATCCAATCAATACAAAAATGCATTTTATAGTTAGCAGCGACCACAGTATGCTATAATTAATTATATTTTATAGATTGGAGCCGTATAACAAGCTTCACATGCACCCGGTGAGCTCAATACTGTTTCAAGAGTAATTGAATTTTACAAATGAAACATCTCCCAGTTATTGAATCAGCCTTTGAATTTAACCCATGTGGCACTGAGGGCAATTTATACAGGTGAAGTGCTTGTGTATTTCTGTTTACCCTGCAGATAGTCTGTCATGACTGCCGTGTCGTGACGTCGCCATATCGTGACGTCGCCGTGTCGTGACGTCGCCGTGTCGTGACGTCGCCGTGTCGTGACGTCGCCGTGACGTGTTCAATTAAGACAAATATTAAACAATAAATAATGTATTTGTAATACATGAAGCTAGAAAATACAATTAATAAATTATAAAAAATTATACAATATGAATATTCATAATACTAGCACACACAATAGCCTTGAAAACAAACTTTGACCCTCTATTTTAAGTTTTAAAAATTCTACAAACGCGTTTATTTATTTTTTACCGAAAAGCAATTACTGATACCCATAAATTTTAATGTGAATACACTGAATTTCATAAATATTTATAACTGACATGAGGGTGCAATTTCTTAAATTCTTTTCTGAGTGAAATAGGTATAGAGCCTACCGTCAAAATTTTTAGGTTCCATCACTTCGGACGTTCATGAATCATAAAGTAACAACAATTTAATGTAATTATTAAGGTAAAGTCTAAAAATATCATTAGGGAAGCTGTTGTTATTTTCACATAACTTGAGAATCTTGCTTGACACTACTATGTTAAAAGAGTCAAAGAGGAACCATAGGAACAGCTCGTAAGTTTAGATTAAGTTAATATTCCGCGTGCGTTTACTATTCACCAGAGAACTTTAATCTTGTATTATTCCTTATCCGCCACTTAAGACAGAAACTTTGGTGCAATAAAGACCCTGAGCCGAATTGCTCTAATGTTTTCCTGCGTCGGCGTCTGTATGTTATCACATAGTGTTAACTTGAACCCGAGGGATGGGTATTTACAATCTATGTGTTATTCATGAACACTCCGTGAATAGTGATGAGCTATGCGAATTCGATCTCCTTACAAAACCATTATCAAGAATGCAAACTTTTGAAATTAGATAAAAGCATCTTATTAAATCACTTAAACTTTTCGTTTATAAGCCCCATTATTTGAATAAGCGTCGTATCGTAACTCGTAAACTAATTTAACTTTCAGTGCTCCGAAATTAATTTATCATACTCCAGTGGAAATTATTTAGTGTTAAATTGTTTGTTTTCTAAGAAAAATTACTCCTACGTAGTAAGTAAAAGTTCTTGTCATGAATGCTAAGAACGAATTACACAATATTGCTAAGATACAAATCGTGAGTACCGGCATTTATTAATTATCGACGATAATTATAAACGTGGAAAATGATTTGTTGCAAGTAATAAATACCCACAAGATAATTACAAAGAATTATCTGCGACATAATCTGCCCCAGCTGGTATTTCAACTCGGGACCCATTCTTCAATAGATACTTAAGTATACAATAATAATTATAATTTAAAAATTTAGCTCCTTTTGTAGAGTGGTGTATAATGAAAAGTTCCGTACAAAATAAATGTCACATCCGCTCGCTAGAAACAGAACTAACACGCTTTATCAAATACAATATACCGTCAGTCATTTATTTTTAGGTCTGATATTCGTCAAAAGAATCGTCAGAATTAATGCACAATACCTCATTTAATGTTTCCAAATATTTTCTTGCTCGGCCTGCCAGCATGCATGCAGAATATACAATGTAAGGCAGTATTGGACCATGCAGCATGCAATAAATAAAACTGAAGACAAAGAGATCTTGTAATTAATTACACACTTATTCCACTGAAGCAAATGACTTCGAGTTATTTGAGTAACTTTGTGTTTCGGTTAAAGGTTTAAACTTTAAATCAGTGATACAAATAAATGAAGTTTTCTATTTCACGTAAGATAATTAACTTTAGCTACTTTCAAATAAAATAAATTGTTTAATAGTAATTCTATTGGGCTTTATTTGAGCGATTTAGAGTACCTAGTACCCAATCCTATGCCAAAACCATGCCAAGATACCGAAACTGGCCTGTGGTAGGGGCTTCGGGCAAATTATATATTTTTTTATAATATGCTTTATTTTATTACAATGCATTTATATTCACAACAATATGACAAATTCACTTACATGTGGAATTATAAAAAATGGACCGTTTATTACATCCTTCATCCTGACCATCCAAAATCTGAATTAAAATCTAATCAAGTGTTTAAATAAAATACAACATTTCTAATATTTTCATAGTCATGTTTTAGCAAATACATAAAACATAATATAAGAAAGACATACATCAACTGTTGACACGATAATTCATGGATATGTGCTACTAACCGTTACATAAGTGGTCATTAAGGCCAACGCCTCAGTAAAAGCATGAAGATCGATCTTCAGCCAATTTTACTCTCAAGGCTTTTTACATGACCCGCGGACCATTACGCCAATATTAGTTCCAAATGGACTACATTATTTTTTTAGATTGATCAGTTATTTCCTTGTAAATAGATATTTAAGAATACGTTTTATTTGAAAACTTGATGAGTTAGCATCGTAGATAAATAAATAGATTTTAAATAATAGGTCATACGTATGAAATTGGAGATTTTATAACCAGCTTTTTCAGATTTAATTATCTGTGGATTGGCGCGCATTTTAAATTCAAATGTTATTCGAAAACCGTGTTAATTTAATTTCAAATTCAGTCATTTTTTTTAGATAGTGTTTTGTTTTTGTGAAATTGTGGTAGTTTTTGGCGCCATGTATAAACTGAAAATTCATGAAGCAAAAAGCGTGACTCGAAACGTCCAGACACTCATTAAACATCCGAATAATGTTATTTTTCGTTTGACTTTTAATGAAGTGGCGGAAGACATTGTGTTATCGTTGCGCTCTGCCACTATAACTACTTTTGCGTCATTAAAGACGCCTTTCATAAATAAATATTCAGCAAAATATTTTTTGTATTAAAGGAATGGTGATATATTTTAATGATAAGTAGAACCATCCATATCCATACTATAATAATATATAACATCGGCAGAGTCAGATAGTTGTTTTATAAATAAGCACTGAAAGTCATTATGAAAACTCTGAAAATTTAATGCTTACAAATTAGGTTTAAATAGTTTGTTTTAAATACTACACAAAAGTTACTGCAACTTTCATAGAGCAGCGGTTAGTCGAATATTTTTAACTTGGTTGAATATTTACCGCTATTTAAATCCTCACGACTGCAGTTAGTTTGTAAAGCCATGCAAAACTGTATTCAAACTTTAAACCCTTATAGCATTAAATGTGGAAATCTTCATACTTTCCTAGAATGTTAATAAAACGATTGCGGAATAAACTAGTAAAACTTTTTGTAAATTAGATTTTCAATTTCTTTTCTTAACTTTATTTATGAAATATATTTTATAAAATTAAGTTCTGAGCTGTCAAATAAATAAAATAAAATACAAATTAACTATCACAAATTTATATTAATTTACCTAATGATTAAAATTTTTTAATAATTTCAACCGACGTTGTTGGAATTATTGTATTAATGTATTGAAATTGCATAAAAACGCGCCAACCAGCTTACATATATGTACATCGTAGATAATAGGTACAAGCAAAGCTTAAACTATATTAGTCTTATTTGGGGTCGGACGTATAGGCCAAACCACTAAAGCAGGACACTTGAAATTTTCATACTAAGTACTTGGTTTTTACGACTTAGGCACTTACTTTAAACAGATCATTGACTAATACAACCGCCAGGAGTGAAAAGGGGTAAAAACTTTGGTACGATAAATCTTATTCTGTGAGTTCATTGTCGTAGAATGTTGTTGACATAATTTAGGAAAGATTTCTCGGGTAAATTAGGTTTCTTTACTGTATTTTATAAACCAAGTAGGGGAGACCGGGGGCAAAAGTAACAGTTTTTAGTTCGTGGCCGATTGTGCCAAAACTGTTGATATCTAAAAAAATCCTGTTATTCTCCAAGAAACTTAGTTTAAGTGTCTACCAACTTGTCTAGTCAACGTTAGCGTACTAATCGTAATTATGTTGCAATCCCACTTTTAAAAAGGAGTGTCGAGTGTTACAATTGACCCATAGTGCGGGGTCGTTTGTTACATTGTTTTGATGAACAATAAAATTACAATGTTAATGAATTTAGCCATATTGTAATTTTAAAAACAATCACAATCTTAAATAGAATCAGTATTTTAATTGGTAACTAAAATAAATGCTTTTACTTCTTCAAGCCGCTTCGAAACAAAAAAGTATACACTTCTCTTTATAACTGATCAAAAGCGAATATATTACTATCTAAAATTACAATTTTAGACAAGTTATAAGCATAACGTCATTAAATACCATTTAAATCGTATATTTATTTGATGAATTCAACAATAATCAAAAACAACAAATTTGTATGAAAACGTGTGTGTTACTAACAACCCCCTGTTACATTTAACCCCTGTCATATTTCTGCGAACAAAAAGATTACAAGCACCACAAGAACCAACAATACCCATCTATGAATCCGGTTAAGGGGATCCACTTGAGTAGTCGGTGCTCCAGCCCAAAGATGGAATGGATGAATTTCCGTGTGCGAAGCTGCGGGCAATAGCTAGTGTAAAAATAAAAGAAAAAAGGCAAATAAATGTAGATATTTAAGATTTTCAAAATGCGCTTCCGGAAGAATGTTTTGTCCTAGATTTGCGATTGATGACACTTTAATTATTAATAAAGATCACTTATTAAGATTTAATAAAATACTACTACTACACTACTACTACTATACTAGATAGAAATGATGTAATGATTGCCCAGCCATCACGTGTATAATATTTTATTCGGGTTAAGGTGTGGGTGTCACTGGGTAGAGGTTTTCCCACGAAGAGGATAGCAACTAAGATATAATTTATACGAAACTTTTCGAAAACCGCATTTTCTAATTCACGCGAGTGAAGCTGCACTCCTAAGCTGCTCCACTAAGTAGTATGAAAATACTAAAGATTTCTTAATGGCTCAAAATATATAAATTAGGTAAAACAATTATTGTCACCTCGGGGTTATTTGTAGCAAGGGGTCAATAGTAACGTTACTATTGACCCCGAAAAAAATGGTACAATTATTCCTGAAGACTGTTTTATTTAAAAACAAAAATAAATCAGAAACTCTGAACACCATTTTACTTTTGCGATAAGGTTTATATTGTGTGATATATATAGATTCTAATATTTGTTGTTAATTTACTTATACTTTGTAAATTAAAGAGTAATAACTGATTTTTCAAAGTACAAAAAATTACTTCGGGGCTGTCCAAATGGCAATAGTCAATTACACACGTCCACGCTGCTCGGAGCACATTGCTCAGTGGTTAGCCTACCCGAGCACGTTACGGCCTATGCCCCCTCGGCTGCACACTCTTCAGCGTTGCTTGCCAACCAAAATATCACCAACGTTACTATTGCCCCGTGATACTTTTGCCCCCGGTCTCCCCTACTTATTTCAGTTTTGTAACATAAAAAGACAAGATTCAGGCAAATCTTTCGTATTCCTATTCATATGGACAATCTTCGTAGGTCATATTATGAGTTAATTACTATACGTAATATTATTATACGTATTAACTATGAAAAACATTGAGGGAGTTGCATTCAACCCACGTGAAATCTCGTGTCGGTCAACAATTTATTTTTCCCATTAATATGTATGACTATTAACCCCGGGCCATATTAGCTCGCAGCGGCGTTTTCTCTGACCTGATTTAATATTTTCATCTTTATTCAAAGAGGTCTATGAATAAAACAACGCACACTCGTACAAGACGCCGAAACACCGACGCTCGCAAGATGTTTCAGTGTAACTTTATTCATTTTGTTATTCAAGCAAATTAAAACGAAGGCCCTTTACAAGCGGGTTGACTTCATTAAAACGCGATATTACATTATATCTGAAGACGTGAGTATTGGCTTTGGCTTTGGATTTTTCATATCTGAAATATCTGATCTGCGCTATTTCGAAGTCGCTTTGAATCCGTATCAATCATAACCAATTTTCTCCGAATCTACTTGACGTAAAAAATTGAATTTTCTTATAGAGTTAAGTGACTCATATTAACATAATAATGTAAATAACAGAATTCTTATGTTAAAGATAGTTATAAAGGGCAATAAAAGTTAAAATGTATTATTTGGCAAATAAACTAAAAAGGTCTATTATAAAGGACACTAATAGATTTTATATTTTTTATACCATACCTTTTATATTAAATTTATATACCATTTTATTTATATTATTGAAATATTGAAAAAAAAGAATATATAATAGTTATTTACGCATTAATATTAATATCATAAGTTACTTTCCTTAAATTATACCTAATTGAGATTTCTATTTAGATATGAATAGTTTTGATAATGATTGATCTTCGACACTGTTATGTTCAACGAACCACAGGTAGATTTCAGTGAATTATATTATAATAATCACTGTAAGTAGGCACAACATTTTAGGGACACAACGGTCCGCTCCGAGCTCCAAGTAAAGACTGACTTGTATCTGAGCAACTAGTGAATGAACTGGACTATCAAGCAAGGCGCCATCTAGCGACACCGGCGCACAACTCTATTAGGAAATAACAGAAACAATGCGACTAACAAAAAATTTCCAAAACTTCAATGTAAATAAATCAAATAACGAGCTTAAACACGTGATTATAAAATATATCGTTTAAAACACGTGTCGTAATTACGAGTTTCGCTCGTTGTCAATTATTCAATTACCGTGTGTAATTAATTACAAGTTAATCAAACATGTGCAGCGTTGGAAGCGCCTTGATGATACTCAAATATACGTACAGCCTGAAATCTGAAATCATTATACAGTCTAGTATTGCCTTGCCTAAGGGCAATTTGTGAGTTATATTTCAATAAATTACTAAGACTATAAAGATAAGAAAAATAATAAAATGTGTTTTTGCTTTTACTTGCTCGCATCGTTTTGCAGCAGCAAATCGACAGGCACAGAATTGGCGTTAATTTCTTTCTTTTGAAGATTTCTGTGCTTTGTACCACCCGGTATTCTTTCTCAGTCATATGCTCAGAAATCAGAATTTTCTTAGATGAAGCCCTATGGCAATACACCAATGGTACTCCATTGACAGTTAAATCAACGATTTTTTGTTCAATTACAGTAAAATTTCACGACAAAGTATCACAGCGTTAAAATCGAAGCCATTTGGTGTTTTCGAAACAATAAAAAACATTGATTAGTCATTAAATCAATAAGTATTATTTTAATGATCGTTATTTTAAATAAACCAAAATAACATAATGTGTTAAAAAAAAAAACATTTTTCTTTACAGCCATCTTTAAAGTAAATTGTGAAAACTTCGCGCTGAATATTAACATTATTATTACGATGTAGCTAACTTACGTAATTAGTTTAAGCAACTTTCTTTAGTTAGAAGTCACAACAAAGGCTCCCTACATATTTATTAGGGGTGACAAAATGCAATTTATGCTTTTACATTACTTGCAGTAATGGAATCACATTAATGGAATTTGATTGTGGACACAAAGGCTTTGATATTATTGTATCGTATCTTTTATTACAGCGAAGTCATATATAGAAGAGTTAACAGTATTTTGTGATGATACAAATAAGTTCTTATAATTTTATAATAACTACCATGGCTTCAGTGCTTTATCGGCTCATCCTTAGGTTTCTTCTCGAATAGAAGGCATCTTTCATATGATGGTAGAACTCATGTTCCACCACGCTACCGCACGTCACGAAGAATACCAATGTCTGGCGTGTATTAGTGTAAATCGTAAGTAGTAAGTGTAAGTGTAAGTAGTAATCGTAGTAGATCGTCAATTCTAAAAACAAACGTGTTTGTTAGGACGTGTAGGTAAGTAGCGATACATAGGATACATTTTTATTAAATCCACTTAAGAGTGGAAATATTAAATCATAAATAAGTTAATTTCATTTTTAAGGTAGACGATCTTTATAGAGAAAAGAAAAATCTGCGAAGCATCCCGCAAGGCTCATATTATTCATAGTAACTGCAAATAACATGTAACATACATTTTTTTATTTTTTAAACATGCGTAAGGAACGAATAATAATTGGAATCGTAATGTTCCTGAGGGCAGCCATACATTTCGTAACTCCAAACCGCTGATAGATAGCTATAACCCACCGCAAATTCCTATTTGCGGTGCTACCATGAACCAAACAGACAGATGCTTCTCCCATGTTGAATATATTAGAACATAGTGTCTGTCTGTGTTTCTATATATTTCAAGGTGAAGATCATAAACACTTGACAATACAAATAGAGTAACAGAAAAACATTCCCTTGGATCCTGATTTTTCCAACGTTTTCAAAACGGAATTTGATTCCGTTTGAAAGAGTAGAAAAGTCAGAAACTTCTTTCTGACTTTTATTAGCATTTGAAATTCAGATAAAACTGACTTGAGTTGCAATAAGGCCTTACGTTTAATTTAAATATTTATTATTCACAACGTAGCCTTGACGTTTACGAGATATTGAGTAATTTTCTCTTCATGCCATATACCAAATAAGTACTTAACTATGATGGTTGCTCTGTTTTACATCTATTCTATGCGTCAATACTCACCCCAATAAATAAGAAGTGGCCGTGTTCCGAACACAATTTAACTTGAAATAAAATTTTGTTACCCTTCGCAATGAATAGGCCGTATATGGCCCGGAATGGGGGACGGCTTTTCCTATCTTGCGTTTTACATCGCTTCGGGAACACCTCGTAAGTTGCCGATTCGCTGACTTTTGTGTTTTATTTGGTTAATGATATGTGCAGATACGATTACAAACGAAATTGTTTTCTGTGAAAGCTTTCTTGGCTTTTGCTACTGTAAATCTTTGCCTTTTTTCCTATTCGCATAGGTTGTTTTATAATAGTTTATTTTTAGTTTATAAACCAATCTAAATCTATAGTATAAAAGTATACTATTATATTTATTGCGTAATTGACTATTATTTTATTTAAGTTCCAAAAAATAAGACCATAACATTTAAAGTGTGAATCCCGTAATATCCCAAAAACCGTATCAGTTTCCCGAGAAAAAAATTATTAGATTTCCTTATCTTGGGCTGCTAAAATCTTTTTGTTGTGCCGTCCAATTATTCCTTTGAATGGTTTCCCAAAAATCGTTTCCTCGAACAAGGAAAGGTTTCCTTCGAGATTGTAATAGCGATTCACTGTACGCAAACAGGATCGTGTGTGGCTGGTATCAATTTCACGCAACTTATACGGATACGAGTAGAGCAAACAGACGAAGTTTAGGAGGCGTGGGAACCCACTCCTGTGATGCTTCAGCCAATACACACTGTGTTCCTGCTGTCGAAGACTTAATTTATTCTTAAGAGCTCTCGAAACAAAAGCAATACCGACCCTTGGAGTCGGGAAACAATCGCTGCCACAAATGTAAAGTCAACAATTACGGTATTTTCAGTGTACTAAACGGTTAACAACAAAACCAAAGAATCGTAGAACAAACGAAAGAATGTCATGTTTAAAATTTCAAATTATTTTGCAGACAAATTCTTCGCGCTTGAATTGCGTGGTAGATAGAATACGCTCCTATGAGAAAATTCGTGCACATCAATGAACTGAAGTCATGTTTTATACTGCTGAGGAATATGGCACATAAAATGAAAAGAATAATGAGTAACGAAGAATTTATTATTCAAGATTGGTTTAGATTAAGAATTTATTATGCAGGTGTAATAAGAGCATTAGTAGTATTATAGTGTTACGCCATAGTAGAGCGTGCAATGATATCAATATTGCAATATCCCATGCAATAAACATTCCGGTGAACCAATTTATAGTCGTAAAATATTTTTTCTCGAGCTGTAAATTATATTTTGATTGCTTTTTGCAAAGTGTATCAAATATGGGAATTTCAGAGTAATGAATTCAATAAATTCATAGAATTATGAATTGGACATCGAATTTAAAAACGTTACGTCTGCCAAAAACACATGAGACTTGTTACCACAGCAACTATTATGTAACTAGGCCGAGTTGTGATTGATTGGACCATCTGAATATCGAAACCAAAGCTTGTGCCAAATGTTTTTTACTTCCTCAATTATTGTTTACGCCATAAAAACTAGAATCGTGCTTAATTTCCTCTTTTTTCTACATAGCTACATTTGCTTGTTCTTATAACTTAGTCTAAACTTTAATTCTATGTCTAATCTAGATCTTAAGAATAAAGTCAGTAGAAATTCACAACCTATTTGTTTTGTAGGTCAAGACATTCAGTGAGTGAATCTTTAGAAATGTGTTTCCGAAACTTCTTACGAGCAGATACACGACTTCAAAACCAATTAACAATAACAACTTAAAAAATATTATATTCCTTCATTTTGCTTTAATATAATTTTAAAAAGTCCAATGAATGGTCAAGGAAATATAATTTTCATTTTCGTTTCTATACATACATTCGTTTGTTACAGTACGTAAGGAAGTAGTTTTTGTTTCGATATTATAGTTTTTATTATTAGTAGGTACCTATAGATAGTATAGATATCTACTTTTATTGCAGCTCGTAGCAAACAATGAACATTCAAATTAGTAGGTACATAGGTATATCAAGATATATCAAGTCACGAGGGTATTTTATTAATACACAAATAAAAGTGTAATTTTCTTGCTTTAAGGAAAACTGGGAAAAAACTCTGTGCCATGCAAGTTGTAACTTTATTCAATTGTAATAGAGTTCCAAAGTAAAGCCAGACAATTCTGTATTTCTCATTTGGCGATACGATCACAATTAACAATTTGGCATTAATTGTCACTTATCAAAACTATTTAAATCCGATGTACAGTTGTACAATGTACATCTACGTGTAAATACAGTCGTCCCTAACAAAGGGTTATGAAAGCTGACGATATCTTATTCCGAAGCGTTGTTTAATTAACGTTTCCTCGGATGTCACCATTCACAAGTTACAATGGAGCAATGAGGCTTTGTTTGCACAAGTTGTTTAGCTGCAGGGTATCACCTACCGAGTTGACTCAATTTCGCGATGTTAATTGGAATCACGTCGATATTCCCGCGCGCCTGCCTTTTGTTATCGTGAATTAAGCTACTATATAGTCAATTAAGAGTAGAACGACATGCCTAGTGTGAATAACAATTACTTGTTACTTAGAATACTAATATTATAAAGAGGAAAGGTTTGATTGTTTGTTTGCATTGAAACGAAACTACCGAACCGATTTGAAAAATTATTTCACTTTAATTGTTTGATTTTAATGTAATCATTTTAATCGACACCTACCTGTGGCGCTATCTCTGAGAGAAAAGAATTAGAGTTACTTAATTTACAGCTTGTTTTAATATCAAAATTGTAGTTTACATAATATACTATACGAGGCGTTGGCAGCCACTATTCACTAAAAATGTAATGAATAAAAAACACTTCATTTAAAAGTATTTCCTGCACAATAAAATATTTCCTGACGATTCAAAAACGACACACGTTCAAGTTTTCACTTTTGTCGGCATTCCCGGAGTGCCTTTTCCTTTTTTTATTTATTGCTTAAAAATTACATAACAAATACAAAATACTGCAGCAATAATGAAGCCACTTTTAGCTTATATGTAATGTTAATAGCTGTTAATTCCGTGCGCAGATCATTGGGCAAGCCATTGAAAGGCGAGGAACTAGGTACACAGCAGTTTGTTCTCCGTAGATACGTATTGTTCGCGCGCGGCGTAAACAACTTTTATGCGCAACTGCACGTGAACATACAGGATGTTTAATTTCAATTTTATTATTTATGTATTTTTCATTACAAAAAATTAATTTGACCTGATTATGCACTGGCAAGATTTTACAGTATTTAAAGAGCTCCGTCCATCTATCAACCTTTGGAAGTCCACTGCGGGACATATGCCTCTCCTAACAAGCGCCACTCTGTCCGACCGGTCAGGACCCTGAGCCTTCTGAATCCAGCGGATTCAGGTCTTTCTTCAGATTCTTCTTCAGGCCGTCGGTCTATCTGGTTGGGATGCGTTCTATACTCCATTTTCAGAGACATGGGTGCCATTCGAGGACCTTTCTTCCCCAAAGGTTATCCGGTCCTTCGAACTATATGGCCAGCCCATTGCCACTTCAGCTGGCTTATTATTTTGACTATGTCGGTTATCCTAGTTCATCTACGGATTTCGTCCTTTCTGACGCGATCTCGTAGGCCGTAGAGAAATACCGAGCATAACCTTCTCCATAGCTCGTTGTGTGACTTTCGAGCTTGTGGATTAGGCCGACAGTAAAGCACTACGTCTTGGAGCCGCATGTCATCACTGGCAAAACACACTGCTTGAAAACCTTCAACTTCAGGCACGGAGGTGTAAATTAAATTTTAATTGTAAATTAAAAACTAAGTATTAATATTTTCCTACTTTCTAGATGTTCCCTTTCTAGATAAGAAGGCCTTTGTGCCTTAGCAAGGCAAACTGTCAACTATTTGATCGGCCTTACAGGGAACCCGTAGTAAATCCTTATATTATCAATTTAAGGTAAAAAATAAAATAAAGAAAACAATACTTCATTTACTTGAAAACTTACGTTTTACTAAGAGCACCTATTGTAATTTTAACATCGATGACGGAAGTCAACAAAGAGAGGGCTCGCATTGACAAAATAGCGGCGCGAGGGACTCTCCGCCGCGTCTGTGTACTTAATTCGATGGATGTTAGTGTAAGTGGAAGGAATTTGT
Source organism: Thymelicus lineola (assembly GCA_963932265.1). Classification (NCBI taxonomy): domain Eukaryota; kingdom Metazoa; phylum Arthropoda; class Insecta; order Lepidoptera; family Hesperiidae; genus Thymelicus; species Thymelicus lineola. The sequence continues at coordinate 10,063,787 of OZ010691.1, forward strand.
CATCGGATGGCAGTAACTACGACTTTTTAATAACTGGCCTAACAAGGAACATGGCCTTCCATGCTCTACTAATTACCACTTCCCAATAGTCAAATGTTAAACACATTTAAACATTTTGATGTTTGACGACATAATTTTTGTGATAATTATGTATCGCATATCTATAACTCGGACTGCGGTGCTGTAGATACCTACCTAAGATACTGGCAGCATTCTTTCGCTGTAGAGCAATGTTAAAGTACTGAACAATGTAAAATCGATAAGTAGAAAAAACACAGACTCAGTTGAAGCCACACAAGTGAATTAAATAACCGGAATATAGGCTTAAAAATTGCACACATCGGGAGTCGTGCGATTCCTGTCGTGCGAAGCCTGGAGGATGCACTAACAATGTGTCAATATTGTGAAACTCACAAAAAATAAACACGCAAGAGCTGTACAACGTACTACATTTACGAGTACAACGTAGGTACGGATTTTCAGTTCCAAGCGATATGTCGATATTTATTTATTACAGCACTATTTGTTTCTCTAATTTTAACAACAAAAAGTTATTGTTATGGCAAACATATTGGAGAGTGTAGCTAAACGATGAAGTTTGTAAGCTGATACAGCCCTGTTTTACAGTTTTTGGATATTCTTCATGACAAAATCTGAAACACGACATCGATTTTTTTTAATGTAGTATGTTTAATATACAGCATGTTTTTATATACAACATAAATACTTCAGCAGGACGTTTTGTACACGATTCTCAGCCCGAATATGTAAGAAAAATATGGCCTTAATTTTTAACCAAATTATCCTTTAAAATACAGTAATCATAGACATCGTGGTCGAGCAAGCGTCAACCTTATTTAACGATACATGAATGAATTTCGCAATGCTTTGTATTCGCCGCTATTAACGAAGTTAGGTTTTATGGCACCACCGCGATCATGCCGCCAAAGGTACCGCCAAGCCACATAATACGCCGCGCCGGCGTTTACAAAGGTAAACACGCCGCCTTTCGGCTTTTCGTAAAAGCCGCACCGCCCGCGCCGCACGCTTCGGCTGTCCCGCCCCCTGCGTCTTGCCATGCGAAAGCAATATACACAAGTCAGTTCACAAACAGTCGTACCGTCGCGTGTCGTGAGCGCAGCAGTGCGTGCGATATTAATTACTGGTATTACGATTTATTTTATTTGTTAAAGAAGTTGTGTAACAACCGTTTTAGTGTCAGTGTGTGAACCGGTGTTTTAAACAACTGTTTATTAAGTTCGTACCGACGGAAGATTTGATAGTGCATCATTAACGATTTATTACGTATTTTAACAATTAGTGTGGTGGATTAAATGTTAGACGATGTGCCGTTAATTTATCACAGAAATATGTATTATCAACACGACGAAGCGTCTGCACACTATCTGGTCCGAGTATGTGAGTTTTTAAATACCATTTCCAATTTTTAAGTTAAGCCAGAACTAATCAATTTTGTATTAAATGTTTGCCTATTTTATGTTAGATATTTGCTTAGTAGGTAGATCCATAAATATTTTTGCCTGTTCTAAGTCAGGGTTTAAGAATTTAAGGGAAAAGGAATCATAGGTACTTACAAGTCATTCACGTAGATCGCGAGGTCGACGCGCTGCTAGGGCGTCCATACGTTTTGAGATTTTTCGTATTTAGTTTGATATTATTATCTCTGTGATTTATGGGTGTTTTAATTTATTTCTTTGTTTATTCGGGATCTCAACGCGAGCCAAACGTCCCCCGAAAAATTTCCCTCGAATTAAACTGACACCCTGTATAATATGTTTGGAATATACATACTGTATTCCAAACCACATGTTAGGAAATTTACCTTGGGATTTATATCTATACTAATATTATAAAGAGGAAAGATTTGATTGTTTGTTTGCATTGTATAAGCTCTGAAACTACCGAAGCGATTTGAAAAATTCTTTCACTATTGGGAAGCTACACTATCCCCGGGTGACATAGGCATTAATATATATTTTTTTACTATTTTTTCCCGAAGCGAAGCGAGGGCGATTTTTTAGTATAAAAATAAAAATGAACTATGTTTGCTTAGTTGAGTCTTGAAGCAAAGTTAAATAAACTGAAATTGCAACAATTCAAACGACATTCTTCAGAAGCCCTTTAACGTCTTTCGAAGACTTCGCAAAGAAACATCTTTTTCCTTATTACTTATTAAAGTCACCCTTTTAGGGTAACTCAATTACTGCAATGCGGTGGACTGGGGTAAAGCGTTTTGCATTGTCATCTGCTGTAATAAATAAATTGGATATTTCCTCCAAATCCAGTGTCGAGCTGCAAGTCACTTCCATGAAATGTAAGTGTCTAACAATAAATTCTCAGAATTAAGTAGAGAAGATAGCATAATTTATCAAATTCGGTCGTTCCTTTTTATTTCACAGTTTTTATAAACAATGTCTTGTCTACTACGTGTACTTTATTTACTTAAAAAGTGTTTTTGTTATTATCTTTATAGGCAGTTCGGGGTAAGTTATTCGTATCTTTTACAAAACCATCTTCCTGGGTCTGTGTTATCTCAACGAAATAAATCATTTTATGGTCAGCTCCCGATCTTGATAAGAGTTAGTAGAGGAAGTAAATGTCAAGTTGTATTATTTCTTTTATATTTTAGTGCCATTTGCGGCAAATTGTGGTTAGGGAGTAGATATCAAATTCTTCCCTTCAACTTTTATATTATTAAAATGACGGGAGAAATTTATTTATGATTTTGTTTTCTCAAACTTTGCAAGAAGGGCAATGATTTCTAAAGATAGATTTTAAATGCTGGTTTATGTCATCATAACAAGTCGGACAATTGCGAGCGGCATAAACGATAGATTAAAAATTAAGTGCCTATGTGTATCAGTGATATCTATATGAAGTACCACTACTAGTTCAACTATAGAACGTTATATTATAGATTTCTACAGTTGCAACTATTGGCTCATTACTTGCAGTAGGTCGCTTCATTGAGCTCTATCTCACACTCTGCATTCATTCAAAAATTTTGCTTCAGTTTAGATAAATTTTAGAACGCACCAAAGTCTTATCTTAGCTCTCAGATACGTTACCAAGCTTCTTTGAAGCACACAGCTAGTTACGTATACTTATCCGTGAGTGTCAGAAACATAAAACAAAACTATGAAATGTAAAAGCTTTTGTGAATCCTTACTTCCAAATTCAAAACAAATCCATCTTGAGAATATATGAAGCCTCGGCTTTGGAGGACTTGATCGGAGCTAAGGCTCTATTCGCATCATTTAACGTCAGGCGCACGCTAGAGAGGCGGAACGCATTGGTATTCATAGACGATAACGCCGACTTGTTTGACAAATTTTGAAAATTTTATTCCTTTGCTCATAAACTAAAAACTTAGTAACTTAATATGATTCATATCGCGTGTATTTCTACCTTTCAGCGGCCTACGTGTAGTATGGTAACTGCTTCATAAACTTCTCGTATTCTTTTATTACTGTCCCCAGCTTTATTTTCAGTATGCTCACTCCACAAAATAAATACCTGATGGTAAGTGATCACGGCCATTACAATCGTATGAACATTAAGGGCGTTATTAGCACATTTCCAATATATGTTTTCAGGATATTAAGTATCCTATCCTATTTCAGATCGTGGTCTATGTACGTATGTGCTAAATTCATGAAAATCCATTCAGTACTTATTGCGTGAAAAATTAATAAACAGTACCTGGATGACCGAGCTTTGTTCTTGTGTTGCTTAATAACGTCATCTACTGAAGTAGCTTTAGTGTTGCCACTCGCCAATAGATGGCAGGACGAGTCTATTGTAGCAGTTTTTCATTACTTGAAAACACGGATAAAACAACATTTTCTAAAAATGAATCCTAGCTATATCGATTTATAGCTCCCAAAACCCCCTTGCTTACTAAATTTCATGAAAATCGTTCGAACCATTTCCGAGATTCAGAAAATATATACACGAGAATTGCTCGTTCCATACAAAGTTTCACATGTATAATATTAATAGGATAACTTACTTTACTTAGGATAACTTCACTTTTTTGAGAATGATTTTTGTGTAGTTTTAACTTTGTAATGTCACATAATACACATAACATTAGGTACCTATTAAATATTATTTTTACAAAAGCAGCAACAATAGCAACATAGTTTAAACCGTACGGTCTAAATATCACGGTTGATTTAATATTATCTTCGATATTGAACGTCAGTAGCACACGTCGAAGCACGTTGGTACCTATTCATAACGTACTCAACTGACGTTAACCGAATACTCTCTTTACTTTCAACTTGTTTGATGTATGGTAACTTCATCTGGCACAATGGATGAAATTTAACTATATACGAGTAGGAAACAATATTACTAAATGCAGTATTGTTCATGGCCTTTTGAATGCTTCGACTTCGAGACCTCAATTAACTCTTTTTTTAAATTCAGATTAACGTAGAAATCGTGTACCTACCTACCTGCTGGGATCTTATGCTATAATGGTCAGTCATAAAGTTCCTGCAACTAAACTCTATGGGACTTGACCAATATAACATTTATAATTTCACGGCTTTTATTATTTTGTTTTGATAATGTTATGTCTCAAATTACTTTAGTAAAAAAAAAAAAGAAAATGTGTGCAATTCACACGTGGTAGAAGTGAAACTTTCCAAAATTTTGGTTTCAAGATAATGAGATGAAAAAGCAATAAATCGAATCTTCTACCTTGTTCCTCGCGCCATCTATGAATACAACTTAGCACTTTTTAAAAATCTATCTAGCAATAAAACGAATCTTCTATCTTACTCCTCACGTCATCTATGAATACAACTTAGCACTTTTTAAAAATCTATCTAGCAATAAAACGAATCTTCTATCTTATTCCTCGCGCCATCTATGAATACAACTTAGCATTTTTACTGTCTGTATAATCGGTCGGTCGATCGACAGATATTAAACAACGAAAATGAAATTCTTAGTTTTTGTTGATAAATTCTTTGAAAATATTTAAAAGAGCATTTGAAAGTATTTAAAAACAGTATAAAAATAAAACAAAAAAAAAATAAAACTAAAAAAAAAAGAAATACTGAGAGACGCGAACCTGCGCATCAGGTATTGTGTATCTACGTCCTGACCATTGAGCTACGGAGAAGTTAAATTCAAAGACGAAATTAGCGGTTATATTATCTTACCTGTCGTTTTTCCGTTGCATCCGGTTTGAAATCACTAACGATTCTAAAGAAGTTTCACTTCAATAAAGGTTCCTAAGGAATTATATGTATATTCTTATTTCATATTACCTAAATCAAATCTAGTGATATATAATAAGTTCAAAACCTAATATTACTAAGCCGAATAATTCATACGTAGAGTTGTTATATGAAGTTTTGAAGTGACTTCAATATCCGTAGTGAGACGAGACCCATCGTCAAGCCGATTACCGGTCGTAAGCTCCGTCTTGCAACTGTCAGAGTTCTACCTACATTCTGTAATTCAATCTAAGATCCCAACAAAGTTCGCCGTGGATTACACCGCCAATCCAAAGATTGACATATCAAACCGAATCTGGTATGTCGAACAAAGCCATATCTAGAAGATTAAGTTGGTAGCCCGTGTGAAATACAGTGGGGTACTTAGGGAATAAATTGTAAGTAATTGGATAAGTTTATGTGAGGCCCGACGAAGCGCGCAGAATACACCTCCCTGAGAGATGTTGCTTTATCGCATATATTCGCAATAATTTCGCACGTCTCCACCTCAGGCGGGCTGTAAAGAACGCAACACATTTACCGTAAGTATTCACGAGGTAAAGTCGGAAGGAAAGGACAACATGAATGCTTTTAACCTACTTACTTTGCGAATTTACGTCGTTTTTGCAAACGAGGATATAAATATGTCAACAACAATGATTTTATTGGAAATCACGTCGAAAATATCATAACAATGCACAATGAAATGTTCTATTACAAATTGTATGCCCCTCGTTCGGCAGTGGTCATTTTTATAAATAAAAATAACTCGACCTACATTGACACAAAATTTTGGTATCGGACATTACACATTTACACAATAGGTATGTACTTTATTGTGAGGATGTATGGATGTATGTTTCTTTTTCATGCAAAAACTACTGAACGAATTTTCATGAAATTTAACAGACAGATAGACCATGCTCTGGAATAAGATATTATTATCCTGGAAAACGCAGGCAAAGCCGTGGATAGAGCGCTAGTTATTTATCACACTCACAGAATCATATTCTTATACTATAATACAATTACTTCGTAAATGCCTATGCTCCTAACAAATAAAAAAATTAAAACATGCAGAGATTAATCGACAAGCAAGTAACGATTCAAATACAAAAGTAATTTGCAAAAATCAAAGTGCGCTCAGGATTCAAATCCTGATAAAGTTACCAATTAAAATAAATACACAAACATTCCGATTAGTTTAGTGTTTATGTTATAAGAATAACATACAATTGTCGCAATCTTATCCCGACACGCTTCAGATGACACCCCGTAACTCTCCGTATAATAGCCAAGATATTTGACGACTAAATATTTTAGCCAAAAGCTTTACGGAACCGAGTCATTTAGATAGGTGAAAAAACGTGCACTTCCATTGAAGCTATATCTTGTAGGTGTCGGAATGTGCCCTCAGAGTATTCATCGTCACCGCACACCTGAGATAAGTTAATATCACGGAATTACTTGCGACCTTTGCACTTGCGTCGTATATTTATGCGTAACGAAAAACAGTACGTGTCTTTCTTATGAAAAAAGCCGTGTACATCGTTATAATATAATCTTATTTCGCACCCTCAGTGGAAAAAAGCATAAGTCGTCTTACGTTGAATTTTAGTAATTACTGTAAACTGAATCTTCAACTGAAATCAATAAAATCTTTAATTCTCTTTCCCCCCCACTAAAACGGTTTTACACATGGTGGAGTATTTTGAACACTTTCAGAATAACACCAGTAAGATTATCCATTCATTCTTAAATCTGAACTAAATCTCATTGCCTTTGATACATTCTACTTATTGATCAACTAACGACGCAATAATCATAATAATCTTTCGACTATCGAATGTAAATAAGAATTCTCGAAACTCTCATTGAAGATAGCCATAATGTAATAATTTCTAAAATATAATTTAATAACAGAGACGTCCATTTCATTGTTATAAATACCTTTGATGTAAATTCCGTATAGAGAGAATAGATATCTACGCACCTTTATTGTTAAATACCTCACGACCTCGTCCCTGCCTGTTCTTAATACTTCCCCTTTAATTGAAGTAAGACCCCTCTATTCGATGAAGTGTAAAGGGCGGTAATTTATTGGGTAAGTTGGTCGATTGTACCGACAACCGACAACACTATTACTGATGATAATACCGGTTTAATTACTTTCGCGCCCGAAAATAATTTAATTAGTCGTTGCCACTTGAATTGTGATTGTGTCTTTATTGGCTTTCACTTTATGTCTTACTGCCTTTTTGGTGCGGTTTGTGACACTACTGCTTAATTGATGGTTTACCTGAAAAAAGGAGAGACGTATTAATGACACAAAAATACGATTATGTAATTAATTAGAGACGTTTAAGTGAAGTTTCCATATTTATAGATAAGGAACAAATAGGTAGATTATAAGTAAATCTTTAGATATAGGTTAAATGATCAATACTTAAAAGTTGACAGAAACCATAAAAGATTACCTACGATGATCAGAACGATTTCAAATATCAAGAACGTTTTCTCTTAACAACCACCTACAACAACTTGAAAATCATTTGATGACGACTTATTTTGTAATAGACTACACAAGTACCTAAATAAATTATCGTTAATTATAAAACAAGACTAATACTGTAACGTTAAATTAAAACTTGTCGCTTAATTATTGATTGATATAAAACCAACCAGCTCAATCAGTTAGCCGCAATTAAACCACAATTTGCATATCATATCATTTGTAAGATAACTAACAAAATACCATTAATCAATGCCAAGTTAATTAAATCTGAAGGCTTGCAAAACCAAACTATTCGGCTTATCTCACCTGTACCTAACTATGAGAGTTCAAAATAAATGCTCGGCTGATAAAAGCCGGGTTTATTAGACCGTCGAGCCCAGCGCCTCTCATTCCACAACTTTATGCTATAAAAGTTAAAAGGGCACATTACCGCAAGTAATAAGCGAATCTGTAAATTGTGCCAGATTTTCTGGTACGAGGGAGAAACGTTTGGTAACTTATCCATGGCTTGTACTGGGGTTAAGCAATTTTTATTAGTGCTACGTGACTACGGTCATCGCCATGTAACTGGGTTGAAATATCGGTATTATAAAACACAAATTGTCAGTGTTATATTCATTACCCGTTGCATAAAATATTATTATTAGGTTTGAATAATGTTAATGTTGTGTATGCACAAAATGCATCTATGTTTTCTTGTAATTCAACAGAAGATAGTCAAACCGTCATCATAGACGCCATCGAACAGCATATTTCAGTATCTGGAAATCGAACCTGAGTCTCCTTGCTCGGAAGGCAGTTTCACTTTCTCAAATATACTGTATGATAAAACTAAGTATTCAAATGAAATAATATAGGCACGTAAAAAATAAAAGCAAGACGTAGGTAAGCTTGACTTGATATGACAATTACTACTTCACCTTTAAAAGGTAACAAACAATAATAATATGTATAATATGAAAAGTAACACGTGCAAACTTCGTACATCAATATAAATTGATAAAGTTATATTTAGTCGTGATTTGAGTTTCCGTTCAGAACGAAGTTTACTTGTTAATATCATGTTATATATTTTACAGGAAAATTGTACAGGTATTTCAGATGTTTTACGTATCATCAATTTCAGGGTACTAATATATTTTCATATAACAATATTATTTCTAACATTACTGAAATTATTGAAATTCAAAGTTTTGAAAATTTAAAAATTTGGAACAAGATTTAAATTTAAAGTTTTTGTAACAGCAAACATGAAACAAAACTTAAACGCCTGATAAAAACTAGTAACGATTATAAAGTATGGTTACCATTTTTGTGAACATACGAGTAAGATCCATGTTTCCCCATTATTGCTGTATTTCTACTCCTGACGAAGATTCGCGTAAAAGATCGCTTTATGACATAATGTAGGTAAAAGATACAAAGGTTAATCAATAGGTATAACAAATCCACTGATATGATTTGTGAGCCAAGTGTCAAGTATCTGCATGTCAATGAGCTAATACAGTTATGGAAGCCAGATAGAGCTAATACGATTATGGAAGCCAGATAAAGTAAAAGCAATATCAAAGTAGGATTAAAATCGTGTCATTTCACAATAAATCAATATCCGCCTAAAATATTTCTTTTGTACACAAATTCCGTCAAAGATAGCTTTACCTTCGACAAATATTAGATTATACGCGCCGTACCGGAAAATTGCGCAAATATTTAGTGAAAGCCTTTTAAAAATGTAAACATAAGTGTAGATATAAAATCTATAATTTTTTTAACATTGAATAATTGCATACTTTAAAAAGCAAAATAATTTACAGTTCAAGTTGTTTTTGTAATTTCTGCGGGTTTGAGTAAAATATTTAACGTTTTATGTACCTCAATAAAATTATTATAATAACTAGGACTAGATTAAAATTAAGTACCTGTTTATTAAAGCCCTACTTCGTCTATAGTTCCGGTATTAATAAATATAAGAGAAGTCGACATGCCAGAACCAGTCTCAGTACCCTATTCTAAACCCGTAGGAAAGCGGTAAGGTCGCATTTTTACGGGTTTCACTGTGATAACGCTTTCACTCGACTGATCACATCCATGTTACATATATGTACATTCATTGAACATAAATATCCCAGGCTGCAGAGAGTATGGTGAAAACTGGTCAAGAAATGAACCCAAATAGGTTAAGATTATGTATTTTGTTTCCTGTGGGAATTATAGACTTATGGAGGACCGGCGGCATCGATATTCTAAGCTCTTTTTATACAACTGCCAGGATGGGTTATGTATGTATGTATGCATGTAATATTCTTTATTACCTCGTATCTTCCAAACCTCTGTACAGATTTAAAATTAAGATATCGTTAGATTCGTCTTGATGACTTAAGTGTTCTTAGATAAGTAAAATTAAAAAAAAGAAATATGGTGACTTTAAGATTATATTGTTTGCAATATCAGAAACTAAAAATAAATCGAATAACGCAATATAGGTATCAAATTAAACAACTCACCATAAGGATTTCAAAAAGATTTATCATGATAGCTTTTTAATAGCAGACCGGTATTTTTTTTAATTTATACTAGTTAAGTTAAATATTAAGTAAAAAGTATCCTACTATGGTATTTGTTTGGAAATAAAGAAGGGATCAATGGTACCTGAAATGTAATGTGTATTTTCGAATTTTTTATCGTTTACTCAGAAATAATTAAAAGTATTAAATTTTTCACACAGTAATAAGTGTATTTTTTTTCAATTTCTCCTATCTTCAATGATTTACGTAACCTAAAGTTTCTTGTTTCCAAGTTTCCTCACGAAAAGGTATAGCTTAATGACTTTATTAGTATGCCACTCAAATATCAATAGTGCTTTTCCCCGTCGTTTAAATTCAATGGCGGGTTCCGCAAAATGTCGTCTTCTATCAATTTCACCATTTCTATACACAACCTACTCAATAGTCAGGAGCAACGTAATAATTAGGTATAAAAACGTTATCGAGAAAATATTCCTTAGTTACGTTTAGTATTACGTAGCACTAAAGTTACGTATTAACTATCTTCTGATTTTGTAACTCGACGATGGTATTTAATTAAGTCAAGTCAATATTAGTGGAAGCGATCATAACATTCATAGCTCAATGGTTTGTGTTAATAAGATATTAATTTATTAGCGGAGTAAAGCAAATTCAAGCTATTCGTACTCAGGGCGTCTTTATTCACAACTAGCTGTGCTGCGCGGTTTCAACCGCGTTAATTTGTGGAAAAAACTAACTAATTAAATATATGATGTTATATAGTCTATATCCTTCCTCGATAAATGTACTATCAAACACAAAAAAAAAATTAAATCGAACCATTAGTTCCTGGGATTAGCGCCTTCAACCAAACAAACTCTTCAGCTTTTTAATATTAGTATAGATTCTTTAGGCCTGAGGAGTTGAAAAAAACTTATTTAGGCCTGAGGGGTTGAATAAAAAAACCGTTTTAGGTTTTTCATACCACTATTTCGTCCCGCAGAAATTACAGTAGGTAAAGTGCATTTTGAGTCCATCATTCACGGGGAGAAACTCGTATCCTGCAGAACTATGAATCCATTAGTGACAATAAACAAACAGACAACCTGATAAGAACGAGACCAGATACACTGCACCACAAACCCTAACAGGAATATTAACACAAGATGAGTCAAAAATCCCTGAAAGCTTTCACCCCAAAGTAGGCCGAGCTAATGTTTTGTCCATTACGAACTCAGCCCGCAGTCTCGGCCGAAGGGAAAAATAAAAGTTAAAACCGACCCGACATTCACTACATCCCTTTATATTTTTCTAGATAACTAAAGGAAGTTTTAGTCATAATCCCCGCAATATCCATAAAGATTAAGCTGATTTATCTGTCGTAATTTATCCTATCTCAGCGTGATAAGAAACCAACCAAAATTGATTTAAAATGGTAGTAATTTGCGAGTAACCATCGTAGAGTCAACTTCCCCTGATGATGTTGCGTTTCGGGGCGAAACACGTGTTGGTGCTGGTATGTATGTTGGTATAAACATACCTTTAATTATTATAGTGCATATTTTCGTTGTTGGGAGTAGGGCTTACTATCCGGATATTCGGATATTCGATTTATCCGGATATCCGCCGAATTTTAAAACCAGATAATGGGCTTGTGACTATCCGGATAATTCGAATAAAACGGATAGTAAATTTTTAGTTTTTTTACATGTTTTTTTTCATTGAAATATATGTAAAGGACCAAGATGTAATATTTTAAACTTTATAATCACAAAGTAGATAGTCTATAATTAGCCTCCAATAATATAAAATACGACCAAATGCCAAAAAACTAATTAGTTAAAAACCCTCATATATATAATTTTTATGAGATAACTTACAAAATACAAATAATGGCAGCTCGATATTTCTACAGAATACATGCAAGAAGCGTCCAAACCATGTTCTAGGAATTTCCGCAATTTCAATAAAATATTGGTAGGCCTTTAAGAAAAATGGGGAGGCACTTGCTATCCCCCTTGATGTCTCGAAGGCCTTCGATAAGGTCTGGCACGCTATCCTTCTAAGCAAGCTTCCAGCTTACGGCATATTCCCTGGCCTTATCCACTAGGTAAAGGACTTCCTGAGCGACCGGTCTTTCCGCGTTGTAGTCGATGGTTGTTAATCGAGAACGATGGCTACAAATGCCGGAGTTCTTCAGGGGTCCATTCTCTCCGCCACTCTTTTTCTGCTGCATATAAATGACCTGCTTATGCCCGGTATTTATGGGTACGCGGACGATAGCACAGTGGTAGAGAGATACCTACCAAGTTCCAGAGCCAGTCGGGACGAAATTCAGTCTGAAAGAGAAGATTTGGTTTTTCGTATGAATCTCACACTTCGGGTTGTGTCCGAGTGGGGCGAAGCCAATCTTGTGAGATTCAACGCCACTAAAACGCAGACGTATCTATTCACCGCCAAGAGGAGGCCGCTTACCTTGACTCCTACTTTTCGGAATGTATCCTTGGATTACCAACTGCCTTCAGTTTTTAGGAGTAGATATATCCTTGAAACTCAAGTTTGGGCGGTTCATTGAAACCAAGGCTAAGGCTGCTGCAAAGAAACTTGGTGTCCTAGCAAAGATACGGCGATACTTCACACCGAGGCAACTTTTAACCTTGTATTGAGCTTTATACAAGCTCAAAATTCAAGCGTTCGGCCGTGTGTGGAGTACTGTTCGCACATTTGAGCAAGTGCAGCCAAATGTCACCTTTCTGCCTTGGACTCAATGGAAAGGCGTGCGAAGAGGCTGACTGGTAACCCAGATTTGGTTGAGACCAATCTGCAAAGCCTCGAGCACAGGCGCAGAGAAGCCAACCTCTCGGTTTTCTACAGGGGACATTTCAATGAGTGTGCACAGGAATTGTTTGATATAATTCCTCCATCTCTCGACATGTTGAATGACGTGACGCACGGCGGCTATCCATCCTTTTGTCGTGAACATCCCGCCAATAAGGACGAGGTGGTTTGCCTCGTCATACACACCGTCAAGGACTGGAATAACTTGCCTGCGACGGCGTTCCCGCCTGTCTATAACTTACTATAATGAAAGAGTGATTAGGCTTTTACTAAGTTAATGTGCTCACCACCTTGGACCACATCTCCACTTACCATCAGGTGGGATTGTGGTCAAGCATTAACTTATTTGTGTAAAAAGAAGTAATATTTCTGCGACGGATTTAATAGAAAAAATTTAACAAAAAGACCGACTTCAAATGAAGTACATCCTTTCGAATAATAATAAAAAAAGAATCATCGAAATCAGTTGGCGTGGTATTGAGATATTCGACCATTTGTCGCGCACCACATGAAAAGCACCAGCTTTTGATTTAAAAAAATCATCAAAATCGGTTCACCCAGTCGAAAGTTCCGAGGTAACAAGTTAAAAATGGATCGTTTAGGCACTCGCTCGCGGTGCTCAGCCTAGCCCCTGAAGTAGAAATGGTTCTGGAGAATCCACATGCCGCTCTACAAGCTCACTGTATTTACAGCATAGCTTAAAAATTTAGCTCAGAAATCGAGCAGTTCTATGGCAATCCTTGCGTCGATGTTCACAGTGCTGAGGGTCATGACCTCCTCAACGGATCACTTTATCCTTCCAGCACTATCTTGCACCAACGGATCCTATGCCCTGCGGCGTGGATGGCCTCGTGCATCCTGCTGTCAAGAGTGGTGTGGATTTGATCCGACCAGCGTATCGGAATTCTGACTGTGACCTCGTGTTCTGGTCCCCTGGACTTTGCCGGTGATGACTAACTTCCCAAGATTGTCACCGTTCTTCCGGGCGATGTGGCCTAAAATACTCCAGTACTCATTGATAGCAGATGGTTGAAAAGCCTCTTGGTCTCCTAGGTTTCCTGCTTTTGGGCTTTTCTATGACAATAGACTACGGAAATTGAACAGCTTTGCAGATAGGGACGCTACCAACTAGGCTACAGGGTCGTCCTTGAGGATTCCTCCTTGAGGGTTCGCCATGATGCTGGTACATGGTGTGTTAGCTTTCAGAAGAAGACGGTACTAGCTCGATGTGATGTGGTTAAAACATATACGTGTAGAAATTACCCTAAGAACATTGCTAATTAGTTTATGACTAGATGCGACTCTAGGATGAAGCTTAGCAGCGTGCTGATACATCTCACAAAAAGTATTGGGTTTTGAATTAAATTTTGAACAAGTTTCATAATAAAAATATTGATTGTATTCATAAATTATTTGTACTTTACCTTCTATAAGTATTATTCGAATTATTCGTATTATCCGAATATATCCGGATAATGATTAGGGACTATTCGAAATATTCGGATACTAAAATTGAGCGGATAATTGCATGCCCTAGTTGGGAGGGAAGGAGGTGACACACATCTCTTAAAGTACCTATATACCATCATTCACTTCAACCGCAGATTGTTACAAACTAGACTAAATGGAATTTAATAATATCTTAATTAGAAATAATTACAGTAACAAGTTAGGTACTAAGAAAACATTGCACCTTTATTAACAGAAGCAGGGGACCTATTTAGGAATTTCGACTTTGTATCGCTCCATTACACACCCTCAGGTGGTAATGCCATTAAATACGATTAAGAGGTCGCTAATGGCGCCACCCCAATACCGGACATTCCGTCTTATCAAACTTCGACCCTATTTCCTCAATTACCAAGATCTTGGAGAAGTAAATGAAATGAGAGTAATCATTATCTTATTCGTTTATTCTTCTACGCAGGGCTCCGTCGCCGGCTCCCTAAAATAAAGCATTAAAAGACTGCTGCGGATTATCACACAATTTATTCAGGTGCTTAATTTGAGTGGCTATCCCACTTTGGAAACAATTTATATTTTTATTTCACTTGAGCATGAAACGGAGGAGATTTAACCTAACATTTCATTACAAAACGTCCGACCACAGTCACAATAAAAGGATCTTTATAAATATTGCCACGCAGGCCCCGGCGCGCTAAATGAGGGGCTTACGCCTGTAGCTCAAAATCTTTAAATAAGCGAGACGCTTAAATACCAATGCCGCTATACAAGAAGACGAAACTACGCCATACGAGTGTTTCAACGTTCGTAAAGCATGACTACGTCAAAGTTATAACGAGTTGGATGCCGTTGTGCGGGATGGCAACGGGTTTTGGCGCATCATACATCGGATTGAAGTTCTAACAATTATGGGACTGCAAATGGGTATTAGACTGAACACACACATTTCGGTCTGCACCCGGTAAAGCCCGATCATGCTTCGTAGCGTACGAGAGGTACATACGCCTAGACAGCACTCGACCGACTGGAGTCCAATTGAAACTTTTGATTAAAATCAAGCAAATCTGAACCACCGTTCACTGATTTCGCCTGAATGCTTATCTTTATTTGAACTCCGAATTTTATGCTCAGTACGTAGAATTTCAAATTGAACCCCGTATTTGTATAATCGATTAGCCTCATAATCCGTTCGTAGATATAGGGGGTAAACTTAATTTCAATTGTAAACATAGTAAAAGGAGAGTAAACGTCTTTGTTTTATTATTATGATGTAATCAATTAACCAAACTAAGTCAATATATTGATTTCACTGGGTAACTACTACTTTGTTATATGGTGATTTTCCTGAAATGGAAACCTACATTGGTGACGTCAAACTGAAACAAAATATATTATTAACAAAATGGTGACGTCAAACTTAAACAAAATATTGATAAATAACTATCCTGTGATATAATTAATCTAAAAGTAATAACAAACATTAATCGAATCACAAAAACCAATTATTGTAAGTGTTGATGAAATTTAAGCAATGTCGATAAAGTAAATATGTCTTTTAAATGGAAAATTTCTATTATAATAGAAATTATTAATATTGGGGCAACCTTTTAACAAAATAGTAACTACATACTAAAATTGTTTTACATCGTAATAGTACCAGTTTGTTTTTCAAACGAATAAGAATTTCGAGTGTAGTGTACCTACTATTACATTTCGAGTATTTTTGAATACCTTCATTAAAGTTTATTAGTCATTAAAACAACACAGAGGGTGCTAGTTACACCCTACGCGTACAAAAGGTTAGGGGTTGAACGTCAGAATGCCATGCAAAAATCATTTAAATATACACCCTAATCCTGCGAGGTGTGAGGTGCCTTTAGAAATTAATCCGATTACCATGGGTATGGGCTAGGGTGTCCCAAGACATAAGGGAAAAATTTTTTTTCGCGAAATCAATTACGCATACCCTCTATTTTTATTCGAATTGACCTCATTGACTCAAATAATAAATATTATTGCGATTGGACAACGATAACCCGTGCCGACTTGATGCCAAACTTTTGACATGATTTGTACTGACTTACTGTAGGAGGAATTAAGAACTTAATTTTTACTACTTAATTAAAAGTCCAATACACCCAAATAGTATCTTATTTATTCATTTACATTAAAAAAATATTATTATTGTTAAAATTTTGTTTTTAACGTTTGTTTTTTAGAGTCAGGATACATTTTTCGGTGTTCTTATACGCAACGTAATAAAAATTGTTCGTAATAATTTTGTTCCTACTCAACAGTTATTAATCCATGAAAGTCTTGCCTAAGCTCTTTCGGGCTACATCATAATACACTACCCTCAGTGCCAAAATTTTTTTTCTGGCTTCTTGAAACGAAGTATTATTTGACCACAAAGTAGGACATTCATGTAGAAAACTCTTCAATTTTAAGGCGGTTGAACAAGGACTTGCTTTTTCCTGAAATGAAGTCAGAGATGTTTTTTTTTGTGAAACAAATTATGATAAGAGTGTTAAAACAATATACTTTCACATGGAACGAAATACCACAAATGCTGGGTAATCTTCTGCTTTTCTCGTAAGATTTCATTGATTTCAGAAAGCACAAATCGTGGTAAGGTGATTTTATTGCTGAAGTGCATTGAAGCCATGGCTTAACGTAGGATATTACGATGAACAATCAAACGACAATCAATGCCGCCTTGTCTTTGTTTGTGATCTTGAATTGAGCACTAAGTAACGATATTTTCAGGGAATAAATCGCTCTCGCCATCCATCGAGCTTGGCGCATGGCATCTGAAGCCCCTGGAAGTCGGATTTTAATTTTTTTTCTCGATATCTCCACCCCAAAATATCACAGAAAGCTCTACTGACTCTCGATAATCATCTCTATTTCTTTTGTCAGTTCAGTTCTGTAAAACTTTAGCTCTCTGACTCCAAAATTGACTGTTGACAGTCAGGTGCTGTTTAAGTTTTTCTCTATAGTTCTGTAATTTACCAGCCTTTGTATTTTACCATTATTTTACCTTTTATTTTACCATACTTTCCAGTTTTCTCGGAAATTTTAAAGAGCGGAATACAAGGGGTATTTGAATGTTGAAAACTTGTCCATTACACGGAAGTTTTAAACTCGTTATTTGATGTTTTGCGTCACCTATTAAAAATATACCCCTTTTAGAATAATAATAGCCCCCTTTTAGCGTAATTGCACTGACATGTTGACTGATTGAAAAAAATGTGAGTTCTATAACTAAATAACGGGTAATTATAAGCACATCGACACGTTAGTTCGCGCCAGCCGTAGAGAGCAAGTACTGACATGTATTGATGTAAGTCGGCACGGGTTACCGAGGTCCTAACTTCTTAAAATTTTATTTATAATTGTTTTGACTTAAAAGTAAAAGATTAAGAGGGTATGCGTTAAAAAAAAACGACTTTGATTTTTTTGGGACACCCTAGTATGGGCACATGTTCGTATGCTATACGGCAAATTGAGTTGTAAGGTTGTGTGCGACTAAAATGTTGTACAAGTCAGACAATTATCGTATATTTCGTCGGCACTTAGTAAGCGAGGGTTAGGGGGTTTTAAAGATTTTTTAAAGTGCTCGGTTCCAATGAACCTTAATTGGCAGCCATTATTAGGTTTTAATAAAAAAATATCGTTAATCATTATCCAATTTTTCTAGATTCATGGACGCTTGGATTTCAATTCACTTTTAATGTAATGGTCTTGAAAATTTATTACTTTTAATGAAGTTCTCTTAAGTATTTCTTTGGTATACCTACAATGAAGAATAATGTCAATCATCGAGACTTATTTATTAGAGGTGAACTGCAAAGTACTACATCTTACGTTATAGCAATTCTATTATATTATCTTCTGTGGTTATATTATAGCAACTTTATAATTTTGCACGTCTCCTCGACGTAACGTGTCTATTCTCAACGTTTCAATGACAATCAATTTCCTCGACTTGAATTGCTTTTATCACTTAAATGTTGCACTTTCAGGGTAATATGAGTTCTCAGTTTAACAAAAAAGTTCAATAAAAAGTTTTCAAAGTCGATTGCTTCAAAAGTAACATATGTAAATATAGTTTGTTACTTTTTTATACCATATAAGTTAATGCTTGACTACAATACCACCTGATGGTAAGTGGTGATGTAGTCATGGATTACTGAGCGATCCACTACCACGCCGGCTAATATTGTACCGCATGGATTTTAACTAGACATTAATGGATATGTCGAAGGTAATGACTTTATTTTCATGGTTGTAACATGGTGATTAGGGTGTCCCAAAAAAATCAAAGTCGTTTTTTTTTAACGCATACCCTCTTAATCTTTTACTTTTAAGTCAAAACAATTATAAATAAAATTTTAAGAAGTTAGGACCTCGGTAACCCGTGCCGACTTACATCAATACATGTCAGTACTTGCTCTCTACGGCTGGCGCGAACTAACGTGTCGATGTGCTTATAATTACCCGTTATTTAGTTATAGAACTCACATTTTTTTCAATCAGTCAACATGTCAGTGCAATTACGCTAAAAGGGGGCTATTATTATTCTAAAAGGGGTATATTTTTAATAGGTGACGCAAAACATCAAATAACGAGTTTAAAACTTCCGTGTAATGGACAAGTTTTCAACATTCAAATACCCCTTGTATTCCGCTCTTTAAAATTTCCGAGAAAACTGGAAAGTATGGTAAAATAAAAGGTAAAATAATGGTAAAATACAAAGGCTGGTAAATTACAGAACTATAGAGAAAAACTTAAACAGCACCTGACTGTCAACAGTCAATTTTGGAGTCAGAGAGCTAAAGTTTTACAGAACTGAACTGACAAAAGAAATAGAGATGATTATCGAGAGTCAGTAGAGCTTTCTGTGATATTTTGGGGTGGAGATATCGAGAAAAAAAATTAAAATCCGACTTCCAGGGGCTTCAGATGCCATGCGCCAAGCTCGATGGATGGCGAGAGCGATTTATTCCCTGAAAATATCGTTACTTAGTGCTCAATTCAAGATCACAAACAAAGACAAGGCGGCATTGATTGTCGTTCGATTGTTCATCGTAATATCCTACGTTAAGCCATGGCTTCAATGCACTTCAGCAATAAAATCACCTTACCACGATTTGTGCTTTCTGAAATCAATGAAATCTTACGAGAAAAGCAGAAGATTACCCAGCATTTGTGGTATTTCGTTCCATGTGAAAGTATATTGTTTTAACACTCTTATCATAATTTGTTTCACAAAAAAAAACATCTCTGACTTCATTTCAGGAAAAAGCAAGTCCTTGTTCAACCGCCTTAAAATTGAAGAGTTTTCTACATGAATGTCCTACTTTGTGGTCAAATAATACTTCGTTTCAAGAAGCCAGAAAAAAAATTTTGGCACTGAGGGTAGTGTATTATGATGTAGCCCGAAAGAGCTTAGGCAAGACTTTCATGGATTAATAACTGTTGAGTAGGAACAAAATTATTACGAACAATTTTTATTACGTTGCGTATAAGAACACCGAAAAATGTATCCTGACTCTAAAAAACAAACGTTAAAAACAAAATTTTAACAATAATAATATTTTTTTAATGTAAATGAATAAATAAGATACTATTTGGGTGTATTGGACTTTTAATTAAGTAGTAAAAATTAAGTTCTTAATTCCTCCTACAGTAAGTCAGTACAAATCATGTCAAAAGTTTGGCATCAAGTCGGCACGGGTTATCGTTGTCCAATCGCAATAATATTTATTATTTGAGTCAATGAGGTCAATTCGAATAAAAATAGAGGGTATGCGTAATTGATTTCGCGAAAAAAAATTTTTCCCTTATGTCTTGGGACACCCTAATGGTGATGAGTATTCCGTATAGTCCGTACACAATCACGGACGGATTTACTGAAGCGATGGCTTGTGGCATCATAATTAATTAGAGTAATAAAAACACTGTAATTTTGATATATGTGATGCTGTAACTATTACGTTATTATTATTATTATTAGAATATTGAGAAACATGACAAATATAAGAAGTTAAACTATTTATCCTTGAACAGCTATTGGTTCAGAAGTAATATAATCTAACATTTTAACAAAAAATTAACCGACTTCAAATGAAGTACATTGTACTTTTGACACGGATGCCATTGTCAGATCTCGTTCAAATTTTTGTGGGACCACACGACAAGCACCAGCTTTCGATTAAAAAAAGAATCATCTAAATCGGTTCACCCAGTCCAAAGTTCTGAGGTAACAAACATAAAAAAAAAAACAAAAAAAACCTACAGTCGAATTGAGAACCTCCTCCTTTTTTTGAAGTCGGTTAAAAAGAAATCTTCAATCATGCACTACTTAAAAAATATAGAAAATAATAATTTTGGCTAAACAAGTTATGATTAAATTGTTTTACAAACCACGACAACATAGCCACTAGAGAAATTGAAGGAAATCTTAAAATATACAATTTGTGATATGGCAATTTTTATTAATATCAAAATATATTATATTTATTGATTCGAAGTTTTTATCGAATGCTAGTTCGTTGAAGTCTTTTTTTTAATATAACTGTTGTTTATTACCTTTTAAAATTTAAATTCAAATTATATTGGTAAAACACAGGAAGACACTTGTTGTAATCAAGTAGCCGTCAGTCTCGGACCAATTCTTTTGAGAGGTGCCATTTTCACTTAGCAGGCACCGCGGTGCGGCAATTTATCTCGAGTCTAGACTTCAGCACTTCTGGCATTCATCTCGTAAATTAAGGTCTATTCTTTCGGCAAACTGAAAACTGCGGCGGCCTACGTGAATTTTTCAAACAAGAATAAAGTGTTAGGAAAACTTAAAAATTTTCTTGGAAGTTTGCTACGGGACGCAGATTTCTTCTGGTAGTCATTTTGTTAATAAAACATTACATTAAACCTTTTTTTGCATCGAGACTGATTCACATAGATTGTAATGCAGATAAATAAAAGAAGTATTATTGATATTATGATTTCTTTCCATTTCTCTTATTATTCCTTCCCAAACATGTACTAAATAGCTAGTTATAAAAAAATTGTACGTCATTTCACACGCATTATGTAACTTACATACTCGTGTTAGGTAACATTCAATACAAAAGTTAATGTTTTGTAATATTATTATTTTGTTAAACGAATGAAGTTACCGATTACACGCTATTAGTTGCGTACAGTACGTGCGTATAAATGTACTTTATGCCTCTTTTATACATTTATTTTTATACATATACTTTTTACTTAACATTGATTTTTTTTTTTTACTTAAAATAAGTTAATGCTTGACCACAATCCCACCTGATGGTAAGTGCAGATGTGGTCCAGGGTGGTGAGCGCACTAACTTAATAGAAGCCTATTCACTCTTTTTTTGAAGTCATCCACGTCATAGGTGGGCGGGAACGCAGACGCAGATTTACGCAGACGCGGGATTTTATGTAATAGAGCCTGCATTACCGGATTTTTTCCTATTTAAAACTGTACAATTTAACAAAATTCTAAAACTAGTACCAGTAATTATGAGAAAATCAGCAAAAGCATCTCAATTTAGCTACACAAATTTTATTAAAAAGAGAACACTTGCCCTCCCTGCGATTCTGATAACCCTTGACCCATTTTTGCAAATAGCTTTATTATTAAAATTTAATGAATACAACTAGAAAGAACGCTTCTATTTATAAAATAAAATTCGGTTTCTGGGCTGTTCTCTGTTTGAAAACCAAAAGTAGATCAGTACTCTCTTTCTTGCCGTTTCATGTGATTCACAAAAGAGTTGTTGAATTTGTGTACAATGTAATCAGGTCGCGATTTTTATTTTTACTTTTTATAATAATAATATACCACACACATACACCACACATGCACACATACGCAAACCTGCACACACAGGTGTAAAACATATTTCATACTAGACTAAGTTGATAACTAAATAATATTAAATTAAGTTTAAAATAAGTAAAGATATTGACGCTGTAATAGTTCTAGGCACTTAATTTGTACATATAATCTGTCCTTGGGAGGGCACTGGTGACTTGTAACACAGGCTTGAAAAAGCCAACAACAGGTAGGTACCAGGTTTTCACTAGGAAGGGTTATAGAACATTATCTTTTCTAGTAAATAAGCCTTAGCTTAAGACCTTCTTATGAAAGCAAATAAACGATATTATTATTATAACAACTCATTTATTTGCGCTTCTTGGTTGTAACAAATTGTACTTAATTTGTCGATAGACTAAACTTGTACTTATTAGTATTTAGTGGCAACAAAATCTGTTGTGACAAAGCGCTTTAGAGCCTATTTCCTCCCGTCTTTAACACAAATAGATTTTAGAATACGCGCCTTTATGCACTTCTAGTCTTAAATGAGCTGTGAAACCAGACGGACAAACACTTGCCATGTGGCTGCGACAACATATTTACATAAAACTACTTGAGGTGAGAAGAAACCTAAGCACGTCCGGTATGAAATGGTCTGAACATCTAGTTTAGTATCCATAAACGTGAGTGAAAGGAAAACTTGTGACTCGTTAGCAGTGTCGTTACTGTGATTGATTCCGATTTATACGTTTCTTAAACTACATAGCTTTGGTGTCGCGTCAACTTCTTATGATAAGTACTTAAATGGGTCTGAAGTTAGTTCCTTGATTCTATTGAACTGAAAGTATTGAAGAGAAGTGATGTGCCATGAAAAATACACCATTCAATTCTTGTACTGTCACTGCTTGACGATAAATAGTAGATACCTATAGTTATACTACTTGTAAAATATTCACTAGGAGTCACAACAAATTCTTAACGCCTTGAGCTACGCCAATCAGCAACAATTTTGTGTTCTATTTACAACTTCAAAAACATTTTGACAGCTCACAAATGATTCAAATTTAGTGCCAGTCTTAATAGAACGCATGAACAACGCATGAACGCAATGAACGCATCAAACCGCATTACGCATTATATATAACTGAGATTTAAGTGAAAGGCATTATGACACTCAAAACACGCTATCATTTAGTACTTTGCTTTGCTCGCTAATTTACTCACACTTTCACTGGAATTCAAAGACTAATTTCATTGATGATCACAATCATTCAATTCAGAAAGTATATTTCAAAAGAGCTTTGAACTATAATAATTGGCCGATGTGTTATAAGTAATCATACAAATAATACATATTTGTGATTGTGTGATTTGTATGCGTAATCGCTTGTGAAATGCTGACCCTATGTTGCAACGCATTACTCTGTGAGCATAGTACAATGATACGCAATCATCTTAATGTAAGGTCGATTGATTTTTTACAGAAAAAAATTATATAATATACTGTTACTAAAGGTCAACGTTGCAAACTGATGAGGGTATTAGTACTATGAATGCTTGACCGTCTTTAAGAATTAATTTGATCCTTTTCTTTCATAGAGAAACTAGTCCATAATTATCCATAACCTTTTTAGCAAAAAAATTGTGTGTGTCAGCTCCAACGCACGACTGGAGTTTACTCCTTATGAAGGATTATATTATAAAATATGTAGATTAGTAAATGAGGGTAAATGGAAGCATTTTTATTTATTTATACATTATTATTTATACATTTAATTTAACGTGACGTTTTTATTTACACAAATTTACAAAAATATTATAGATTCTGTGTTACGAACATTGAAGTATAATGTCATAGAACAGACATCTCGAACAAAATGTGTGTCCCGCCCGGGAGGTTCGATTTTCAAAATTGAGTCCCGGTTCTCCTTTCAAAATAGAACGAATCCATTGAAGATTGAAGCCACGTGGCGCTAATGCATTGGGACATACATGGTGTTCGCGGTGTCGGTTCTATACGCTAGTAATAATACTTCAATGGTTATGAATTACAAACGTAACGCATAACGCACATAACGCATAACGTAACGGAGGAAGTTTGATTTTACTCCTCATAAATTTTCATACCGCGGGCTTAAATATGAAAATCGATTCTAAAGGAGTTAAACTCCAAAAATAAAAGAACATGGTCTGACCTGATAATAACAACATTTGGGTATTAACAAGCTGAGAAGGCAAAATGATTGCCAAATAGTCAATAATCACTGAAATAGCTACAGGACTGGTGAATGAATGTGTTTAGGAAAACATTTCACATCTACATAATTATTATTATGTATTATCAAGCGAAAAATTCTCGAAGGTCTAAAAGCCAATTCTTTAATTTCGTCCCATTTCTTAGTAAAAGCTTTTTTCATTTTGTAGACTCACTTAGATTAATAAACTGAAGTACCTAATAAATATCTAGAGCATCTCCCTTCCTACTTTTCATTCACCTTAAAATAAATATGGGAGAAATTATTGCATACTAATCTTAACTTATTTTGCTCGGATGCTACATTACAAAAGTCAAATCAATTAAATATGACATTTAATTAAATGAATGAACCACTTTATGCCCGAAGGATGCCGCATTTCAAAAGATCAAGGATTAAAGTGAACATAAAACGAATATAACATATGCCATTTCTAGAATTTTTATAACATATTATAAGCCGTCACCGAGCAGACGGGGCAATACTAATATTGATAGTAATAATCCTTAACCCTATTTAAGAATATCGTTGGTAATTCTAAGGAAAAAACGTTCTCGATAACACTGAAACGTATTACGTATATCATACCTTGTATTTAAAAGAAAATGTAGCAAAATATCACAAGTACTAAATTAAAATCTGCATCCCAACAATTTTTATTGCAAAGACTTTAGTGCACGTCAACTGAAAATAAATCTTTCTACAATTTTCTTTATCTCATAGCCATAGCATAGCATCATCTCCAAGTAAAAAATTGCGCCTCGTTAAAATTTCTAAACCTTTAATTATGACGATTAATTAAGATATTTTTATTCATTTAACATCGGGCACGCTATTCGTTATAAAAGAATTAAGTGGTGTCCCATTTAAATATTATGGTTTAATAAAAGGTTTTAAAGAAATAGCAAGAAAAAAATATTTTTGGTAAACTTTTCAACTAGAAAGAGCATTAGAGGCCTTTACAACCAGGTGTTATGGTGTATTCAATATGCCAGATAGCTTTTTTGGCTATTCTATAATACAATTTTACTGTACATGTTATTAATTATTTCTCCTAAAAATTACTCTACACATTTTAACCTAGTAAGGTAAGTCACAAAAAACCATCACAGACGTTTATTCTATTCCCAAATATTTTTATATAGCTTCATCCATGTCTTTCAGGAAAATGCACTTTGTGACGCACATTTTTAAAACATCTGATCACCCTTGGATAGATTACAAAGTTGGTGCTTACATCCAATTCCCACTTCATTCATATCATTGAGCATGCATCAGGCTTAAGAGGATGACCTTGAAACATGAGCCGTGTTGAATTCGTGAGCCTGCGTGCGGTCAACTTTACAAGTAAACGCCAAGGTCGAACGTTGCCTTCTTCATCTCTTAATGCTTTCAAGAACCTTATTATTTTCAAATTATTTTTGTGCCACCAATCTCATCCGCTAATTTAAATTGTGAAGATTGAATTTTACAATTGGGTAGAAATTGTTATTACAACCTTTAAACTCGTATACGGTAACAAATGTTATAAAAACCTTTGAAAATGTGTAATACGTATGATGACTAACCGCGAGTCAAATAGCTAGCCGCAAATAACAATAAAAGTTACTTGGAAAACATTTGCAATTATGATTTTATTTAACCATCACGCGACGGAACCATTTAAAATAAAGTTATTTCAGAAGTATGTAAGAAGTACAACATGATCAGACATACATAGACAAAACATATTTTAGGTAAATTAAGTACTAAGTTAAGTGTTTAATAAGATGAGAAATTAAATACTTGAAGTGTTCATAGCCTGAGGTCTTGTGCCAGAGAAAAGCAATAGACTGAGGTAATAAAGCGACAAGGGCAATTGAATTAGACCTATTTAGGGCTTCTTTCAAAGGCATTGAAGAACGTGACGAAGAAACAAATTAACTTATCACCATTATTTACAAGAAAATAAATGTAAATCATGTTTATGACGCTGACCCTATCTGGCACTCTGTTTTCGACTTACTCAGCACTATTCTGTCTGAGACGAAAAATTACTTTTTCGTTTATGGGTGATGCTTTGATAATTGGTTGTAATGTAGGTATTTGGCGACTGTGGCCACTTGTATACAAGTGACTCGTCTGCTCACTAGGCCCATGTGTGTATGTATTTTGTAATTTTACGCTACAAGCTGCAGTTTGATCGTTCTTACATAAGTTTTACTACCTACCATGGACCTGAAAATAATTACCTACCTGCACTTAGTGAAATCCATTTGTAATCCAATTGACTGTAATATCGGATAGTATTTTCAATAACACATCTATGTAAGAAAACAAGCCATTATATATTATAAGTATCGCATTCCTGCACATTTCAGATTGAAATACTTTTGAAACTACTCGGCAGTCTCTATTGCGTACACTACAAGATTGTAATCGGAGCGTGCATTGGCACATAAAACCGCGACGCCCGAAAATTCTCAAACTTCCTTACATCTTTCTGATTGACTTGGCAACTAACTTAGAACTATTTCATCCTGGAGTATAGAACTGAATTGTTACATTTGCCAAAATAGATTAAATTCTAAATTTTTTCTGTTGTATTAGGTATATGTATAATGTCAGTGTAAAATTTATTACTACTAAAGATATTATTATTAATCTTGTATAATATGTTATGTATGTCAGTAAATAGATTCCATTTTAAGGGTAATGGAATACGTTCACGTGAACGTAGTAAAACAATATTTATAAGTGTAATCATAACGACATAATAAATCTTGGTAATTAATGGATGGAAAGCTTTTTATAAAATCCATTCCGTATAAAGATTCGAATCCCTTACTTATTATGTACTATCTTATTTATACTTACTCCTTAAAAAATAACTGGATTGAAAAATACACGAAAAATATTTTAAAAGACTCGCACATCTTATAATCTCTTTCGTAACACCTTTTTGCGCCTTGGATTAAAAAAGCATTGTACTTCCTGATTGTACGTGTTATCAGGTCTAAATTGTGTAAATGAAAGTATATCTTTTCTGCTCGTGCGGAGAGAAACCGATGTTCACGGTCAGTTGGTTTGGTACAGTATCTGTGTCGAGGTGGGCGAGATTCGAAAATAAACTTTACAAAAGTTTTGTCCACTACAGTGTGGATTAGACATTGTTCTAAAATAAATTATTTCTTCTTATTATAACTACAGCAACTTAAATGCCCTTTAACTTCAGAAAAACTTCGGAAATTGAATTTTTATCTTGTAGGTTGCGAGTTGGTCATTTCATAATTATATTTACGCAATCTACTGCGTAAAAAAATAAAAACATAAATGTCATAGCGATATTATAGGCTATTAAAAAAACAAGTTAAATGTACAAGAAATTCATAACAAACTCATAATATATTTATTCTATTTTTGAGGTACGAAACCTTACACTGCACGAGGTTTGACAGGCACTTGGCGGGTTTTTTAATTAGGTTAGCACTGAAATCGATTACTTGCCCCAAACTTTATCCTTATAAATTACCAGTAGCCCCTGCCCTGTTTGCGAGGGTATCTCCCGGCTCTCCCCCTTTTAATATAGTGGGATGACAGATAGATATTTTATCTGCGTTTCCATAGCCTAATCTAAATTCAGCAACTATGTAGCTATTATACATTATGAATACTCCTCATTTAAAAATAACGATATAATTTACTCTGTTTAATACAAATCACGTATCAGTAATTTATATTGTTAGATTTCATAAAAGCTGTTTATTGTTTGTCAAAAAGCCTTTCCACGTAATTTTAGCAAATTCATAGCTATTAAGCCTTGAGTATGAGTTCGCTAATTACATTAAAAGTTTATATAAGCTTCATAAAAAGTATTTTATTATGTCGTATCTAACTACATAATGTTTGATTCTAAATATCACTAGCGTTCAATCAAATGTATTTATACAAATTTTTAATAGGTGCCTACATATTACGGGATAAAATCTAGAGTCAAGACTGCTATTAAAGTTGATATTGTATTTGCATAGCAACGTTTGCTTTCAGTAACCAACAATTTGCAAATATTACGTTTAACGTTTCTGACAGTCGAATATTCAGATACTATCTAGTCAAATGGAAATTAATAGGCAATGACGTGTAAGAAGGACCGACTTCATAGCTACAGTCAACGTCAAAAGTAATGTAACTACTAATATAATAATTATTACCAATATTATTGGTAAATTAATGTTGATACAAATTTATTTAGATTTTCATAAATTTTAATTAAGACATCACTTTTATGTTATTAATTCATCATTATTATTTCAGAGGAAGTATTGTTTATAATACAAAGAAAATACAAAACAAAAACTGTGAATACACATCGTACGAGTAATAAGTCGTACACAACGATGACAATTCATCATTCAAAAATGAACTGAAGAATAGTAAATTCCAACATACTAATTTTTTAAATGGGTTAAATAATTAAATACATGTCTAATCCTATCAGGGTATTAACACACAATTATTTAATATATAGAGCTGATAATGTCTTCTGAAATACAACACAATTAAAGAATTCAATTTACCTGAGTTTACTTAATGTGACTGTACCGTACCAATACTACGGTATTCAAATATCGTCAAGGCAAAACCGAATTGCTGAGATCAATCGTACATCGTTAGAGAATTGGAAGATACCCTTCGTATGTAGCACAGCGAATTCCACAAAGGAATTTTATTATTTGTTACACGTAGCCATTCAATTACCGTGACGTACACCGATACCGTTTCTCGAAATATTTTCTCATAATAAAATTATTCAGAATTTTATATTGCAAAAATATTTGATGTCTCCTACATAGAAGATTTTTTCTCATACGTCTTGTGTTGATTCACGGAAACCCTATAAATGAAAATGTGAAAGATTAATTCGTGGAATGTCTTTTGATTAGTAGGTATAAATAAATAAATTAATAAACGTTTACACACTCATATCCCATTCTTCGGGTATCTTTAGGTATTATCTTTAGGTACTATTTATTATGTATTCTGCGGTATAAGGTAAATTAGTTCTTAACGTATTCGGAGATAATTACTCGTATTAGTTTGTAGACGGTGCTAAATGATTTAAACTTGAATTCAGAATTCGCATCTACTATTTTTCATATTGAGTTGTTAGATGATTTAGAAGTGAGCTTTTTATTCAAATGATCTTAAATTTTAATTATTATAAAATTTATCAGTTGTATATATTTTTATTTTAGCCACATAAACGTCACTTCCTTACCTGCCCGATTTTAGAAAACATAAAATCAACTTTTTTTTTATAATAATAAATCTACCAATGAATAACCCACTATGTCCAATCATTAAATAATATGTATAATTGTATACATAGATATCACTTGAAAACCGATGGTATTTTATATTTATCATATTATGGATGTACATTGACTGAAATCAAACTTGTACTTACAACATAATGAGAATGTAATACATATTTATGTTACAAAAATGTGATAAGGAAGTAAGAAATATACCAAATAAAAGTTTAATTACATCCTGTAAAGTTGTAATTGTATCTCAAAAAGAATTTTATTTGTAGTAAATACAACATAAAGAGCGTTTGATTGCAAAGGCCTAAGGTTACGAGGTCCATAAACAGCGATCCAATGTGTCGGAATATCGTAACGGTACGATGGTACGAGCCAAATTCCTACACGTCCAGTAACGGTCCATCCACCTCGCAGAATACTTGTCATTACATCTCGAAAAACCATTCATCTAGAGCTTGAATAGAAATTCATAACTTCTAAAGGGGAACAAAGACATCTCGGAAATTTGGTATGAACAAATGGATGCACAGAAAATTTGTAGTCTTCATTCTTGAAAGGACGTGGCATTTATTTCATTTATTAAAGCCCTGGACTTTTAATTTTATTGTCACCCGACTACACCAGGAGAGGAGGAGGGTTATGTTTTTCGAGTATATGTATGTATGTATTAGTAGCCTAAACGGTTTGATCGATTTCAGCGACCCATTTAAATTTTACATGGCGCTTGTAAAAAACAAATAAAATTTGATTGGTCGAAGAATGGTACCAACTGTTAATCGTTCTATGGTTCAGTATTACTTTTAACAACATTCTAAACTAGTGGGCTTATTGTTTCTTTAGGCTTATTCATTCTTTATTTTTAAGCAAGCTTTTACTAAATGAGTAAGACTTCAAGACTTCATTGCCACTAAACATCCGGTGGGATTGTAGTCATGCATTAACTTATAATTTAAGAAAAAAAAATATAAATCATCAGCACACCAGCTTACAATGTCATGTATTTAACCGCGACATATTACAGAATATATACCTACATTTTTATCGTACGTGATTTTGTACAATGTAAACCACAGCAAATGGATGAACCAGTTACTTCTGTAACAGCTTTGTAGATTGTTGACGAGCGAACCGTGAAACGTTTCTCAATAAAACGCTTTTAATTAACTCTCGGCAATATTTAGACGTTTGACGTTTTATTGCAAAAGGGTTCGGAGTGCCTTTCATGAACCATGCGCAACTTTTAGCGGCTTCCATGCGTTATTGCGATTCACGTTTCGTAAAGAACGATAGCGGTTAATGTTTCAAACCAAAGCGAATTTTGGATGCGTTTATTATTGCGGTGATGTTTATGCATTATGAATACCTTTCCTGTTACTGGTATTGGAAGTATATTATATACTATCATATACTTTAACCGCGGATAGCTGCAAATTAGACTAAGTTGATAACAATGGATTTTCGCAAATAAATGCCTGATACCATTAAGCTTTCTTGTTATATTATGCCTGTTACTTTGAGAATTCACGACTCTTAGTGAATTGGTCCAGGTTTTATTCCTGATGGGAGCAAACACTTATGTCACAGATTTGTTATGTATTTATCCACCACAAGCTGGCAAAATGAATGCAGGAGTTGTTAATATTATGTAAGCATTTATTATAATGATTTATGACTGGTGTCTAAATAGATAAAAATTATGTTACTGACAAAAACAGGTTAGATACAACTAGTAATCTACTAATGTACCATTATTTGTAACCATGACATTTGAGTTAATTCAATTTATTATTTACAAGGCTATCAAAACAAAGGCTTCAGACAGTTCAGTACTAGGAACGTGAAAGTAGGTATTATAGAGTGCATTACGTTGACCGTTAAGTTTATCATGGAGTTTTCTGTTGCAAGTTTTAAAACTTCCGTGCGACAACTTTCACTCTCGCCTGCGCTGTTCACTTTGAGATTTACGAACAGCTGTCCGATAATCCATTGAATGAATCTATGGCGATTTTTAGTTTTTTTAGTTTTAGGAGGTTCTCAATTCGGTTGTATTTTTTATATTTGTTACCTCAGAAAAACTCCATTATGAAATAATTGATTATGAAAATTATTATTAAAATTCAGATGATGGCATCCATGAGGAATTAACGGAACTCCATAAATGTTACAGGTATACCTACATAGTGTTTTCCAAGGACTGTTTCTTTGAATGAGTTTCTCTGTTATTTTTTGACAAGATTTTGATTATGGAACAACGAATAAGAAACACGAGAACAAAGTTCTCCGGCAGAGAGAGTTACTAATAGACATAAGAACTTCACCCATCCTGGGTCCTGAAGACATCACGACATCAAGGCAGCACCAGCAATCCAATAGGAACATTAGAAGATTATTTTATTAGCAAAATAAATTATTCTTCATTAAAGGATTACCCTTGACTTAATTAGCGTCATCCGCGTCATCTTTGACGCTGCCTCGAACCAACACGTATTTCGAAAGTAAAAATCACTGTTGACGAAGTTCTTATAACAAAATAAAAGAGTGACCTACTGTGAATCAATTCGAATATGACTTACTAAATTTAATGAACTGGTTATTTTTAAAAGCAGCTTATTATTTCAATGTCAAAGTCATCAAAGACCTGTTCAAGGTTGAGGTGATATTCAGTTTAGTTCTTTTACTTGGGAGTGGATAGGGATGTAGTTTGCACAGTGCAAACAACTTACAAGTTTCATTCTGTTTCGATTCCTAGTCGAAGCAAACGTTTATTGTCAGTTATTTTTAAGGTATTTTTTGTATTTATTACGCTGTAACACAGGAATTTTAGCGCGAGGGTGAAGTATGTAAGCTTTTATTATTATAACAAACAACCCACCCTTGCTTCGCCTCAGTAAACGTAAGCCTTACTTTCATAAACAGTAAATTTTGCATACTTACAAACACATCACACATGAATCAATCTATTTATGGGTAAAAAGGACCTATATTTATGAAATTATCGCGTGTAGAGATAGACTTTATATGGTATCTACCAAGTAGATACATACCTAGATAGACAGATACTTAGATAGATATTTAATACTTACTACGAATTATTAACATCAATATCAGTATCTTTATCACCTGTATTTTTTTGTCGTATCCTATTTTATATTATAAATGTACAAGTTTGTGAAGATATTTGGATGTCTGGATGCAACGCCACAACCACTTAACCGATATGACGGAAATTTGGAATAGGCTAACACATAAGCTACTTTTTATCCCGGAAAAGTGCAGGGTTCCCGCAGGATTTATAAAAAATCGATATCCACGCGCTCGAAGCCACGGGCATATAAATTAATTAATTGTTAAATAATTAAAATTTCGTTACGAAACCACTCTACCGTAGGCGAAGCCGTGGGCAAAAGCTAGTCATTCCATAAATTAAATACATTTTCCTTGTTTCTTCAATACAAGAATCGTTTAATTCGGCCGCACTACCGAAGTGAAAGTTGTGTGACTGAAGTTAAGTTTGCTTTGTGGCGTAAGTGTAAAACTGTCTTCATTATGTAAATGTTACAATGTTTACGACATTCTTTTCTTACACTTAATCCGTCACTTGCGGTCTCGTCAGTTTTAAGAACTGAGAAGGGGTCTTCATAACTGGTTTAAAAATAATATCAACTTGAATCTTTTGAAACTTGAAGCGTTGAACGCGGCCAGGAAAAGTAGAACTTTCATAACTTGTCATATTTTAGCCATTGCGTTCTCTTTCTTTCTTCTGAGCGGAATTGTCACACTTGACTTCAATCCATAGCTTCCAAAGCACGG
Organism: Thymelicus lineola; assembly: GCA_963932265.1. Lineage (NCBI taxonomy): Eukaryota > Metazoa > Arthropoda > Insecta > Lepidoptera > Hesperiidae > Thymelicus > Thymelicus lineola. The sequence continues at coordinate 10,097,580 of OZ010691.1, forward strand.
AAGTTCTCACGAAAGCGATTAGTTTTCAGTGTTGTTACTCATAATATCGAACGAACCCGAAGTTGTATTCTGTAGCCTGTTAATTGGCTTTGATTTTTAATGATCTTTTTTATTTATTAAATCCAATAAATATAAAAACACAACTTCCAAAGTGACACAGTTAGAAGGCAGTATATTTCTTGGATACATAGGTAAGTAGAGGGTTTATTAATTACTAACTGAAAATTAGTCCACTTAGTCCACTTAGTCCCCCGTGTGGTGCCGGGTCCACTTAGTAGAATAGCACCACTCCTACCTCTTCCTGGGATGTCGTAAAAGGCGACTAATGGGATATTCCAGGAGATGGGCAGCAGCGTCTTCCTGAGTAGTATTAACATCTACTGCGGTCACCAACACGCACTGGCCAAGCGCGGTGACTATTGGCTTAACCCCCCTATGACAGCCAAAACCAAGCCTCGGCCCCCAGTCCCCGGCAGCTCCGCTATTCCTGGCTACGGTAGCGGCCATGGTAACGGCGGGGCAGGGGGTGCTAAGAATCGCCGGCAGAGATCGGGCTACCAATCTAAACAACGACTTCTGCACCTGGCAACATATAACACCAGGACACTGAGGACCGACGACAAGGTGAAAGAGCTGGAAGAAGAGATAGACAAGTTAAACTGGAGTATTGTGGGTTTATCTGAAGTCCGAAGACAGGGGGAGGACACGATAATACTCAAATCCGGAAACTTGTTCTATCACCGGGAGGGCGAACACCTATCCCAAGGTGGTGTCGGGTTTCTCGTCCACAAGTCCCTCGTCAACAACATTGTGCAAGTCGGGAGCATGTCGGCCAGGGTAGCGTACCTTACACTCAGAATATCCAAACGATATTCGTTGAAGGTTGTACAGGTATATGCGCCGACTTCGACACATCCCGACGATGAGGTAGAGGTTATGTATGAGGATATCAGTAGAGCCATACATACCTCTAAAGCTCATTTCACAGTTGTGATGGGGGACTTTAACGCGAGACTGGGCGCGCAAAATGGCGCCGAGAGGAAAGTGGGTCCCTTCGGAATTGGACGACGGAACCACCGAGGACACTTGCTGGCCAACTTTTTGGAGAAGGAAGATCTCTTTATGATGAACTCCTTCTTCAGAAAGAAGCCTCAACGCAGGTGGACTTGGATAAGTCCTGATGGTTCCACAAAAAGCGAGATAGACTTCATTCTGGCAGACAAACGGCACATATTTAATGATGTCTCTGTGATCAGCAGGTTCAAAACCGGAAGCGATCACCGTCTTGTAAGAGGCACATTAAATATTAACGTGAAGCTGGAACGGTCACGCCTGATGAAGTCTACGCTTCGCCCAACACCTGTCCAAATCCAGGGATCCGAAAACTTTCAACTTGAGCTGCAAAATCGTTTTGCGTGCCTAGAATCATGCACGTCGGTGGACGAGTTTAACATCAGGATGGTAGCAACTGTCCACGAAGTAGAGTCGAAGTATTTCAAGACCCACTCCAGTGGTAGATCTCAAGTTCTCTCAGAACAAACTCTCGGTCTTATGAGGGATCGACGAGAACTATGTGTGCAATCTCCAACCTCTATGGCGGAATACCGACGGCTCAATGAACAGATCTCCAAGGGCAGGCGACGCGATTTGCGCAAACACAACGCAAATCGTGTAAAAAACACAATAGAGCGAAACCAGGGCTCCAAAGTGTTCGCCAGAGATCTGTCTATTGGGCAAAGTCAGCTTACGAGGTTGAAGACCGAGTCCGGCACCATAGTTACGTCGAAACCTGAAGTTCTGAGAGAAACTGAGAGATACTACGGACGGTTGTATACCTCCTCTCAAGCTCCACCTCCCAGTGAGGAGAACGACAAGAGAGCTAAATTAACCCGGCACTACACAGAGGATATCCCGGACGTCAGCCTGTATGAGATCAGAGAGGCCCTCAAACAGCTTAAAAACAACAAGGCACCGGGAGATGACGGTATCACCGCCGAGCTGCTAAGAGCTGGGGGGAAACCCCTCCTAGTGGCGCTCCAAAAACTGTTTGATACCGTCATCCATACTGGAACTACCCCGGAAGCGTGGAGCAGAGGTGTGGTGACTCTGTTTTTCAAAAAGGGCGATAAAGCCCTTTTGAAGAACTACAGGCCAATCGCACTTCTGAGCCACGTTTATAAGCTGTTTTCGAGGGTGCTCACAAATCACATTGCACGCAGGCTTGACGACTTCCAGCCTCCCGAACAAGCAGGATTCCGGAAAGGCTACAGCACCGTAGACCACATACACACACTGCGGCAGATTATACAGAAGACCGAGGAGTATAATCTGCCTTTATGTGTCGCCTATGTGGACTATGAGAAAGCCTTTGATTCTATCGAGACCTGGGCAGTACTAAATTCTCTTCAGCGGTGCCGGATCGACTGCCGGTATATCGAGGTGTTGAAGTATTTGTACTCATCAGCCACCATGTCCGTCAAAGTACACGACACAGCCACGAACCCCATCCAATTGCAGAGAGGTGTCAGGCAAGGGGACGTTATATCCCCAAAATTGTTCACCGCTGCATTGGAAGATGTGTTCAAGCTGATGGAGTGGAAACGACGTGGCATTAACATCAATGGCGAATACATCACACACCTGCGATATGCCGATGATATAGTCATCCTGGCAGGATCCCTGGAGGAACTAGGTACAATGCTCGGGGACTTGAACACCGCCTCACAACGGGTGGGTCTTAAGATGAACATGGACAAGACGAAAATCATGTCGAATGTCCATGTCACACCCGTACCGGTTGTTGTTGACGGCGCTGCTCTCGAAGTTGTAGACGAATACAATTACCTGGGACAAGTGATCCAGATGGGTAAGTCCAACTTCGAGAAAGAAGTCACTCGTAGAATCCAACTCGGATGGGCTGCGTTCGGGAAACTGCGTCATATCTTGTCGTCCAAAACACTACCTCAGTGCCTGAAGTCGAAGGTGTTCGAGCAGTGTGTGTTGCCAGTGATGACATACGGATCCGAGACGTGGTGCTTCACTATTGGCCTAATCCACAAGCTCAGGGTAGCACAGCGGGCTATGGAGAGGGCTATGCTCGGTATTTCTCTACGTGATCGTATCAGAAACGAGGAGATCCGTAGACGAACAAGGGTGACCGACATAGCTCAAAGAATTAGCCGGCTGAAGTGGCAATGGGCTGGCCACATAGTGCGAAGGACCGATAACCGTTGGGGAAGAAAGGTCCTCGAATGGCGCCCGCGTCTCGGAAAGCGAGGTACAGGACGCCCCCCGACAAGATGGACCGACGACCTGAAGAAGACAGCGGGCATCCGCTGGATTCAGAAGGCTCAGGACCGGTCAGAGTGGCGCAAGTTAGGGGAGGCCTATGTCCAGCAGTGGACCTCCAAGGGCTGATGGATGGATGGAATGGATAGATGGATGAACTGAAAATTAAGTGTATTAAATATTACAAAAAACTTCCACTGAGTAAGTTGGGTATAGTATAGGATTTTCCAAATTAAAAATGTTATATGTTTTGTATTATCTCGTAATATATATTGTTATTACCTTTGATGAACGTGATAACAACGCTCTTATTACCTCCGTTTTATTTGTAAATAAGATTTTTAAAATTTTAAAACATTTACTTGCTACCAACATAGCGTCGAATTGCAGACTTGCTTGAAACGCACTAAATAACGTCTTGCGCCTTCTTCCCGTGTTTTAACTGCGCCGTAAACAATAATTATGACGTCGGTAAGCCATCATTTGGCTTGCCCTTGGGGACTCGTGGACCCGAAATATCCCATTATGGCAAAAAGGGTATAGCGGGTAAACAAACCGTAGTGTCAATGACTCTTGTATGAGCTATTGTGCATATAATTGTAAGCGCAAAACGTAAATGCATTTCATAACATTGCAAACTATAAAAAGGTTTGAAAGTAAACGTACTACATAATCCTTAAGAGGCAGTCCAAGTCCAGTTAAAGTTGGTTATCGAACGCAGTGGACATCACTAACATTTAACATTTATCTATTATCTAACAAACTGTGAATGAAAAATCCAGTTTGGTGTAATCAGTAAGTAACTATCATTAAAGCATGCTCCGAGCCGTATAACAGCACATAGCATCAAAGAATGTACATTGCTTGTTCCACTTTTCCACTTCTTCCGAGCGCCCGCTGCAGCCGACAGTTTCTTTGTCTAACGAACCTTTTGTTGATCGAACCTGCACCGAATACTAGCGAAAAATATGTAGATAGTACGCTTGGATAGTTCCTACGTAACAACTACAAGCTACAAGCAACGAATGACTTTATTTTCAATGCAAGTAAAATAAAAACCTTTTACCTGAGTATGACGTTGCCACGCGAACTAACCTTTTTTTTTTTTTTTTTTTTTTTTTTTCGCTGGGAAAAATGCATTACGCATCCCCACCCGTCGGGGGACGGGAGGGGTATGTGAGACTCCCGGGGATAACTCCCGGTATACCCACTAAACAACCCAGCGGCACTCCCGCATCGCCTTTGGTGGCGGGGTTCTGGGAATCGGCATAGCCTTTGCTTCCAGTTCCCCGCCGGCGTTTGCCCGCCTTACAGCGGCGGGCCCTTCACGCCCCTCCTACACACGGGAAGGGGCTCGAGGATGACTGTGAGTGCTCAGTCATCCTCGTTCGTCTGGGTGATAAGCGGTGCAATGCGGACGAGGGCGCCCCCGCGCCTGTCGCCCGCTGCTCATCACCGGGAGGAGAGAGGGTGGTCGACCACCCGTCTTCTCCTGCCTCTCCTCCGACGGAGAAGCGGCGCGAGAGGATCGTTCTCCCGCGCACGCTCCGCCTCCTCCTTCTGTGAAATTACGTCTTCACAGAAGGAGGCGACCGCCACCCACGCCTCCTCGCTTCCCAACATGGCATTTACCACGGTGGGAAGCGAGAGGTCCGGCCCGATGCTGTGCCGTGTCCTCCGCCGCGCCACAGTCATGGCACGACGGGCTTTCCTCCCTCCCGATCCGGTGAAGGTACGACCCGAAACAGCCGTGCCCGGACAGCACCTGCACCAACCGGAAGGTGAGGAAACCGTGCGGTCTTTCGAGCAAATCCTGCAGGACCGGCCCGAGCGCGTCGAGGGTTCGGCGGCCGAAAACTGCGGGGGCAAGATCCGCCATCCAGTGACGGACGACGGCATCCCTCGCCTCCTGCCGAACAGCCTCACGTGCTTCAGGGGCAGGGCGCTCCCCGAGTGCTCTTCGCCCCGCCGTCCATTCGTAGACTCTGGCTAGCACCCATGCCTCGAGCTCCCAAGGAGGGGTGCCAGCCAGAGAGAGAACTAACCTGACTTAACCCAGGTTAGGTAAGGTTACTTCAGATTAGTTATGTGCCCATAAGTTCCTCTGTTTCTGGACATTTTTTTCTTATAAACTACTCATAGTAACGAATTACTATTATTGTTGTTGAAACAAATGAGGTATCGATCGTCTGAAAAGACTCTATTATCTGTTTTGCGACTACTCAACAAACAATAAAGACATCAGACAACTAATTAAAGCTCAAAAAACGATCAATGAACTGAGTATTGTATGAAACGCCTGTCGTTAGAAGTAATTCAGGGATCAGTATTAAGACACATTTGACAGGTATAAAGCATTTCCTACATCAAATAGGATAATAAATGACTCATGTACAGGAATTTACGTTGGTAACTTATTCTACAACATTGTGAACAGGTTTATGCTTTTATCTGGCTCCTTTCCTACGAGCTCTCGTCTAGAGAAAATACTCTAGACTGGCAAAGCTGCGATTGGGTTTATTGAGAACTTTACATGCAAGTAGCTACCTGTTTATAACTTGTTCGTACCTTACAGAAGGTAAATCCGACCGTAAGTAGATATATATTTCTTTTTTCATCACATTAACTACTCCTTTGTTTAAGGCCAGCACCTTACAATCTTTTAAGGATGTTATTTTATACTTATGCCTTATGTTCTTTTAAATTCCAAGAAGAATCAAACCGTTCTTGATTGCATGTGAACGCCGTTCGGATATTCGTAGCACTAAAGACGTCAGGGGCTCGCTTTGAAGTGGCGCTCCAACCATGAAATTATAAAGACAATTTCACGTGATTCTAGAAGATTCTAGGTTGTAAATTTGTGACAAGGGTAGGTAAGAGACCTGGTAACTATCTTAGTCTACGTAAAACAGTCGACTTTATCACGTGTTATTTTAGTGAAAGTTCACATCTAACACTGGACCATAGCACAAACTACTTGTTGACCTTGCAGCAATCATTGACAACATAGATACATTACATAGGTACATTAATCTATACTAATATTATAAATGCGAAAGTAACTCTGTCTGCTACTCAATAACGCTTAAAACACTAAACCGATTTTGATGAAATTTGGTACAGATATGGAATTGAGCTCGGGAATGAACATAGGATACTTTTTATCCCGGAAAAAAGACGTGTTCCTGAGGGATAACTATTCCACACCAAAACCACTGAACCGATTTTGATGAAATTTGGTACAGATATAGAATTGAGCTCGGGAAAGGACATAGGATACTTTTTATCCCGGAAAATAGACCTGTTCCTGAGGGATAACTCTTTCAAGCCTAAAAAACTGAACCGATTTTGATGTTTGGTACAGATATAGAATTGAGCTCGGGAAAGGACATAGGATACTTTTTATCCCGGAAAATAGACCTGTTCCTGAGGGATAACTCTTTCAAGCCACTAAACCGATTTTGATGAAATTTGGTACAGATATAGAATTAAACTCGGGAAAGGACATAGGATACTTTTTATCCCGGAAAATAGACCTGTTCCTGAGGGATAACTCTTTCAAGCCACTAAACCGATTTTGATGAAATTTGGTACAGATATAGAATTGAGCTCGGGAAAGGACATAGCATACTTTTTATCCCGGAAAATATACCTGTTCCTGAGGGATAACTCTTTCAAGCCACTAAACCGATTTTGATGTTTGGTACAGATATAGAATTGAGCTCGGGAAAGGACATAGGATACTTTTTATCCCGGAAAATATACCTGTTCCTGAGGGATAACTCTTTCAAGCCACTAAACCGATTTTGATGAAATTTGGTACAGATATAGAATTGAACTCGGGAAAGGACATAGGATACTTTTTATCCCGGAAAATAGACCTGTTCCTGAGGGATAACTCTTTCAAGCCACTAAACCGATTTTGATGAAATTTGGTACAGATATAGAATTGAGCTCGGGAAAGGACATAGGATACTTTTTATCCCGGAAAATAGACCTGTTCCTGAGGGATAACTCTTTCAAGCCTAAAAAACTGAACCGATTTTGATGTTTGGTACAGATATAGAATTGAGCTCGGGAAAGGACATAGGATACTTTTTATCCCGGAAAATATACCTGTTCCTGAGGGATAACTCTTTCAAGCCACTAAACCGATTTTGATGAAATTTGGTTCAGATATAGAATTAAACTCGGGAAAGGACATAGGATACTTTTTATCCCGGAAAATAGACCTGTTCCTGAGGGATAACTCTTTCAAGCCACTAAACCGATTTTGATGAAATTTGGTACAGATATAGAATTGAGCTCGGGAAAGGACATAGGATACTTTTTATCCCGGAAAATATACCTGTTCCTGAGGGACAACTCTTTCAAGCCTAAAAAACTGAACCGATTTTGATGTTTGGTACAGATATAGAATTGTGCTCGGGAAAGGACATAGGATACTTTTTATCCCGGAAAATAGACCTGTTCCTGAGAGATAACTCTTTCAAGCCACTAAACTGATTTCGATGAAATTTAGTACAGATATAGAATTGAGCTCGGGAAAGGACATAGGATAATTTTTATCCCGGAAAACAGACCTGTTCCTGAGGGATAAGGTCAAATTTTGTTATATGTAGTTGATAGATTCGTTATATTTTATGAAGCGATTTTTATGACACTTTTTAGGGTTCTAAAGTCAAAACAGAATTCTCATAGTTTCATCATGCCCGTCCGTCCGTCCATCCATCCGTCCGTTCGTAGCATAGCGCAGAGGCCCTTAGTGCTAGAAAGCTGTAATTTAGCAAGGATATACATGTTTATTTAAACTTCTGGTAGAATAACATTTTTAAAAATATGTTTTTAGGATACCGCTTCTAGAGGTAATATAGGGATAATTTTTTCCGTCACGCACCCCATAGTGCGGGGTATCGTGGAAAAGGTCTCTCAAAAATAATATGGGTCTTACAAGTCCATTTTTCGATTGAGGGGTCTGTTTGCGAAATATTCGTAAGTGTTAGACACGTAAAAAAATTCATGGCAATAGCATCAAAAGGAAAACTATCATGGCTATATTATTATTAGCATACGTAGTTATTGAGTTCTATAAACTTAGAACTTCGAAATCCTATAATTACCAGTGACCTGACACGCTATTAGCCGGTTTTTTAACCAACTTCAAAAAAGTGGCAGGTTCTCAGTTCGACTGTTATAAACAAAAATTAACTTTAACATAATTTGAAAAATCAATCTTTAAAGGGTTAATTCAGGGAATGTTTATACGAAACTCCGTCATTTTTAGGGTTCTGAAGTAAAATCGGAACCCTAATAGCTTCGTCATGTCCGTCCGTCAGTCTGTCCGTCTGTCCAAAGCAAAGCGCCGAGACCCTAGTGCTAGAAAGCTATAATTTGGCATGGATATACATATTTATTAAAACTCCAAAATCGTAGAATAAACTACTGAAAAAACTTTTTTTTTCGGGGTACCTCCACTACAGGTAACGTGAGCATTATTTTTTATTCATCCCTATAGTGTGGGGTATCGTTGAAAAGTTTTTTCAAAAATATTATGGGTCTTTTGAGACCATTTTTGGATGTAGAGTTCCGTTTGCGAAATATTTGGCTTGAAAGTGCTAATTTTGGGTACCCAAGTCAAGTCAAGTGTCCCCCCTAACGACTAAACGGTTGGAGTTGGACAAGTGAAAAAATTCTCAAAAATAGGTTATACGATGAATTTATAAGGAAAACTATCAAGGCTATGTTAACACAAGTATCGTAGTTAATGAGTTATATTCAATAAACTTACTACTTTGGAACCCAATATTGCACGTGGCCTGATACGTACTTGCCCGGTTTTTTAAGTTAAAACTGTGAAAGTTGGTAGTTAGTATGTAATCTTACATAAAACGAAAATAACTGTAACATGATTGTTTGGTAATACATTCCCTAAGGGCTAAAACTAGAGGTTGTAAGTTTAGAGTAAGTTTGGAGTAAGAAGTTGTAAAACGAACATATGAGTCACCTCATGGTAAGTGTCTAAGTGATCACTTTCGTCAATGAACATTAGCAACGCTAAAGGAATCACTGATTTGCTGCTGCCCAAAAAGAAAAAAAAAGATATGTTTTTTGTGTATTCTCTAAAATTATAATGTAAATTTAAAATTCAAAAACTTTCAGGCCCTGACTTAGATAAACCTCTAAATTCTAAAACGTTCAATTATTTTGGGACCTTTCCTATGGGTGGGTCATTAATGGCTCACTACTGAGCACTCACTCTTGAGGACGCCTAGAGCATACTCCACCACTTTGCTCCAGTGTGGATTGATGGAGGGATTAGAAATCAACCCAAGTGTCGGAAGTCATTACGCCGGGCGAGGACCTTCAATATGTCATAACGACTGTTACCTTACGCCAGGACCGACAGCCTTACGTGCCCTCCGAAGCTCGGAGAGCTCAAGAATTTTTTGCCACTTCACCTATCCAACTACCGACCGCGCTCGCTATTATTTAACTTCATCGATTACTATTAGAACCGACACAAGCCGCTGCGTCCGGGCTATGAATGCTTCTCCCGATGGGTAATTAATGGGTTCTAAGAACATGTCACTTTTGCTGTAATTTTGGTGAAGAGTTTAGTATCTTGCTGACTACCAATCACGCTACAATATCAGATCATAGTTATCATTGCATTATCAACACTAAAGATTTGTTTAATACTCATTTACATAATACGATATATGTACTAAGTATAGGTGTTTTAGCTTCAACCCATAGTGGACTATTACAAGGCACGGGTCTCCTCACTTCATAGTATGGACAAGTTTGCTGTCAATTTATGAAAAACATGTTTTATAATGAAGGGATCTTTATTTTCGGCGTACGAAGTCGCGGGTAACAGCTAGTGACTACATATAATGACTTCTTATGTCAAACTTGCCTTGAATCAGTAATGAAAGGTAGTCTACCTTTTGTGTGTTCAGTCGCACATACTCTCTAAATGGCATTTTTTCTTACAAAATAAACATTGTTTATTAAAAAATATATTAAACCAAAACTGCTTTCAGAAATTCATTTTTTGAAGTAAGAAAGTAGAAAGCAAAAATCGTAAGTATTATTTGTATCTTTAATCATTGATAATATTTTATATTGTCCGTGTGATAAGAAACTAAAATATAACGTGTTTTATACTATTTACCTTCCGCAATGACCAGTTTATTATCTTCTTTTAATCTTTCACAAGCAACTGTTTTTAAAACGCAGTGTACGATTGCTGGCTGCAGTCGGCGACACGTACCGATTGCTATCTGCAGTCGGCGCTATTTGCCTTCACTTACTGATGCAGCTTATTACATTTAGTGGATATTAATAAAACAAACCGCACAAGTGCGAGTTAAACTCGCTTGGAGAGTTGATTAATTATATCTATTAACCTTTTTTATTTTTGCCGTTTTCTTTAAGACCATAGACTTCGTTACGAGTGATCCTATAAGGGTTTCGTTTTTTGTTTTTTCATACGGAACCCTAACAAGTGGGTAAAACAAAACTTATTAATAAAGAACTTTATATTATAATGTCCTTTTCCCGTTTTACAACTCCTGTGCCGACTGCAGCCAACATCGACAGTCGCTTTTTGTGTAATGAACTCTTTGTTGCAGCCTATGAATCGAACGGGGTTAAGCACTAGACGTCGACTTCATTAAAATTAATTGCCATCGATATCTGATACAATATTCACTGTGGGTCATCAAATGTGATGGGATCTTTTGATTGTAGAAGCGAGTTCTTTTACTCCGGTTTCTAGGTCTAATGTACGACGAGCATTATTTTTTTAATGTGCTCACATACTCAAAGGAGTTTAAGTATTATCGTTTAAATATCGTTAAAATTTTCAGTAAAATACACATGCTTATAGCTGCAACATAACCTACAAAAATAACAGTTTAAAATATTGTTATTTCGCATCAACAACTACCTTACAACGTAAAGTAGAAAAGATAAACAGTATGCAATAGGGTAGGGCCTATTGAATAGGCTATTATAATTTCGATGATAAAAAAGGATCCCAAAATAGTAAGAATAACGTCGGTAGGAGGATTACAATAATATTTTTTTCTAAAAATTCCACTTTATACTGCTCTCCTGTAAAGTTAGCTCAATGTCGCTTAGTCAATTTTTCTTTTCAAGCGTCGATATACATACTTTTGGATATAGGTAGCTTCTCAATTCTCATACGGTGTCAGGAAGAAGACACCCCGAGGGCACTGCAGGTGTCTCGGCGTACAAATTAGATTTATGGACACAACGAAATCTTTGCTCCATTACATAAATAATGGCATTTATAATGAATCCCTTCCACAAGAATATTTCAGTAACAGCAGGAATATTTTTGAGCATTTGCTACAAATTGTAAAATGATGATGAAAACATTATTTATTGTCACGACCTCAGATCACGGCTTAATTTTGAGAAGGTGTAAGTCTCAGATCATAAAAGAAGCATGAGTGTAGGATCATCAAATACATTTAAATACATTTGTCGTCAAGATTTTTTTATACATTGGTCAAAATGAGGAGAAAAAGAATAATCTCTGGAAATGTTCATAAATGTCCTTACACCCGGTTAACTCGTTCATTGAACTTCTAAATAATCAGCACGTAACACTGCGGTTAACAATAACAAAATAATAATAAAAATTGTAACAAAAAGTGTTACACAAGTAACGGCAATGCAATAATAATCTGCTTTGCTTCTTGCGCTGTTCAACTAGTTAAAATGAAATATCTCGGCATTAAATTGCAGTTTCGAGTGCTAATTGGTATGTAATCAATTAATAGGAGTGTAACATTTCGTTGCAGATTTATGAACATTTCCAGTTTGTGCTTATTAAGAAACGAGTATCAAACATTATAATTACTACTTTTACTTTAAATAGTGAACCGTATGTTCTGATTGTTATAGGTATACCTAGCAATCAAAGCAAAAGAACCATGAAAGTTTCGATATAAACTGTAAACACCCTAAATCAATCAAGACATAAAATAAAAATTCTTTACAACAACAAAATCCTCTTTTATTGTACACCAAAATTATGTCTAAATACATTTGATAATACAGGAATTAGTACAATGGCGGTCTTATTACTTACATAGCAATCTCTTCCAGACAACCTATTAAGCTAAGATATTAATTACTTTTTATAGTAACTTTTTATCAAACCCGTAAGACCATTTATTTCTTTTTAATTTCTTGTGTGTTTCAAAATTAAAAACAGTGTAACAAAGTACCTACCTACTATCAAAATCTTATTAAGGAGATAACATAAAATAAAATAGAATTCATCCGACACAAGATTGTCTTATCTGGACATCATCAAATACATGATACGCATGACGCATGACGCATATTACTATTATTTTATCGATGTAATTCGTCTAAGTACAAGTCTTATAGACAAAAACAATTCTCGACAGACCTCAATTAAAAACAGAATGATATGAGACGATCTGATCTCAATTTAATCAAACCGGGGCATCTAAATTAATACAAAAACCGGTTCAATAAAAGTACGACTCATTCTACACATGTTAATAAGATTCTATAAATAATAAAATTACAATTTAGAGTATTTTCTTGCATAATTTAAGATTACGTCTGAGTTAGAGGGCATAGTTTTACATTTATGAAATGTTATTATGTTTTGGCGTAACACGTCTGATATTTTGATTTTGATATATTGCAATGTTAACATGAACCTAACTTAGATATACTCATGTACATAAAATAATAATAAATAATTGTCCCTTTTAAAAACTTTAATTTAACTAGTGTAAACTGTCAACAAAGTCAAAGTCAAAATATTTTATTCATATAGGTATCACTGATACACTTATGCACGTCATTTTTTGGCTTTTCGGAAGGTGCTTTGTCGTGGAGGAGAAGAAAACAAAATATGAGATGTTTGATCTATTACATTTAAATAATTTGTTATTAGCAAACATGTCTAATATTCCAGACTTTTAAAGAGAAAAATCCATTAACACCCTCTTCATATTGAGTATTATTCCTTACATTATATTTAATACAGAAGGCATCTATAATCCTATTAAATTCCTCGTCAAACTTTATTGCGGCGTAAGCATTAAGAATACAAGCCACCCTTGTCTAATTATGTTAATTATAAATTAACATAATCATTTCAGTCTATTTTACAAGTGCCCCTATCTCCTCTAAATATTAGACGGTTGTAGTAACAAGGGAGTCGTAATGGTAGGGACTAAAGGGACGCAGATTAATACGAATATTTCGTAGTTTTGTTACGCCTCTGTTTAAACATACAGTCTTATCTTAGAATTCCGTTTTCTTGTTGGAGCTATTATGACCAACTGTAACTTTGCAGATATACTTAATTGTTAGTTTAAATAAAATTATGGGTACGACGACGATGGGTAGTTTGTGACTGCCTTTGGCAAAAAAACTCTTTCCGTTTGTTCGGTTTTTATCGTAAGATAACAGTCATTAAGCCATGTCGGAGGCCTTTGGGCGACATGAAATATTCCGAAACTTGGGTTGGCCACTAACACCTCCAACAATCCTCACTGGAGCAGCGTGGTGAATTATGCTCTAGGCCTCCCCAGGAGGAGAGACCCGTGTTCAGTAATGGGCTATTATTGGGTTGAAGCCAGCCAGCCATGGGTACGAGAAAATTTTACTTGAAACTTAAAAGTTTTCAACGTATGTAACGTTAACCAACATGAAGTCCAACAAGTGCTATGACATGACTGACCACTGTTAAAAATACATATAAAAAATTTAAAATACAGAAGTCATTAAGTTAAGTTTAGTCAGAAGTTTTTTACAGAACCATCCTAAATAATCGTACATCTAAGACGTAGTTAGGATCCTTCCTAAAAGTATAACAGCCGTAGAAGATTAGAATGAAACGCTTAAGTTCTAAGAAGGATTGCAAGCTTCAAATGCCTTCCATACAGTAACACCAAGTAGGGTAATATAATTCAATTCAAAACAGTATTAAAAATTTAACAGGTGAAGTGACAGTGTTACCCTAAACGAACTGTACAAACTTCTTAACTTGTACCATTGCGTAGTAAGGAATCGAACTAGGTAATTCGTAAGGAAACGAATGAGGTTAAGCAATTAGGGTTCTGTTCTTCGGAATTCAGCCATTAAGCGGCCAGTCTTGGTTATAATGGTTAGATGGCAGTCTTTAAGCATCTTCGGATACCTCCGGTCTGCTGAATCTCAACGAGACAGTACCAGAATAGGGACAATGAGTTATAGGTGGAAACCAGATGAGCTTCGACATTTTACGCTTGTGCATTATATTTGACAGCGATGATGAAATAATTGGTTTGATTAATTGTAGTATGAGAATATAAACATTAGGGACAAATAAATATAAGTTTAAGCATTCTCAACTCTTACAACCTTATTCCTACATGCCACTTCTGATTTAATACGGTTGCCTTACGAACAACTGACTTGACCATAAAAATAACGTTAGAATTGAAATGCAAATGGGAAACCGCGAATCAAATTATATTTGTACAGACAGCATATTTTTATATGTGAAAAGATTGGATTGGGTCGTTTTTATTCACATCTGCTGAGCCAAGAGTGTAGAGAGTATTTTTTGTGTAAATTCTACATTTTCTTCATAGCAATAAATTAGTCTCTGTAGCTCAGTTGATTATCCTTATTTATTTATTTATTTATTTATTTATATGTTTATGTCACCTCTTAAAAAGAAGAAACAAAGGGCAAACTTAATGCCTAATGGCATTGTCCACCAGTCAACCCTGGGTGGATGTGGAAATAGCTGATGGCAGGGGTTAACATGAGATATAGATCTTTCTTACCGAATAAAATATTCCGGGATCGATTTTCAGATTAAATTTCTAACGTGTTATTTGAAAATTTTATTAATATGAATCCGTTTGTGTGTGTATATCTGTGAGAAAGGTTATGGATGTGTTCATGAGGAGTGAAACACATCCTTGCACTTAAATAGTATTGAAAGCAAGCACTCACCCTGTCTTCACAAGTATCAATACAAGGCTTGCTATGATGCCATAATTGGCACGTTAAGTGTTTTCTCCGCCAGAGGAAAAGCAACACTTCTTTTGCTCGATATGAAAGGAATGTAACTCATATTCGTAGTACAACAAAACTAACGTTATTACGTAACGCCAGATGGAGAGCATGCTATGCCTGATTGATACGTACGACCCGTGTGGCGCAATGGTTACCATGCCGGATCGCCGCGCCAAGGGTCCTGGGTTCGATTCCCAGCGAGGCGGAAATTTGAATGATGAGTTTGAATTTCTGTTCTCGGTCTGGGTGTGAGTGTCCTTGTCTTGTGTGTTGTCCATGGCACCCACGACACAGGGAATCCTAGTGTGGGGCTATGAGTGTGAAGCGTTATTTATTTATTTATTTATTTATACGTCGTAAATAAAAAAATAGTCAAAAGCACCAGATGGTTTGTGAAAGACTATTTGCCCACAGCGTAAGCCTTGAATTACAAGACAACAAGAACGACATACACACTTCATCAGAAATTCTTAAAGTGATACTCTATACTTGTATTATATCAATTTTAAATCCTGTTTCAGAAATGGAACATTTGTACATCAGATAAATTGGAACTCTAAATAAAAAAAACCCGACTGCATAAAAAACTAAAAAGAAAAAAACAAGCTTAGTAGTTTAGAATGTTGTTAAAAGTAATACTAAACAACTACACCATACAAGGATTAACAGTTTTAACTACGGAATTCCTACTAACCTAAAAATCCAACCATAAAAACCATACCTCGATAAAAGTCTCTTTGATAAAGAAGATTGTACCTTGAGTGGTTCGCCCCGTGAGCCCCGTCTGCTACGAAAACGTTCAAGGATTTGCTCTCCTACCCGCGCCCACTAAATGTTTATTCGCATACAAAGCAAGGCTTTCCTGCGACATGCCAGGCTGCGTTCCGCTATGTATCCGTGACAAACACAGAGCCGAGATTAAATTCAGAGAATGCACCTGTCTTGGTACGCCTAGTATAAGAAAAGCTTCTAAAGGCAAGATAGTTAAGATACAATTTGTAATATGCCAAGTACAAAGAGAGCTGATAAAGTATGCATTTGTGGATTTGGAGTAGGTGTGTTCACGGTAATTAATCTACGGTAAAACTTGACTATGTTAGTGCATTCGTGTTGTAAAAAACTTCCCCACTTCATGTGTAAGACGTGATGGGACGGGCGGACAGACATGACGAAACTATAACGGTTCTGTTTTCATTACTGATTAAATCAGTTAAATATTATACATACATTCAATTGTTACCTGCTATGGATTTTTCGATTCATCTTTTTTAAGTAACTTATGTTATTTAATAATGTTACTTGAACATGAACCTTTTCAGTAAGGCAATTGAAGTTTTTGATACAGGTCAAACATGAAAAACAAAAGATCAAATGTAGAAAATACTCTCACGTGCTTCGAATATTACTTTTTACAGATCACGTATCGTATACACGTAGGACGTATAATAATTACATATTATACATGTGTGAAGTTACAAAGTGTTAATGTAAAAAATGGATGAAATTTAACAGCTATGGAATTGTAAGTAATCATGCAGGATGTCTACTGTATAATTGATTCTTACGCATTCATACCAGCAAAGGTGAAAGTTACTAAAAATATAGATATCTGTAGATGTATAATAAACAAAACTGTACACATAAATGTAATACCCATACTCCATGCTAGAAATTATAATAGTAAGCCACAGATGACTTGGACATCAAATACTCATAACGGTTTTATCTCACAAATCAAAATAGGTACATGGGTCTGGCCTGCCGAGAACCAAACCCTAGCTAAGCACTGTCTTTACCATCTAGGCAGCGGGAAATTATATTTGGTCTCATTAACAAAAAGCAAATTTTTAATAAATCGTTTTTCTCGGCCAGCTTATTAAATTAAAGCTCATATTATTTGGGGTTGTAAAGAAAAAGGTTAACTTCCTTTTTGGGACGGCCAGCCCAGACATGTGGAAGCCATAATATGGTGAAGCCACATATTATGTGTGAAATATGTTCACACAATATTTGTTGGTATTTTGTGATATTATTAGAATTAATTATTAAGAATTATAATTTCCGGGCAATTTTAAAATTTTAATCTGCATCTATCTGCAAACTTTTAAAACAAATTTTAGTTTTGCAACCCACCTCACAGCACACGGCATGCGTTAACAGCGTGTAACCACAGACGAATACACAATGGAGAATAACATCATGATCAACATCATCGAAAACATCATTTGTGTGATGATGATAATTATGATGATTTTTCCTTGCAACAACCCATAATTGTCCCACTGCTGGGCTCAGGGTCTTCTCTCACAATGTGAGGGGTACAGGCCATAGTCTACCACGCTGGCCAAGTGCGGATTTGTAGACTTAACACACCTTTGAGAACTTTATGGTAAACTCTCAGGTGTGCAGGTTTCCTCACGATGTTTTCCTTCGCCGATGCAAGTGATAATTGTAATACGCACATAATTAGGTATTTGAAAAGAGGTGCGTGCCAGAATTTGAACTCGGAGCCCCGATTTTGGGAGACCAATGTTCTAACCGCTGTAACTATCACTGCTTTTGATTTTTCCTTGATTTACTATGACTTAATATGTTCTTAAAGTTTAGATAAAACCTTAGTATCAAGATGCTTCTGATTACGTCATCTCTGGCAGTGCAGCGCATGAGTGATGTGTATATAAAACTTTGTTAGCTCAGCCAGCCGCTCCGACGTTGATTAATTCACTGCAACAATGAGTTTGAGATATTTTGGCTTAATATATGCATTCTGTTTTATGCATATATCATGGATGTTTGTTGATGTTTGAGTGGTATAAGCTAATCGATTCTACTGAAACCTAAAGTTTGAATTCGACTGTTATAAGTGCACCTTGAATGAAAGATATCTTTGAAAAACCAGGACTGGGTTGGCTGTAAGAGAAGAAGAACCAGTTCTTATAGATAGAAGAAATAAGTAACCGGATGACCGAGCTTTCCTCGGTTTAGTATTGTTTAACAACGAAGTAGCTTAGGTGTTGCTATTCGCCAATAGATGTCAGGAAGAGTCTATTAATTGTAGCAGTTTTTCATTGCCTGAAAACACGGATAAAACAACATTTTCTAAAAATGAATCCTAGCTAGATCGATTTATCGCTCCTGAAACACCCCTGCATACTATTATAAATTTCATGAAAATCGTTGGAGCCATTTCCGAGACTTCGAGAATATATACAAGAATTGCTCATTGCTCTTGTACTATTATAACATCAGACTTTTTATCAATACAGGGTTAACTGAAGATAATAATCATTATTTATAGCAAATCATTGGCAGGTACACTGTTCCATGTTGAGTTAGAAACACGTTGTTATTTAAGAGTATTACTAAAGCACGTTTCACTCGCATAATAGACACTCGAGATAAGCGACACTACACTGGAAGAAATGTTACATTACTTAACGTCAGATAGCATACTAGATAGCTTACTTCGTAGTCAAAACTAACAAAAGTTTCTCCAAAACCTTAAGCCATTTTAATACAATATGCAGCTAAAGTGGAGAATCCTCCAGGACTAGCAGTGAAACTTAATAAACTGTGAAGCCAAGTATCACAGTTACCTTACCAACGAGTTACCTAACCATTTATTTTGCTACAAACATGATATCTCGTCCTACGAGGAGCTATTAAGTTTAGCAAGAAGTTTAAACGTAGACTAGTAAGATGCAGTGCTTCGTCTCTGCCCGCAGTTGGCTCCCGGCATTCGAAGGTAATCAAATTGATGTAGCTCTTGGCTACCTTATACATATTATGTCTACAAACAAACCTATTAACTGTGTAAAATAGAGTCGCAGATATTTTTCTGCACTTAGATTTCTAAACTGCACTATTTATTTTACCTGTTTCTTACCAATATCCAGATTTTTTTACTGAAAATATTATTACCAGTAACTGCTAATAATTTCATAACTGTAAGCGATTTGTCCGCAATATTAATTACTTCCGTAGATCTACGTCAATCTACGGTAAAAGGTTGACGAAGGGCAGTCCTATGGCTTGTGTCAATCGTAAGCGGGAGGGTAACCAATTAAAAAAAGTTATTCAGCTCATCCATTTCCTGTTCTATAAGGAACCTCTTACGACTTTAATTCCAAAGATACCAAAAAAGTTAATGTTGCAATTTATTCTAGAACCTATTAAAATTCGAATGGCATCCATTTGGGAATAATATCTATTAAAATTAACCCATTTTCCGACAAGACCGCTACTGCAGCAGAACTATTACGCAATTCAATTGAGAGCTAACTAGCCGGAGAGAACTCCGGACGATACCTTGTCCCTAAAGGAGTTAGAATGTTTGATATAGTTTCTTACTAACGGAAACCTATCAAGCAGTCTCTTTACATAGTTATCTACACTGAAAACAATATTGGATAAATACAGAATCTTAATGAGTTACAACAGGACATACTATATTTTCTGTATATGTATATAAAAGGCAAAAGTGATTGACTCATGTATCAATGCACAGGCCAAACCATTAGGGCTAGAAACTTATCACACACGTATATCTTATGATGTAGGATTTTTCAAAATTAAACCCCCAAGGAGGTAAAATAGGGGATAAATATGATAAGCATAATTTCCGCGTGCGAAGCTGCGGGCAACAACTAGTTTGTGATAAATCCCAGGCATTGTTAGGATCTGATCACGAAGGATGACGCCTGGCCTTTTCTTGCACTGAATGTTAAAGTTCTGAGACTATCCAAATAAATTTACTTAAATAGGTACAACATATATGTGTAATGAATTTGTTAAATGAAGAATTTTCCAAAAGAGCTTTTATTCGTAAATTTCATTTGTGGATAATTCAAATAAAATAAATAAAAAACGCTACATAATCATAGCAAAACACTAGGATTCAAGCAATAGGACCAAGGACAACACACAAAGACACGAACACAGAAATCACAGAATTCAAACTCATCATTCAAATTTCAGTCTCGCCGGAAATCGAACCCAAAACCATTCGAACGGCGCAGCACAGCGGCGGTCCGGCATGGTAACCATTACGCCACACAGGTCGTCCAGTTGGATTGTAGAGTAATATAGTGTGTTCATTGTACAGTAAGATTAATACGTCTTAATGTATGAGCAAAATCTTCCCGAATATACATAGTTCCCGAGATTTCTATAGTTGCTATCGCTTAGGAGACTTCCCAATAAAACCATTTCTATAGTTAACGAACGTCTATACTAAATCTCCGGAATTTCATGAAAACACATTCCCAACTAGTCTGATATCCCAGAAAGAGCCAGGGGGTATCAGACTTATAATAGAAATAACTTCTGAATACTCTCCATCAATTCAACATCGTCAACACATCAGCATTGTTATATTTACGGCAACATAACCTCTTGAAGCGGAAGCGAATCAACTCAATTTCTAAAAAAGAAGAATTCATCTCAATTCTATTTCCACATTCCCACTCGTATGTTAATAAAAATGCAAAGTTGCTTCACATCAAACATATATATGACGGTGGGACCTACTCAATCGAAACCCTTTTGTTTCGCTAGGAAATTCATCCGCACATTCTGCCCTCTGTTGAGCTTTATGTGGACTGTTGATAAAATAATCAAACGTATTCCCTTCCTTCGTTATAAGGATCACTTTCGTATAACCATTAGGTTCAGGTCCTCGAGTCAGTGGGCTGTTCTTCAATGATTTGAAACCAACGGCTTACTGGAGGATAGAAAAGAAAAAGAGAAAAAATACTCTACAACTCTATATTATTTTAAGTGATACTCTCATGAGATTGGTTTTGCCATGATCATGATCTTTAAGATGATCATGGTCCAGTATCCATATAAACTACAAAAATCTTGAGTAACCGTGGCGTTTAAAAGTGGATACCTAATTGAGAAAAAATAAAATGTGGATTGAGAGTGTGCCCTAGTAGGACCCGTAGACCCGTTCAAAGCTAAAACATTGCTTTTGCACGAAAATAACCTAGAGCAACTTTACATGATCCTGAAGGCACGAAGCGCGCACTGAACCATGCCCAAATTAGCTTGAAGCTGTAGATCATACCCTTACACAAGCAAGCAGTCTTGTCGAGTTTCGAGAAATATTTCAATCTAGCTAGGCCTATTCTAATTCGACGCCTCCTTTTATTATTTATAGCTTTAATCGTAAACCTATAGATGAGATTCCCTACATCATTAGACAACCAATTGGCGAGTTGCGTATAAAATATAAATGCACCGCGCTCAGTGAACGATGGTCACATTGCAACTAACCATCATAGAGTAAACTTACTCTGATGATGCTCCGTTTAAGGGCGAAACACGTGTTGGTGCTGGTAAGTATGTTGGTATGTACTTTTAATGATTATAGGGCATTTTTCCGTTGTGGGATGTGCCACGCATGTCTTAGAGTATATAGCAGCATACATGTTAACCGCGGATTGTTGCAAAGTAGACTAATAGGTACTAACTTATGAAGTAGTAGTAAAATAATGTTAACATAGTAGGTAGTAGGCTATAACTATCAATTTAAAAATAATAAGCCCTTGATACTTTATTTCCATATTGGTAGACAAGGAATAATCGGGAGGATTAAAAAAAACACATCAAATTAGGTTTATTTGCTTAAGAGCTATGATGCCACAGGCAGACACACTGACACCTACAAATACGTCAAACTTATGAGAAAAGACAAATGCTTATTAAGCTGGCCATATACAATCAAGTGTCCTTGTCAAGTTTACAGTTTGACTTGATGCGGCATCCAGTTTGCATGAGATAGCTATATGGCCAGATAGCCATACCCACCGTCAAGTTTACTGGATGCCGCGTCAAGTCCGCTGCAAACTTGACAAGTATACTTGATCGTGTATGGCCAACATAAGAATGGAAGGGTACTCTTTTAATGTCGGGGGTTAAAAACAAATAGGTATTATCCTTACTCTGAAAACGTGTTAACATGCTATGGCCATGGCGTTTTGACCATGCTTTGGCGTAGTACAATGGAGTGTTTACAGCCTCTCCATTAACGCTAATTAAATTATATCTTTGTATGTCAATAGTGTATAGCTGTAGCTTTCTTAAATAACAACGAAATACTCCACTTGACATCATCTTTATTCCATAAAAAACTGAAAGACAAACACATTGACAAAAGCAAAATAAAAACGATAGTATAAAATCTTCTACATGACAATTAACTCGGTAGAGCCCACGATTTAAGTAGTTTAAAATACTATCCTTACGATACCAGAAAAGACGGTCACAAAAATTATTCAACTTTAATCTTGTATAACTCTCTTACTTAATTAGCAAATAAATTGCCGAAAAACCTAAATAATCTTGTTAAAATGAACTGTACTTCTAATAAATTTCATAAAGGCTCGAGTGCCGTCGTAATTGGCAATAACATCGTCAAATTAACTTTTTATTTCCACTGCAATTCCGTATAGCGATACCGTATCCAACTTCCATTTAAGATTACTAAAATCCTTTTTATTGCTTAAAAACGCAAACCGGTATAAGCTGTTAAATAAGGTGTAAGATCAAAAGAAAGCGGCGAATGCAAGTTACAAGATCTTTCCATTTGGTGTAAGTTATTATCACGCCGATACAGTGTGCTAAGACTAAGAACTTGTACCTTTATTATACAGTTATTGGCTAAGACTTAAGTTTAATTCTTTCGGCAATTCCTTCTTTCTCATGAAAACTTATAGATGGCTTTTTAAAAAACGAAATTAAGAAAGCTAGAAAAGCTATTTGCGGCAATAATTGTATAAGTACCATACAATTTCGCGATGCGTGGAATTTTGAACACCGTTTGCGCGCACAAAGTTCGTATACAGATCTAGAAATTATGCTATAAGTGAAGGAAACCAAAGCTACTTACCGTATTTGGAAACACCGTCACGCTTCAATAGTCACGACACAGTTTTAGTCCAAAACTGCGAGGATATCGAAACGAGTTCAAATAAGTTTATTTTCACTTTCAAATAAATCCCACTGCTTCTTAAAGCTGAGAGTCCTTACACAATTTACTTATCACGATCCAACTATAGTATATTGGTTTTACTTTCAACCAAGCACTCGTCAGTCACGAATCGGAAATGAATCGGCTCTGCTGAAATTCGTCTCGAAGCACGACGCTGCGATGCCGGCGCGATGTTCGTAAACTTCTGGCGAAGTGGGATTACGCGCGAGTTGGATGCTAAATTCCCGTAACGTGTACGCAGTCCGACCTCCGAACGCCAACTGTGATAACGACAGCTCTTCCGAATGAACCTGCTAGGGCTGCGAGTCTCTCCGTAGAGTATAAACTCGCTCGACGCCTCTCACTCAGAGCTTTACGACCACGCACCCATCGTATCCAAACTACATTTTCAACTCAATCCTATTACCCATAGGACACAAATCACAATGATCCACGCTATTCCCAAACTCGCCTAGTTCGTATCGCGTAACGAGTTTACGGTACGTAAATCGTAGTAGATTTGTTTTTCAGCCCGGCCACAGCAATCCGGTTCTTGACTCTAACACACAGAAGGAGCTTTTTTCCGTATCGTTTCCCGTTAAATAGAGGCTTCTTTTTGTGCAATCGCCGCCCGGTAGCCTATGTAGGGAGCTCGAAATAACCGCTATGGACAAGATGCCAACTTTCTAAACTAAACCTATAAGACCGTTCTATTGGGACGGTGAATTACGTTATTTTTATTGGAACTTACTCGGGACAATAATAATAAAGTATTGGCCAGATTGGATATTGTGCGTATTGACGTGTTGTTATTTCGTGTAACGTTCTTAAAAGATGAATTGTTCTTTTGATAGTTCTGAATTGTGATATAGTAAAAATCTTCCAGGTTTTGCTTTTACAACTTTTTGTTCAGTTTAAAATATTCAAGTTTTACATGGCTTATAATATTATAATCGCGTAAGCAACAGCGGTCCAACAGATATCATATTATCAGGGCTGCGGTTGAAGCCATACAATTGCTTGCAAATTGGATACCACTCACTGGAACCAGATTACGCTTGTTGTCCAAGGCTGTCCGTTACGTAAGGCACCTGCTTGGCTGCTTATTTCAGCTTATTTCGACCTAAATAGGTCATGAGTAAATTCCACTACCGACTACTTACACGGCCGAACGGCGACGTAATGCCTATAACTGCTTCTGACTGCTTCGCTGTTCCAGGTTTAATACTAACATCTGTTACTGGGGGTCATTTTACAAAAATCAGTGGGGCATTGGGCATATTCGAAGATGCGTTTATGTCGAACAATGGAATTTTATTAAACGCAGAAGTTAAATACAATTGTAGAAGTGTAAGAGTTCCTTGAGCGTAAAAACAATCTTCTGTCGATCTAAAAAAATAACAGATCATGAAATTTTCTGCTTTTTTTCAATTACAATACCTAATTAATAAATAATTTGTTGGTAATTTGACATGGACACCATGTCAGGGGTTAGATATCTACTAATTTAGATTTTTACACTTCCTTGTTTTAATTTTCCGAATGCCTTAGTTATGTTTAGATAATCCTAGTTTCTCATAGAAGAAAGCGAAAATACTTACAGTTGTATAGATAATATGAAAAGCAGAAAAAAATTAAAATGACAAAGTTGCTACTTCCGTTGCTATGGTAATAATAACTACAGCAAAACTTTAAAAAATATACCAAACTGAATTTCATTCATCTCAATAACCTCATTCATATACACAAACACGATCTCGTCCGATACGATTTAGATTTTTTTACTTATCTGTATTATGATTTAATGCCCTAACGTATGGTAAGTAGTAATGAAGTCTATGATAAACGCACTATCTAGTAAAGATAATTGACCATAAACAACTGATAACTGTATTAAGATCGCACAGCTTCTTTGACAAAAACGAATATGAACCTAATTATATATACGAATTATGTATATGCAGTGAACGAATATACTACCAGTATATTTTGTTCATTGTGTATATGATACGAGAGTATTTTATGCATACGATCTAGTGGCACTCCCGAAAAAGTGTAAGCGTTTGGGGAACAATATTATTCCCATGCGCGAGAGATCATAACGTAGGAAGTCACAAGTATTGAAAACCATAAACCCTTCCCTGTGAGGCCGAGGTCTAAACTAGGTCAGAGAGACTATATCGTAAAATAGGGAAGATTTTACGCACAAAATCACTAGGTATATAAAGTTTAGTATATTAACTCTGTATTTCGTCAAACGCTTTCATTTTTAAACCATTCTAAAAATTCTGTTATGATATTATGTCTTCAAGGATCTGAATATGCTATTGTTTCGTTGCTGTTGTTGGCATTATTTATTGGTTTATCATTAAAATATTTCCTACGAATATTTATGATACGTACACTGATTTTAATATTGCTTGTAGGAAGATAATGCTCTAAGTAACAAATTGAATTAATCTGATATTTTTTTTCGAATTGCAATATCGGTCGCAATCGAAAATTATAAAATATTTTTTCACTTTTGGCACTACAAACTTTCAAGGAAACACAGCAATCGCCGTAAGAACCAAATAACCCCGCTATAAGATATATCGTTTAAGATTCGGAAACGTTAATGTAACTCATGGGATACCAATCTGTGGAAAGACTTAAGCCAAAAACACATTTATTCTGAGTCTTAAGAACATCTCAGCTACAAACGGTACCTCTTACTGGGAGGATATGGCGATATCCATCGTCCGCGGAGACCTCTCTATTTCAACGTACATACATGTACGTCATGTGTATACTTTGGGGCGAAAATAACCCCCAAAGTACTTTATGCTATTGAAGTTCTATGACAAATATGTGCTGAAAGATAAATGTAGTGCACATGTCGATCTGTTTTCATTGATTGAAGTTTACATAACAGCGAGGTGACATTGTTTTATACGGAATAATCGTATGTTAGAATAACATTTTACTTATGTTACTGCAACTGCCGCACTCAGAGTCACTTAACGTCACTTAAATCGCTTCTTAGTACAGAATTTGTATTGTAACTCGTTGTTTCCCAAGACCATTAGGTACCAACTTATCTATCACCAAAATAAAAATAATTTTTAACTATTTGATACGTAGCTATTTCTGAGAAGGAAGTTAAAACTAATAGTGTTACAGAGCAGAGATCCGCCTGATGCGAACTTCCGCGTGAAATAAGACATCCGCATGTACATCCGCTCGCAAGTTTTCAAGTGGATGTATCGTAAAATATAACTGTAAATAGAACGGGGGTTCATAGACGCCGGACGCTAAATACAAATCGCGTTTTGCGAGTGAATAAGATTCCAAGTGGCCAATCGGCCATCCGTAGACACAGTCTTCTTGAACATCCGTAAAACCAAATTCATCACTGATAGCTGACTGCTACCCATAAATGAAACTGGTAGTCCGCTTAACTACACTAAACATCACAACTGCACACAACTATAAAAGAATTACATAGATTGAAAATATTAGGTACATTTAGATGATGAATATTTCCAATATTCCAATGAGATACCTGGCTTACCCCATAACATTATGTAGAGGTTTGCACCCGGAGTAATTTGTGCCTTCCCCTTTCAAATTTCAGCACCCTAATATGAATTCGTAGACGATCTTACCTACTCTGTTCTCCATTACAAAGCACCGCAACTTGACAGCTATGACAACGATAATAATAATTTACTGCAGCTTAAATGGTTCTTGAGTCTTATAAATAAATGAAGAGACAAATCCTAAGACTCTACTACGCAAAGAAAGCATTTATGCAAGTGTCTTCAGTTATGTTTTAAGTCAATCACTATCTAATAATACATGAAAAACAACATTGTAACATGATGTAAGTAAAACCAATTACGTAAATGGTTAATTATGTCTGTAATATAAGTCGAATTAAAAAAAGTAATATGTACTTGTATGTCGTAAATCGTATATACATATATAACTCGTGGGTATGCTATAATAAAATGTGCATGGAGTTCTATGTATTACACAAATATAGGTACGTAATATTTGTTAGACTTTACAATATTATTATATAATATAAAAAATAAAACAAGAATGTATTACAAGAATGTATCCTGTCACGTCGGTCGGTCCAATAGTAAGCGCCTGAGGGTAAATACCCCATGTTTTGTAATTGTTATTGTCTTCTTTGTAATGCGTTAAGTTTTAATGTGTTAAGATAAGTTGATTAAGATTTATGTCATGTGTTAGGTTAATAACTTATGGTTTTGTTTTTTGATTGTATGAAAGGTGACACCGCAAGCAAAGCTACGCGAGCCCGGGATCGCCCTGAAAACCAGCGGTCGTAGTTTTACTGCGGCCATTGCTGAGTGCGGTCCCTTTTCATACAGTTTGACTGCAACACAATACTATCATTTTGTTTAAGATAGTTTTTTTATTTTTTTTTTCTTTTCCTTGTTGTTGCAGCATCTTATGAAATAAAAATATTCTATTCTATTCTACAATCAAAAGCGATGTCTATTCAACGTTATAATTATACAAGTAAGCACGTCTTTTGCTCCGTAACCAATTTTAAATTAAATATTTAATCAGACACCAGGCACCAGCGTTTCAATTTGAGAAGCTTTCAACACCGCATAACATAACATTGCAAAAAATAATATAATTTCGGAGATTTATTGTTTTACTTTTATGGACTGCATGATCAATTCCAGTAACATTGAATATAAATAATTGATCATGTTTTTTTTTTATTAAATTGTCACTTACAAAAACACTAAAATCCACGAGTCTACGAAACAAAAAAACTTTAGAATTTACCGCTTTGTTTCTTTTGTCTAAAAATGTTGGAAATTAAAGTAGAGAGAAGAGCCCTACCTAACCCGAGAAGAGACCTATAGCAATTTGCCTGCAATATGATTATACTTAAAGGTGTTCTACAATGTCGTTATGATCAATGGTCTTCAATGTATGCTCAGATTGCTCAGTGAGTTTTCTTAGAGAATTCTTTATAGCTAATACCTTTCCTGCAGAATGTTTAAAAAAACAAATTTTGACCAGAGCTAAACTAACCTTTAAAGTAACGTACTAAACTACAGAATATAATTATTTGGTATATCAATGACTTATTTTAAGCAAAAATATTACGAACAAAAGAAGACTTGAAAGAAAAAGAAGTTCATGAAGGTTTTCATTGATTTCGTGAGGATTTCATGGATTACATTGATCTACTTAAAGAAATTCTATATTTGAAAATAAAGATCTACATTGTGGATATTTGAAAGACCCGTGAAAAGCATTGGGATACAAAAAAAGCTGCGTCATCTGATTAAACACACATACCCACATCGCTACACGGGCAGGAAAATGAATCTTGTCACTGACGCGTCGCAGTTCTGTTACGATGACAGTTCATTCACGCTAACCGTTATTTTTCACGAGCTGTAAAATAAATAATTACTCATTTTAAACGTACAGGAAAGCAACGAACGAAAATAATCTACATTGTGGACGATATAAGTTGGTCGTACTCATTTTTGGAAATATTTTTAACTAAAAAAATAAACTCCAAAGTATACTTAATATTTGTAGTAAATTTAAGTAACAACTGTGGTAACAATTATAAGTAATATAATTAATATAAGAAATTATTTTGTACAAGCAATTGTTTTAAATCCTAAGAACCACAATGTTCTCATTTGGTAGCTCTTAGGTAAATAACGTTGTAGCCCTGCAGGTTCCAGCGTGATTATTTTAACAAATATTCCGGACCTAGGTAAAAGTAAAGAAGCTTTTATTACACATAATTTATCTACAAATTATCCTCGACATATATCCTAGGATCAAACTTTATGTAGTATACCTACTGTATTGGAATGAGTAGGTTTACCGCCCAAATACAATCCAATGCCAGTAGTTACAACGGTGGAGGCGATCGCCTGTTCAATAGACAAGCTGTATGAATTATTCATTTTAACCATTTCGAAGGAATCTAAAGAATTAAATTTTGAGGGACACAAAATTGGACAAATAACATAAAATAGGTATAACGGGATGAATCACAGATAAAATTTAGCGTTTGGAGGAAACAATGTTAAGTATTTTGTTGAAATTTTCATAATCATATTTCTGTTTTGGTTAAAAACATTGAAGAGTTACTACAAGTATTTGTCTTGAATATTGCCCATGGGGCTATCCAGGATCGAATTACTGCAGGTCACAGGAGTTCTTCTTCTTACTTACATTTTTTTTCTGATAACAGCAGACAATACACGACAGCTGTCTCAATGAGTTTCATCGAAAAAAGGTATTTGAAAAAAATTACTGTTGTCCGAAGAAATTATATCTATGCCATGCGATTACACTGCTCAATATAAGTACATTGTTACAGACCAGAATTTTCTATAAATTTTCTTCTCTATAAGTAAGCCCTTTATCAACACTCCTAAAATTTTAATTCCGAAAATTATTTCATTCTGAATCTTCAAAGACCTTGTCTTTTTTATCTTTAACCCCTAAAGTAAGATACCTACTGTAAATGGGGAAGATGAATAATTTCTTAATTTCATCAAAGAATTTTCTCTATTATTTGCTAAACAAAAATAATAAGAGGGGAAACAATCATTCACCCTCGGACAGAGGGTTCCTTACGAATAAACAGCAAATAATCTAGCAATAAGAAAGATCATATACTGCTGTTATGTAAACTCCAAGCTATAGGCATAAGAAGAAACTTGTACCGATGGTTCACATCTTACGTTAGGATACACCTCATCAGCAATGCCAATACCATCTGGCATACCACAGGGTTCGTTGTTGGGTCCGCTTTTATTTAATATTTTTGTGAACGACATCCATTCGTGTTTTCATAATTACAAAATTTTGCTTTACGCCGAATTAAATCTTACCAATGTACCCAACTATTATAAGACGATCTCATTAGATTTGAAAATTATTGTTTAATTAATTAATTAATTAGACTTAAATGTAGATAAATGTTATATATGCTCATATACTCGTAAACCATTTCCGTTCATAACCACATACAATTTAAACAACACAGATTTAACTCGGGCAAAATCCATTCGTGACTTTCCTCTTTATTATATTAATATAGAATATAGATATCATCTACCTATAAGTGGAAGTTTATAATTGGCCATATTACTTTCTATTCTGTGACTACATTGTATTTTAGCTGTAAGTTTTCCTAAAACTGTAAAAATAAAGTAAAATAAAAATAAAAACTGAATAAGATGTATGAGTTTTTACGATACTATCTATGTCTGTGGTTACGATCCTCAGTTATGGTAGTATTATCCAGTAAATTCAGGTGTTCAGACTGTTCAGGTGTGTAAATTACAAAACAAACATTAATTATCAATTTATTCTTATTTATTTGTTTCTTTTTTTATAGAAATACGTCATGAACAACAGGCACACAAGTAAAAAGCTAGTAAACATAAAAATACAATATTTTGGAAAAATAAATTTAATAATGTACTTAATTTAATAATGTTACATTAATTTATTCACTAGATAGGTACATAAGTAAACGAAGAACCATATTATTGCCATTTAAAAATCTACTAGTCTGTCGGAATTGTCTGAAGTACCTTATGGCTGCCATTTTCAATATTCACAAATTGGGTGATTCCCTGAGACCGTCGGTTAGGTTATATTAGTTGAATCCATTGGTCTGAACGTTAAATGAATATTTATGAAGTCGGCCTTTGATAGTGAACGAGCCTTTAGTTTTTATGGTTATAGGTACATCTGTGGTATACACATTAAATTTTTACATGTTTGAAAGAAACAGTTAATGTTTGAACATTAGGTAATTAACATAATGATGCATTCAAAGGTCTGATAAATGTTATACATACATTTATGCATGAAAGTACTGATTGATAAAATTATGTATGATCTTACTTTTTATCTTAGTTAAATTATGATATCGCCCTTCGCGTATTACAATTTGGCATGATTACTAGTAGTAATGATTAGCAAGTAGTCATTTGAACTATAATATTTTACAATGTAGTCAATAAAGTAGTACTTAAATAATATGTAAAAAAAATTAGTTCAGTGTTTCCTTTAAGAAACTGAACCCTAAATAACACTTCGGATTCTATGATAAATAAGTTGAATCCAAAAAAAAATTTTTTTTTAAACGCTTTTATTTCAATTTTTTTTTGATTTTCGTGTATTGTCATCGGAAATACACATGTCTGCCAAATTTCATCAATTTTCATTAAAGGGAAGTCATTCAAATTAACGTTACAAGATTTGAAGCTTTGATGCGGGAAGCGTTTATCTTATTGCCGTGTAAATAGAGTAGCATTTTGATCATAATATTGAGTTTGATGTTTTGATGCTCCGAAGTGAAACTAAATAAAAGCGTTTAATAACAGTAGCAGGACAGTGCAACGGGCAATTTTCCCGGCCGGATATTTAGGGAGAAAAGACGCTCCCCTATTTTTATGCAGCTGTTATTTCTATGACAAAATGTGCTCTTTGACGTAAAGGATATAACGGATCGATGACAAATAGTCCTCGGTTCACTGAACAAGATTTGCGTAGTTTTCTTTGGTGTTTGGTGCGCTTTTATTAATAGGTATTTGGTTCAAAATAAAACGGCATCATGTCATTGATTCCTCTATAACTGAGAACTCTTTGATATAGTAGAAGTGATAAATCCGATAAACATAATTAGCATTACATTCCTCGGTTCGTGTTAGCATCTTTAGATAACATTTGTTCAGTATTCCAGTATTCCTATAATTTTAGATTTCTCAAGACTGAAATGAATGAAAAAAAGATTTTGAAAACGAACATAAAAGAATTTTGATTATAAGTAAAAATAACCTTAATTATGTATCCGAAGTTGCTAGTACCTACTATATAAATATGTTTATAAAAAAGTTTCAAAAAGTTTGAAAATTTTAAAAGGAAACTACAAAATTGGACTAAAAAATGAAAAAAAAACTTAATGAAAAAATTTACTACATAATTATGACTTGAAGTAAAATATTTAGATGCACTCATACTAAATTACATCATCATGTCTTATCGAAGATTTGTTTAATAGTTAGTACCTTACATTAGTAACGTGATCTAATGATGACTTAATCTATCACTGATAGGATCAAAGTGAATATTTGGATACATTATGTATGTAAAGCAACGTGTGCCAGAGACAATGTTGTAAGTAAGTAAACATCTCCAAAGTCGTGCCAGGGAGGACAAATAGTCTGTGTAGGAGACGTCTTTGCTCAGCGCCGTGAAAATTGATTTTCTTTGGTGCTATGAATATTTCGTCTCATAGATTTTGTTGAAGAGGGGATTACTCGCGAGGAGATCATGTGGAACGAAAAAATGAATCTAATTATGCTTCCTGTGTTAGTAAATATGAAAAATCTTTTTACATTACACTGAAATGTTCGAGCAAAGTACTAGTTATTTGTTATCATATCGCTCACCCAGTAAATACAACGGCACATATACGTTTGTCATATTTTACAGAAAAGAGAATCAAACGTTTTATAAAAATGTTTAAAATTAATTTATGCGTACTTTTTACGTGTTTTATAGATTGTGTGGGTTTGGTTACTAGTATAGACATTAATACATATTTACCACTATGTAAATTATGCACTTTTAAACACGTATACCATAAAAACTCAATTTCGCATTTTTTGCAGATGTGCCATTATATTATTAGGTGAGCGATATTATGATCATAAATGGTAGCCGAGTTTTTCATCAGTTTAACGGAACCCAAAAAAATATTGAAACAACTTTCAGTAACATACATAAATAAGAAGTCATCTTGCTCTGCTTAATGTAAATGTAAATTGCAATAAAAACTTTCAATTGCATTATGCAAATGCCGGGTTTTCTTTCAAAGTCTATGGTTCGCGTGGACGAAAATCAAAGTCGCGATGTCCGTTAACAAGTTTGGTGCATTGTATTAAAACTTGGATATTCATTAGAATAACATGAAGCGACGTCTGACGAAGGCCGGAGAAACTTTTTTATCTGAGTTTTACGTGGCTTATTACAAAGTAACGTAGTGATTTAAATAATTATTTGCTTGAACCTTAATTTATGTTTTTGAGAATATTCCTTTAGACCCGAAACGGTTGTAGCCAGATCGAGCGTGACTTATCTCGATGAGGTATGACGTAAAACGACGATGTACGTGTGGAAGGCTCAAAAATACTGAAGAAAAAAAAATGTGGGGAAGGAAATAATTATATCCAAGCTGATCTGAGGAGGATAGTCTTAATATAAATTACTCGTAAGTTAGATAAATAACACAAGTCATTAAATGTTAGCTAACATTCATTCACGTAAGTCATATGTAAGTCCAAAATAGACCGTACTTTGTATTGGAAAGAAATAGATTGCATGACTATACACTATTTTTTCATAAGATTAGTTGTGTTGTGGCAAACGAGCTAAATTGGCTACAAACGAATACTCACGGTGCTTTAGCCTAGACAAATTATAGAACACACAATATACTACAATTATAAGAAAAACTGTTAATAGAATCAATCAATTTTGTTTATACGTATACTTTCGCAGTCTGTTTATATCTTCGCTAAATTAACATGTTAAAACTCTGAGCGCTGGTAAAAATTAACAAATGAAGTCATAAAATACAAGAAACATGTAATAAAGAGGAATTTCGTATGATTAAGAATTTTAGGAATTTTCAGAGATCACTTATTTCTATTTACGATACCTATTATTATAAAAAGAAAGGCTTCTTTCGCGTGACTAATGCCTTAGCGCAGTGCCAAAATTACAGATGCTATAACTACGAAAAGACAGTGGATTCCTTTTAGAGCCGAAACCTGTACCTACTTAGAACTACCAATAAGAAAATATATTGAAAAATTCCACTACTAAAAAGTGTAATATGACTTATAAGTCTTATAAGGGAGTTGAAAGTTTTTTTTATAGAAACATGTGTACCTATTAGTATTTATTAAATTCATCACTAAAGGGTACAAAACTGAACCATTTCACTATAACACCGAATCTCAAAGCATTGTCATCGAGAGCCCGAAACTGCCTCAACTGCCATTACTGGTATAGAATTGGATTCCATTCCCCAAGGAACCGAACCACTGTAGGACCAACAAGAATAATACAGCTCGCTCTTTCCGAACTAAAATAACGATGGTCGGTCTTCAATGACACCGGATAGAAACCAATTTGGTAACTTTATGCTATTGTTGATATTAAGTTCAAGATAAACGACTGGATAATATTACAATCTTGTAATTTGAAGGATAGGGATGACAGTTTTCCAACGGCAACTTAAGTTTGTTACTCAATTCAGTTGACTCGGCGCGCGAGTCCGATTCGCACTTGGCCGGATTATCTTTACTGAATTTGAGAGCTTTGTAGAGAACTCTTAGAGGTGCAGGTTTCCTTATAATGTTTTCCTTCACGTAAGCTAGTGATATATTAGTTGTTACCTACTTATAATCTAATACTTTTAAAATTAGGGATTCCTGCAGGATTCGAAACTAGGCCACTTCATTTTAGGCTAACGTTCCAAACAGTACTATCTGTTTACACTATTATCGTAGTTCATATACTGAACTCCTTCATAAAATTTTCATAATACTTGTAATAGTAAGAAACTAGACCCCTCCATTTTAGGCTAACATTCCAACCAGTCAGTAAAACTTACAATCTATACTAATATTATAAAGCTGAAGAGTTTGTTTGGTTGAACGCGAATAAAGTCTACGGCACCGATAATTTCAGGAACTACTGATTTGAATTGAAATTTTTTGTGTTTGATAGTCTATTTATCGAGGAAGGCTATATAAAATCATGTATTTTAATAGTTAATTTTCTTCACAAATTAACTGAGGTGAAACCGCGAGGCACAGCTAGTATATTATAAAAAGGTCAAAATTTTTCATTTTATGGTATACTGAAAATAAATATGGATATCAGCTACGTACGTGTAGCTGCGTGTAGCTAACTCACCTCTACATATGTGTTATATCGAATTTCAAGCTAAGTTTTACATTAATAATAATTAGGAAGCACAAAAAAGTACTAAGCCAACCTGAAAAATCTAAGAACTATAATAATTAGGAAGCACAAAAAAGTACTAAGCCAACCTGAAAAATCTAAGAACTATAATAATTAGGAAGTACAAAAAAGTACTAAGCCAACCTGAAAAGTCTAAGAACCAATTAAATTATTGTGAAAAAGTCAAATACATTGTCAATTTATTATAGACATGTAACTAACTGTATATCACGTATATTATGTAAGTTAAATGCAATGGCTTTCTGATTTGGTGACGTTGCATGATAAACAAACTTTTATAGGGTGCAAGAATAACTAATTTCACATAATCCCCTACCCTCTCAGTTATTAGAAACTTACTAATCAAATCATACTGACTACAGCCGAGCGAACGCACACATTAATTAGGACTGTGACAGGCTGCAGATTTTTCCATATCAAAAGGTATTTATTTTATCTAAGAACCGGAGAGATGCGACGTCTGAATTGCCATCTGATAACAGTAATCTCAGGAGATTGTTTTCAAGTCAACTTTATATCCTGTAGCCTTCCTAGAAAGAGTTTCACTTTATAGACCGTGCACTGAAGACTTCATCTCTTTCCTGTTCCCATGTTGGACTCAAATTGAGTTGATTCATTAAGTAAGAGTTAAGAGCCAAAATGAATAACTGGGCCTCTTCTTGTTCCCAGACTGTACCATTTTCATTTTCACATTAACCAAATCAATTTCTTTCTTTCTCTCTGCTTGTTTGTTCGGTAAAGCATCGGTGGTCCCATTTGTGTAGCTAACTGATGGTCGCACTAATTTGGTTTTACGATGGGTGGCGGCGATCACTTATCATCAGATGGATCGTCAACTCCTTTGTGGACTACTTTCATAACAATATGAAAAAATAAGTTCAATACCGCTTTTTAAAATAGGAAAAATTCCCCTTATGGCCGGTAAAGACTCTCACGGAGCAAATTAAGTTCTTTTCATCACTTCAGTGTTGGGGTTTATATATATTTTACTAAGACACCCCGGTAGTTTCTTGCTGCTTCTTCTCCCGGGCCCTCTCATTATAGGGCCTTGTTAAAGCATTGGCGTAGCTTGCATGACTTTCTTTTGACTTTCTTTTGAAGTATTTAAAAACAGTATAAAAATAAAACTAAAAAAATGAAATACTGAGAGACGCGAACCTGCGCATCAGGTATTGTGTATCTACGTCCTGACCATTGAGCTACGGAGAAGTTAGATTCAACGACGAAATTAGCAGTTATATTATATGCATGCTTATAGTATGTATATTTCTGTCTCATTCTTTCCTGGCTTCATCCTACACATTTTTGTATTTGTGTCTCTTACCTGTCGTTTTTTTCCGTTGCATCCGGTTTGAAATCACAACGATTCTAAAGAAGTTTCACTTCAATATTTGAATTTGAATTAACTTAAGTGGGCTTTACCAATTGTTGACTACGAGTATAAGTTTGAACGCTACACCATATACTCGTAATTTACAAGTGATAATATATTATACCAGGATGTAAAACTAGAGCTCTTCAGAGGGAAACCGGTTTTCCATCTACTGGCCTGTCACTGCTGTCTATTATATATCTTGTACAAAGATAAAGTAATTAATCTTCAGCAAACCGAGTTGAGCGTGAACAACTTTTGTGAGAATAATAATTCGATGATCAGATGGCCACTAGCTATGAAATGAGTTTTCCGTAAGGGGTTTGTGTCAAGAGCAGCTGGTGTTCCTTACACTAATTACTTTATGAAGACTTATGTACTCCTTTAACATTATTATTGGACTTGTTTATAATAATTATTATTATAATTGAATTTATTGCAGTAGCGCTTCATTCCTAATGATTTGTGTCAACCGTAGGTAAGTGATCGACAGACTTTTCAATATTCTATCTGTCCATAATATCTGGTAGTCTCAGTGGTAGAGTCAGTAAATTTAGGTAAGTTATATCGATAAACACTTGCAGTAGTTGGACGGACCAATCAATAATGATATAATTTCTTGTACTTTCCCGAGCTTTGAATTATTATGTGTAATTTTTCTTATGTATAGTTTGTTATGTGTAGTGTTGTGTGTAGGCGTTTGTTTTATAAATGTTTTTTGTATGTGTAATTTTCCGTCGTTTCAAAATAAAACCGTTCAAAATAAAAGTTCACAAAGTAAGCCATAACACGCGATATTCTCTCATCTGTATTATTTACTCAGCTGTTGAGAAAATCATAACAACGGTAATTATAGAGAAAATAGTGTCCTATATTTTCTTTGCTAGACCATTGCTTAACGTGTAAAACAACAAGATTGCAGCCACTTAATGGACTGCAAGGCATGAGAAAATAGGCTAAGAATAAAATAAAATAATATTATTCTAACTCAAGAAGAAATTTGAATTGAAAATCAAGTTGTTCTGAATGTCCATAAGTCATACGTGCTGTCCTACTAAAGTACGTGAGACGCTTTACAGCGCTTTCATAATTCCTTTGAGATTCTAGCATGTAATACCTTACATGCTTGATGCATGCATGTTTATTTACAGATTTAGGGCCTATGACGTACACAAAGGTAACGTAGGTTGACGAACGGTAACATCACTATTTAGATAATACAGGCGTTGATATTCTGTTGGTTTTTAAGAGTGAATTTGAATGAATAAAAATAATCCACCTGAACTTTGGCTTTAACCTTCTTAAGCTCAGACAGATCTAAATTATGTTTAGTCACTTAGGGGTTAGATTTTGAGGATCCAAAAGAAAGGAAGACTAAAGGTATTTTCCTGTTTTGTGTCGATAAAACTTAAATAATTATTTTATTTTTAGCATTTTTTATAGAAATAGGCGACAAACGAGCTGAAGATCCACTGGATGGGATGTGACTATGGTCGCCCATGGACATCAGCGGCCCCGAAGGCATCACTGATGCATTGACGGTCAAGAAAGAAAGAAGAAAAAGAAAGAGAGAATTGACTCTCAAGCCCCCAGCTGAAACACGACGAGTCTTTGGTTGGTATCTAGGCGGACCCCACAGAGAAATAATAATGATAATGGTATGATATGATAATGATAATGATAATGGTGATAATGGTATTAATTAACTATTAATATCAGTATTAGGTACACGGTACACCCATAGGACACCCATAAGGCGTGGGATTAGGGTTAATATTCTAAGCCGCCCCAAAACGGCGACACTATCTCTACTTACTTCGAAATTACTCAAAAATTCTAAAAAAATGTTTATTATAGGCACAGATCCTTTACAGTTATTATTCGTATCAGTAGGTAGGTATGCATAAATAATATATCGAAACTTGATTACCGATTAAACTAATCTGATTTGTCGGAAATGGGGAATGTAAACATATTCGGTTCCCAAATTTCGCGTTAAAAGAATAAAGAATTGGGCACTGAATCCCTACGGGTAGACAAATTGTTACGATTCACCCACACAATAAAATCAAAATGTTTGCTCAATCTGCCGGCCCAACAAAAGACCAAATGAGCAGATTTACGATTTGCCTCGATTTGGTTGATCCAATGTTTTTAGTCGTATTCAAAAACATGCTCTGCCATTTTGTCGCTGGAAGGGTAATTGTCATTTGAACATGGAAAACCAGTATTGTTTTAGTTTGTGTTTGAAATAATCCAGCTACTCGTAACAATAGATTTTTCAGCAAAATACCTATGAGTATGAGCCGGAGTGCATAATAACGTCAATGAGGTCTGCAGCATATTAAATGCGTAAAAATAGGCTAACATCCACCTAACAGTTAGTAGGGGAGCAGGGGGCAGGTTGTTACAATTTTTAGATAATTGTCAATACAACAAAAGCTATCAAATAATTTATACGTTCAATTGCATTCATCGTTAGTATGTCTATTCAGCTATTAAAATTTGATTGAAAAGTTATTAAAATTTATGTATTTTTTTCACAATGGACAATTTAACCAAAAAAGTCGATTGTAACAACTTACCCCCTCTTCGGGGCTAGTTGTTACATCTTCGGGGCATGATGTTACGATAGATAAATAAACAAAATCATCAATGATAAATCATTTTTTAATGTTTCAAAACGCTATAAGCAAAAGAGAACACTTTAAACAATCGTTTAACATTTAAGAGTAATAATAATATCTATATTGTAATTTTTAAAGTTTTTTTTTGTAGAAAAATAACATAACACTCATAACTTTCTCAACGACGTGAAAATTTACTTTTAGCTTAGTAGGCTGTTCAGTGGAAGGCTTGACATGTCGTATGAAATGTTCCATCAATTTTAAAAATTGTACTTCCGTCATCTATCCCGAATAATGGCCCGCTCCAATCGCATCTGATGGTCCAGCACGAAGAAAAAGATCCATGTATCTTATTCTGGGAATCAGGAACATCGGCGGAACTGCATGGATTTCCAGCAGCATTTATAGCCATGCAAGTGTTATAAGTGTTCCTACTTCGGCAGATGTGATCGTACCGACCTATTTTTGACCACGGGCAGCAACTATTTTTTAGGCTTCTGTACCGTCGTGACAGCGTGTTCTATATGCGCGAGGCAGTGAATTCATATTTTTAGAGTTGCAGTTTGTCAAAAAAAATCTTGAAAGTTGTAAGTTGTTACATGTAACAACCTACCCCAAAAAATTGTAACTACCTGCCCCATGGCACGTTTTTTAATATAAATTGAAGTCACCATTAATCTATATAGACAGTAGAAAATAACAATATTGCAAATTAAAGGTAGATATATTATGAACGTTCAAGGTTAAAAAATTTGAGAAAATAAAAAATATAGACATCAGGAATCAAAAATTTCGTAAAGGATTTTTTTACGTACGTGGTCGAAATCGAGACACATGCACACAACCTAGCAGCTTGGCGCTTGGCGGGTCATTGATCGTTTTTATGTAATGCACTATGTTATAAGAAAACAAATGAGTCCAATTACGTCCACCAAAGAATTTAAAATCCCGGTAAAAAATGCGTGTAACTTCTTACCTCTGTAACAACTAGCCCCCCGCTCCCCTAC
This sequence comes from Thymelicus lineola, assembly GCA_963932265.1. Classification (NCBI taxonomy): domain Eukaryota; kingdom Metazoa; phylum Arthropoda; class Insecta; order Lepidoptera; family Hesperiidae; genus Thymelicus; species Thymelicus lineola. Next base: position 10,138,020 of record OZ010691.1, read on the forward strand.
TTACACTCATAAAAGTGTTCCAAATATCATATTCATGATAATATTTTCCTTAAAATTTTAATACCGTTTGTGGTCAATTTTGACTACTGGAAGAATAAATTAAAGTTAAATCATCGTGGTTTGTATACGCAATCAGTATTACACAAAGATATTTCTTTATGCCTTGAGCAGGAAAACAAGCAGACGGGTCACCTGATGGTAAGTGATCATCGCCGCCCATAGACATTAGTAACACCAGGGGCGTCACCAACTCGTTGCCACCTAAAGATAATATGAAGCTATGCTATTGTGCGTTAATATTATTTCGACACATCGCTGCTTAAATTCAAAAGGGCCACAAGTCGAAAAAATTACAAATCCTTTTTAAAGCAAAAATCGTATCTATTCTGCCTATATTTTTATATTCGAAAAAGACACAGAGTATTTTCGCATTAAAAATGGAGAAATCGCACAACAGCCCTTTTTGCATTTTGACACTTAGGTGGCTAACTTCAGATCAAAGCCGCCATCTTCCCAGTTGCAACCCTGCAGTCAGCGCGAACGCACGTTTGTTATGTGAAAAAGGGCCACATTCCGAAAAAGACCTAAAATGGGATCGAAAGTTATAATGAAAAGTGCCACTTTTCAAAATACGACCGTATTGATTTAAAAATACATGTAAATATAACATTATCTCATATGGAAAAGTGCCGTATTTTGTGATATGTCCATTTTGAGTTAAAATAAAATGTGTTTTATTATTATTATATTAAAGATAAGTGCAGTATTTGGAATGCTACTCTTTTGCATATAAAATTATGGTGATTGATAAATACTACCAGTATTTATTTAAACAAATGTGCAATGTTTAAATTTAAAACTTAACATAATAATTACAAACTAAACAAGGTTGTTATTATTGTGTTAAGTTTTAAATGAAATATTGATGCAAGGTCAAAAAGGTTTAAAATAGTGCCCGCGGCCGGCTAGAAGGGCGATTCTTCCCGCGCTTATATATTTCCGTATATCACTGGCAGTGGTTTATCTATCTTGCTCAAACTTGCACAAATTATGGCAAGTAAGATAAGGATGGAATTTAATGTCATTTGTTATATTTATTTATTTATTTATTTATAAGCTTTATTGTAAAACCTACAAGCTAGGCTTACAAAGGGCGGACTTAATGCCATGGGGCATTCTCTCCCAGTCAACCCATGGTGTAGGTGAGAAGGTGTGGTAGGCGGTAACAATAATTATTGGACGGGATAATAAGGTGTAATAATACATAATAATAATAATGATAAAATGTGTACATAATTATAAATTAATTATTTCAATACTTACTTATATAACTTTATTTTAATATACTATAATAATAATAATAAAATAATAACAACTAAGAAAATATACTAATACATATATATAATAATAATAATATAATATAATAAATATGCTAATAAATATAAATATAATCTCGTTTTATACGAAACCGTGACGAAATCTAATCCACGGCAGAGGATTTAAAGAAATGATTTTTGATCAGTCTCATAAAGGTCTCCTTAGTGGGGGCTTTCTTAATCTCCAGGGGCAGGGCGTTCCAGAGTAGTGTCGCCTGAAAAGTAAAGGAGTAGTTGTAGAAACAGGTGTTGCTAGATGGTATTACCATTTTAAGATTTACAGAGGAGCGAAGTACTCTATCGTGGGAATCACAACGGTAATGAAAATTGCTTTTAAGGTATGAAGGAGTGTTAGGATCATTAAGGATAGAGTACAGCATTAGGAGAATCCTAGAATTACAATTTTAATAAAACTTAATTTTAATAAAACTTAGCCAAAGCGACGTCATCGTTCCGTGTTTGTTAGTGGCGGTTGACGCGTGGTATATCGTAGTATATTTTCGTGTTACTTTGGTGTATAGAGTTATAAATTTGAGATTAAAGTGTATGTTTATTATAAAAAGGTAAATATTGAACACTAATTAATATCGTTAGTTCAAACTAAAGATTTTAGTTAGAAATTGATATGTAATCGGGGAGAAAAGTTGACTTTCATAACCGAATAAAGGTTGCACAGACACGGTGTTTTATATCTCTTTTTTGTAGCTATCTTGTTCAAACTTGCATAACTTATAGTTAATAAGATAAGGATTGAATATAATATCGTTAAATAAAGAACATAAAGCCGGTTTAATAAAATATCAGTCTGAGCGGAGCCATTGTTATAGTTTGCGTTCACGCGTACGAGTCGCGATATTTTCGTATTATTTTGTCAGTTTTGTTATAAATTTGTTGATAAAGTGTAGTTTTTTATATTTAAATATTATAGATAGATACGTAATAAACACTTTTTAATTCATAACTTTAGTTCGAAATAAAGATTTCGATTATAAATTGACTTCGTTATCACTATCATTCATCATCATGATTTGCGCCACCCTTATACATTTTGACTAGTTTTTTATATAAAAACATTCAATATCTTATTATTATTATTTATTTTTTCTACAAATAAGACATATAACTACGTATGTATATAACATTTAATTTGTATATCTTCGATTATATTTTGCGTAGTAAAATAAAGAAAATAGGCCTGCAGACGGCCACGGACATTTCTAAGTTTTGATATTTATGTTTGGGGGTATATAATATAAAAAGTCTATCGACATGTTTATTTTTTAATGTAATATTGTAAAACAATATATTCTTGTATAAATAACATTAAAATAACATAAATTAATGATTTTATTTTATAAATATAGAAATATAACGCAAAATATTGCGTCTTCCGCAACTTTTTTTGCTTTTTTTTACTTTCTCCAACTTGACACTGGAATAAACAATATATTTGAAGGTATAAATATACTTAATTTTATATATTCTGTTAGCTTAAGTCACACAGATTATAACAACATCAATTTTATATACATGTTCCATAGAAAATTTTGGAGATATAGTAATTTTGGTGCGCTGCGACGTGGGTGGTCCCGCTATGCCTGGTCTAGGACCTAGATAGGCCTGACCATATCCGCTGTTTTGCGTAAAATTTGTTTGACACCTGAGCGGATAATATTGTTGTACGCATGAATTGTGTCCGTCAACAATTTAACTAATAACTAAATTTCTGTATTTATAGAATGAATAGCAGAGCTCGCCGGATTATGAATATTTTCAAAACAAAAAACGATGGTTTTTATAGTTGATTTTTTATAATTTTATTGTAAGGTATTGCTAATATGCTACCATTTAGTCATAAACAAAAACTAGCTTATTAAACAAAAAACATTATACGAAAAGACTCAATAAAACGTATTTTCTGTTTGAGTTGTGGCTTTTTATTTATAAAATTCATAAACATTATATATTTTTTTTATAATCAAAAGGGACTTATGTGATGTTTTTATTAACTGGGTAAAACTTATTGGAAACATAAAATTACAGACAAATAGAGGCTTAAAATATACATCCGATGATATATAACGCATAGATATACAACGTAGATTAATAAAAATAATAAACAAAAACCGATATCAAAACTTTGACGGGCTCTCCTGTAAAAAAGTGAATTTTCGACTTGTGGCCTTTTTGAATTTAAGCAGCGACATTTGCATGAACTGTGGTCGTAGATAATCTGAATTTACATCGCAGTCCACAACTGTAATAGTTATAATTTCGACGTGCAATATGATATTGTTAGCATATTGTTAGTTTCCGTTTCGTAGTATGATCTATGCAAAATTTTACTTTAAATATTTGAATTTATCATTTTGCACCCTCAGTGGAAAAAAGCATAAGTCGTTTTACTTTGAATTTTAGTTATTAGTATGATTGAAAAGAGGGACAAAAGCTGCATATGCTCAATTTTTTTCAAAATTTTATAATTAATCTTGACGGTTTTATGCAAGAAATCGTAATGCAAATTCCTTTGACTACTTATTGATATTTTAACACTTTTATTCTCTCCTGTAAAATTGCAATTTTCATCTTATGCCTTTTTTCCACTGAGGGTGCGATTTATCATAAACGTCAAACAAATAAATATCAGTGAAATTGAAATAGTACTTAGGTCACGTATCGTTTATTATTTTATAGAACTGTGTGACTTAAAAGTCAAGTTTTCTCGTGACCAAAGTAATCCTTCTTAGGGTTCCGTAACCGAAGAGTAAAAACGGGACCCTAGTAATAGACTCCACGGACGTCTCTCTGTCTGTTACCAGGCTGTATCTCATGAACCGTGATAGCTAGGTACCTACAGTTGAAATTTTCACAGATGATGTATTTCTGTTGCCGCTATAACAAAAAATACTAAAAACCAAATAAAATAAATATTTAAGTGGGGCTTCCATACAACAAACATGATTTTTAGTTACTTACCACTAAGAAATTTGGGTTAGATTTTTTTTTCGCTTTGGAATAGCATGAAAAATTTAATTCTTTACGAGATTTAAAACAACATAAAGAATGTAGATAAATACGTACAGAACCCTCTCCACGCGAGTTTAACTGGCACTTGACCGGTTTTTTTCCATCTCACGAAGATCTGTGATTTAAGTTATCTATTACTGAACGACGTAAATTTTAACGCAGTGCATAAAAAAATCAACATCACGAATTTTTGCACCGTGTAAAATAGGCTGGGTAATAATTACGCCCGGAAAAGCTTGACCTAAGTGAGTGTGTAGATCACAGTAAAGTAAGTTATAGGTAGGTATGAAGGATATTTAATGCGATGACGTTTAAATCAAAAAATGTTATAAGAAAATGAAGAAATATATTTCAATAATCTAAAGCCTAAACTATAAACATAACGTAACGTACCTACTCGTATTAGGTAATACATAAAAAACAATTGATAAATTAGTATTCTTGTCAAATATTGCGTGTTTACTCTCTAATTTAAACCTTTAGTTTGTAGTTTAACCTTTAGGGTTCAAGTAATTTATGAATCAAAAAAATATTTTATTCATTGCATCATACTCATAGAATCAGTAAACCGCCAACCAAACCATTATTTACTAATCCCTTAACAGAGTATTCCAGCTAACTTTTATCTGCTATTCAAGCGGAATACATTCATTTCACAGGATAGAAAGCATTGTGTAACTATTTATAGACCATTTAACAAAGATATTTACAACTAAATCTGTGCCATGTTGATGCCTTTAGTACTATGTCTATAGTATAGACTATGGTGATCATTTACTATCATCGACTTGTTTGTCAGGTTCACATAAAAATATCCTCCTTAAAACTAGGTAACCTTCCCTGTAGGCAGTTAGGCACAGTGTACACATTTAAGCCACTGGCATGCTATTCGCATATTCCTAGATCCAAATTAAAGCACATTTAGCTAGAACAGTCCACATAAAACGCGAAAAGCCATTAAAAGCACGGACTGTCCCGACATTCGGAAATTCATTACAATAGTGGTTTTGGGAAAATCCGCCTGTTCCATGTCTGAACCATGCCAAAAGAACTTGCCCTTTGCCCTCGAGTAAGATAAATCGACTGAGTGTAGGAATAATCGCTGTGTTAATGTATTGTGTTAAGAATATGTAAATTAATAAGTATATTATGAATGTACTTCTTGGAAATGCTAGCGTAATATTATTTATTACCTACAAGTACTTAGGTACGTATCAATTTATTTAGTTTTTTCACGTTGCCGTGGTAATTAATCCAAACTGTCAAAATTGTCCAAACTTAAATTTTTCTATCCCTATGAGGCTTTAACATGCGATTCTTCAGAATAAGTTTTAAGTGTTTTGGAGCGAAGTTCCTTATCGCGGGTTATGAAAGGGGGCTAGCCGGAAAAAATTCTTACGAAAATTTGCCACGACACTTTTTGAAGTGATTCAGAAAATTTTACAGAGATGGCGCTGTACAACTTTCTGAATCACGCTAGTAGCGTGAGCTCGTTTCATATTGCTGAATCACACTGCTGAGCGCGTAAAACAATACTTAAATCGAAAGGAACTTCGTTCCAACCGGGTGTCCCTTGACACCTCTCAAGTTTTTTTTTCAGGACTGGACCAAATCAAATCACGTGGCCCGTCGGGTTTTCCGACAGACCTTCAGACTATCAAAAGTAAATAAGATACACACGTAATAATGTTCTCATTTTCATACTCATTCGCCGTTACATTATTTTTAATTAATGATACATCAAATAGGCAGCCAAAACACAAAAGAACCGCAGTTTTCCGTGAAACTGAAAGTTGAAAAATACCATCAAATCCTTCGCCATTCTGTCCCCATTATAGACAATATCCGTAACTATGTATATCCGAAATTTCGACTTCGGCTTCGAGTAGTGACTGGAAACATTATATAGAAGTAAACGATCTCTTACATCATTAACAATCATTTTGTTTGAAATTACACTCTCATCAAGAAATTACATCGTGCTTTTTAATTTCAATACTACTAAAACTACTTAAATCTCCTTTTAGACCTCTGAATGTAAAATGCTTTACACGTAGGCACATAAGTACGTCCTACTTTCAGATCATACGTTATATGAAATCTTTTCTTTTTGTCATTCCATGCTTTACAAGTCAAACACTTTTAATGTAACGGGAGCCTAAATTTTCTCTGAGCAAGATCTTAGAGGCTGACTCGAGCAATCCAATTGATAAGAAAATTATAATCATAGCAGATAGCAAAATGTTCACCACCTCCCATGCATATTAGCGAGGCCAATAGTATCAATACTGATACATGAAGACGTAAAAAAATACACTTTTGCATTGTACTTTTACTGTTTAATTAAAAACTCGTACAGTAACCATACAGAATAAATATAAGAATAGGTCATACATAACGATAGTGTCACAGTATCTAAGATAATTAAGGGAGCCTTACATGTTAGACTCGCGTAAGTACGGACGGCCAAGATCCTTCGCAACAATAAATGGGAAATAAGCGAATAAATACGGAATAATGTTAGAACGGATAATAAGAGAATACAGAACAACAGATAACCCTGATAACGGGATGAATAAATGGACAAGCGCTGGGTCTAATTCGTGCATTATCACGTATATCGCCAATCATTAGGGTGCTGCGTGTAAATACCTCATTACAACGGTTCATGAAAGGGCCATATTCTTTCAAATTTACCTCATTTCAGGGAAGACAACCTTTATTATACTCTTGTATTCATGTTTGGAATGCCAATTAATTATGGTATTTTTTTAATAATTCAAACACAGACCATATACTAGTTTTATCAAAAGGCCAAAAGCCCTGAAGCATCAAAAGTAAGAAAAAGAAATGTTGTACACTGGTTCAGTAGAGAGTGAGTGTGTGTAATCCTGGGTTCATTACCCGGCTACAATCAGTATGCTCCTTTTAGTTTTCTACGTCCTAGGCACCTCAAGGATTTTTAATGGTACTATGAAATTCAAACAAAATATCTTTCATTTCTGGCATGTGATTCATACGTGTGATTTATGCCACAGATGGAAAGAGTGTGCCTGTGCTTATTAGAACTGCAATATAAAGTAGGGCCCATGTCCGGTTTAATTTTAAGTCATGAATCAATTTAATAGCATGCCTAATTCGACATTATCATAAACACAATGTTACAAGCGTAGAAATTAGTGAGCACGAACGTAAATTAAATGAACAATAGGTAGGTTATAAGGAATTATTCTTATCGATCGATGGCAGTTCTGTTAAAAGATTTAAAATATAAAGGGGCCAATGGCCCATCTTTGCCTCCATCCTGCCTGTGCCATCATGAATGGCGGTATCGTCTTAGAATACAGATCTGTATTCTGAGGGTAGGGTACAACCGACTGGATAGGTACCACCTTCTAGAATCATCTGTGATATATTTTTGCGTTTATTGGTTGCAGGTTCTAGGGTGTTTCACCTGGGTGAAGCACGGGATACTAATTACTAACATATTCTCATGCGAGCTATGCTCCAACTACCTTTAAATAAAGTCACATGCATCAGTATCGGAAAGCCAATAAATAATAAGTATGCAGGTACAAAAAATAAGGTTCTTCTTGGTCACAGCTTGGCTTCATTTGTGATGTGCTTACAGCATGGATCGCGATAACAATTATGGTATTTGGGCGGCCCAGAATACAAAATACGTGCACAATCCCATACCGACAGACCATGGTATCGTAAGTGGCGACAGAAGCCAGGTGGTGGTTTCGTGTTAGGAGCTAAGGATTATTATAAAGTCCGTTTATTTGAATGAGGTCAAGATCAGGGTCATTTCAAGGTCAAATTCTAAAATACCCTTGTTTACCATAATTTTATTAAGTATGGTGATGTTGCTCGTGCAAAATGGCATACCCTTCATACATTCAAACTCTCGACGACTTTCAACCCCTGGATTTAGCATCTTGTACCCTTGCCAGACCCTCTAGGAGGCTTTATTGGGCGTTATGCCAATGAGAACTTTTTATCAGAAGGTCAAATACTATCGAAAAAAATTGGTTGCAACCAATTCGACGTCGGGGAGCCAAAATCCCATATACTGGCTGCGTGGTCCTTTATAAATGTTCCCATTGGTTCAGCAAAAAAATTCAAGTAAAAAAAAACTCGATTTTATTATTAAGTATATAGTATGTCAACCCCTATAGTATGTCAGTTATTTCTACAAAAAATATATTAAAAATATTGTATAATACAACCCATAAAATAAGGTATTTTATTTCTTGCACGTGTACTTGTAAATTGCACGTGTAAATTACTCATACACTGAAGTGTTTTTTTTTCATTGCAAAATTATTTTCATGCTTCTACTATTATAAAAGGCTGCATGATAAATACCGATGTATTAGAATAATATAATGATGACACAAATATTTTCAAATATCAAAATAAATACAAAATAATAATTTTGTTAAATAGCACTAGAGCACAACGTAATTTCATATAAAAAAAATCGCAATATAAAAATAAAATTATAAAAATCTCAAAGCGATATCTTCCAAGAAATCTTTTGTAATGAAGCTGATTTTTTTAATGTTATATTTTTTAATGTTATGATTTTTTTGTTTTATTTTTTAATTATTAATTTTTATGCAGTAAGTACGAAGAATTGCATATGCATAACTACGCAAATAAAAGCTTTTAGTAAAACACTCGTCCCAGAAAACAAAAGCCACAAAACAACTACTAAATTGTTGATAGGTAGGTATATGAAATTATAAATAACAAATGAGAGATTTTAAGTGACTGAACTTTATTATTGTATCATAATAACAACAATTATCAATTTAGGTACTTATGTGATCAATGATCTTAGGTTTTACTATCCAGTTTATTGGTTTAAGATAAGTAATGATTTAAGTTTCAGTCACACACAGCGCACCCAATTCATTTACCTCGTGATGGCTGCTATAAATAGGTCACTTCGTTTTAATAATTTATAAAATAATAATAATAAGCTTATTGCCTGTAGTGATAAAATTACAAAAAAACATTAATTTTTAAAAAATTATCGAAACCTAAACATTGTTTCAGTTACTGGTCTTGTAACCGAACGTAGTTTTTTAAATAGGAAAAAGTTGTTCACTGTAATATAAATACATAGTTCTCTGTAAATAAACTTTTAAATACAATGTTTAAAAACCGCTAATTTATTTATTATTTATCAAGTTCTTAATGATGACGTTAAATGACTTCGATATAATCTAATTATAGACGGGCACTAAACAAAATGTTAAGTCCACATTATCGAACCTTAATTTCTATTTGTTTTGCTAACGCTAGTTACAGATGTTAATAACCTTCGACACGCGGCCGCCGGTCAGCGCTGTCTCGCCCTCCTCGTATCGCGTTTATAAACGCAATTACTTGGCGTATGAACACTGCCCCTCTGCTCGACTGGCCGCAGTGCCCGCTCAGTTGACGTACTACGCTCGATTGTACAACGCGTCAATTACCTCGCACTCGGTGAAAAACAACAAAGAAAATGATTCTTTTGCGGGCAGCGTGTGCGCTGTTTTTATGTGCAACCGTTTCAGCGAACCTTTTGAAACCACACCCGCTTTCTGATACGTTCATAAACTTGATCAACGAAAAACAGAGTTCGTGGAAAGCGGGCAGGAACTTCCCGCTGCATACCACTCTAGTCACTCTCAAGAAACTGATGGGAGCCTTGAAGGATACGTTTATGCTCAAGCTTGAAGACAGAATTCACGATGCCGACTTCATAGCGAGTCTACCGGAAAATTTCGATCCCAGAGACAAGTGGCCGAACTGTCCTACTTTAAATGAGATTAGAGATCAAGGATCATGCGGAAGTTGCTGGGCGTTTGGCGCCGTAGAAACCATGACGGACCGAGTATGCATCTATTCGAACGGCACCCAACACTTCCACTTCTCAGCAGAAGATCTTTTGAGCTGTTGTCCAATTTGTGGACTCGGATGCAATGGAGGTATACCGACACTCGCTTGGGAGTACTGGAAGCATTTCGGAATTGTATCAGGCGGGAACTACAATGCCAGCCAAGGATGCAAGCCTTACGAAATACCTCCTTGCGAACATCATGTACCTGGAGACAGATTACCATGCAGCGGTGATACGAAGACTCCAAAATGTGAAAAGACCTGCCGAGATGAATACAAAGTTCCTTACAAGCAGGATAAACATTACGGTAAACATGTTTATTCCATTAGAGGCGGAGAAGACCATATCAAGGCGGAGATATTCAAAAACGGACCGGTCGAAGGTGCGTTCACTGTTTATTCAGATTTATTAACTTACAAGAGTGGAGTATACCAACATACAGAAGGAGAGGCTCTCGGAGGACATGCTATTAAGATCATGGGCTGGGGAGTGGAGAATAGGAACAAGTACTGGCTCATTGCGAATTCGTGGAACACTGACTGGGGTGACAATGGATTCTTCAAAATTCTTCGTGGAGAAGACCACTGTGGCATCGAGAGCTCTATCATTGCTGGAGAGCCCTTGTTATCTTAAAATAATTTAGAGCAATAAAATAAAAATAATGTAAGTTTAAAAACTAAATATAATTTTTTGAGACTTGTTAAACTTTTAGTGAAATATTGAAATAGTTTAATAAAAACATAAATAATATCTAAGTATTTTTCATTAAATCATTTGTAGGTGTGCATAATTTGAAAAGAATACAAAAAGAATCAATAGTATCAATTTTAATCCATGACGAATTCATAAGCGTGAGGTATTAATACGCAGAAATTATTCTTATTAGGATTTAATTTAGTACGTCTTATTTAATTCAGAGTTTTTTTTCTTTAACGAGACATTACTTTTTACTTTTGATACATTCAATCACGAGGTAATTTTATTTTAGGTACCGTAAACAATAAAGATATATTAATTATAGCTATTTTCCTTGTTATTGTTATTTCATGTTGTTAATCCATATGATAATAATAAAACTAACTGTTCAATATTCATTGAACACATACAAAACATACAAAACATACAAAACTATTCAGTTTTGTACCCTACCCTACATACAGACAAGTCTAACAAAAAGGAGGCGAATAGAATCGGAATAATACAACAAGATAAGGGAACATACCAAAACCACGTGCCTCATTTAGGGGGGGGAGGGGGGTCTTCAAAACACCACGATTGGTCACAGAGGGGAGGGGGGGGGTTTAGGTTTTTGTCGCGTAGTCAATATTTTAGCAACCATTGCGCCACAAAGTCGTCAAATATAAGCAAAATTATTATTTTTTAACTCTGTTTTTGCAAAAAAGTATTGAAAACCGTATTTATCAATTACCACGTGAAAACTAGGGGGGAGGGGGGGGGTCTTCTCATATACTACGGATGGTCACGAAGGGGGGGGAGGGGGGTAAAAAGTTGGAAAAAATGGGTTACGTGGTTTTGGTATGTTCCCTAACCAATAAAAGTTACAAAACAAATGTAAGTAAATCAGTACATAATTTAAATACAATTTAATTTTGTAAAACAAATTAATTATTCTTAATAAACAGCGTTTTAAATCGGGAAACAAACAAGTTGAATTAAACAATACTTAAACTCAGTGGAAAAAAGCATAAGCCGTGTTACTTTGAAATTTAGTTTTAGATAATAAGTAATGTACTATTATTTCATCTGTGGTTTTAGTTATTAATATGATTGGAAAGAGTGACAAAAGCTTTTTTCAAATTTTTATCATTTATCTTGACGGTTTTTTGCAAGAAATCGTAATGTAAATTTCTTTGACTACTTTATTTATTTATTTTATTTAATTTATTTATTTTTGCAACACCTAAATCTAGGGTATACAAGGGCAAAAACTTAATGCCTAATGGCATTCTCTACCAGTCAGCCCTGGGTGCTGGTGAAAATCTTAGATAGGCGCAAATTGTCGATCTTAACAGTCAAAAAAAAAAATTCTAATTTTTATATTACATATCTTACGTCCAATACTGTAAATAGACATAATATAAAATATATAAATACATACCATTACATTCATATATATATATATAAATAATATAAATACATAATATATATAAATATATATAATATATACAAATATATAATATCCTACAAATATACGTTTATATAAATATGTAATGCCAACACAAATAAAACGTACGTTGATGCTTAACCCGTGGCAGATAACTTACTGATATTTTAAGTTTTTTTGCTGTCATGTAAAATTGCAATTTTCATCTTATGCCTTTTTTCCACTGAGGGTACGATTTGTAATAGGATAAAATATTATAGATGTGTATTAATAGTACAGTCAATAAAGTAGTTGTAGAGTGCGTGAGCGGGAACCTAAGCGATTTCGTCAGAAACTTATTCAGGGTGCTTAGGGGGATAACATACTAAAAGTCCCCACGTCTAGGAGGTGAGCCGGAGGGAGGGGGGGGTTACAAAGGTCTCAATTTTAGGTTTTTCGCCAATATCTCAAAAACGGTGCGTTGTAGCGAAAAATGTTCTATGATGAAATGAAAGCTTATAAAATTCTCTAAAACTTTAATTCTGTACACTTTTTCTATATCTCCAACCGTTTTTGAACTACACGCTCCAGAAATGTCGAAATTAAAGTAATTCAGCGTGATAACCATTACCTGATGCGAAAATTATCTTAAAATTTATAGTAACCTAAGCTGGGAGTACCTCCACGTAGTAAAGGCAGTAACAGTAAGAAATCGCGTTTTTTATAACAGTGGATAACTGAGCAGAGGCGGGAAAACAATCATGATATTGATGAAGATTTCTTTTCGCTCAATATCTTTAATGCTCGCTGTAGGAAACGCGACCTTCTTGGCTAAAACTCCTATTGATATTGTATACTTGCCTTCGGGCTTATGTTATTATAGGTTTTCGCAATTTTATTTTGGCTGGCACGGTAGCCTAGCCGGTAACGTAGGGGGGCAGCCACAAAATATTCTTTTCAGATATACATACACAGTTATTAGTAACACAATTGGGTTATCCAACATGAGTACTAATAAGAGTCCTGTATGCATTTTGTATGACGAGAATGTCGTTGAAGGAAGTAACGATATCTCTGAGGGAAAGGAAAGGGAACACCGGGTCGTATTAAAGCTAGTAAGGAAAGGAAAGACGGCAAATATCGAAGTTTCCTTGACTTGACATCCCTTTTGATTTACATCAGGTGTCGTAAAAATGACATCCGAATTGATACCATTAAAAAAGACGTTAGGCAGGCATCTTTATCTAATGAAGAGGCAGGGCAGTCGCAGCTCAGACCTTTTGCTCCACCATTTGCCTTCAAGAATAATTGTTTTTTATGTGCATGTTGCCTTAATGAAGATATAAAAAAGACTTTTAACAAAAACAAACAAAAAAAACGAGTATCTCAACGTGGGAAAGTAATCCATGTAAGCAAATATTTCTTCCATAGCCTCTACGACATGGGTATCTCTAGAGATCTCCGTTTTGTAGAGTTTTGGGTAACTGACATGCTTCACAAGTGAGTAATAGTGTCTTCGTGATATTTTGCTCCTTCAGCAACAATATCGGTAATGAAGGAAAAAATATCAAGAACTTCGTTACGCCAGGCCTCATTTCTCGAAGAACATACCTGCTTGATACAATATTTAGCAGCTAGAGTCTCAACTGAATGTACAACCCGCCTTTTGTTCAAAGGCTTTTTTATATCTTCATTGAGGCAATATGTACATAAAAACAATGATTCTTGAAGTCAATTGGTGCAGCAGAAAATCGGACCTGCAACGGAACTGCCTCTTCGTTATATAAAGATGCCTGCCTAACATCTTTTTAATGGTATCAGTTCAGGTGTCATTTTTACGACAGCTGATGTGAATCACGCTGTTATCACGCTGAATAACTTAAATTGCTACATTTCTGGAGCGTATAGTTCAAAAACGGTCGGAGATACGGAAAAAGTGTATAGAATTAAAGTTATAGAGAATTTTATAAGCTTTCATTTCATCTTAGAACATTTTTCGCTATAGCGCACCGTTTTTAAGATATTGGCGAAAAACCTAAAATTGAGACCTTTGTAACCCCCCCCTCCCTCCGGCTCACCTCCTAGACGCGGGGACTTTTAGTATTTTATCACCCTAAGCACCCTGAATAAGTTTCTGAAGAAATCGCTTAGGTTCCCGCTCACGCACTCTATACCCTCTTTTGAGTCATTCCTTGACTGGACTATAATGCACATAATATTATGTTACGACTGTGTGCAGTGGACAGTAACCACTTACTGCAGTGGAACCAGCACGTCAATAACTTCTATCGTAATTATTAATTAATGCATTCGAATTGGGAAATATTATGTGAAAAGTACAAAATCATCGGTCAGTTCAATCCAAAACTCTTCCTTATCTTTCCTTTTTTTTATAGCCTGAAGGGCAGACGAAAAAGCAGACGGGCCACCTGATGGTAAGTGGTTACCTTCGCCTATGGACATGAGCAATACCAGAGGAATCGCCAATGCAACGCCGGCCCTGAAGGAAAACTCTTTTTACACCTTTTTTGAAGAACCCCATGTCTTAGCGCTCCGGGAATACCTCAGAAGGAAGCTCATTCCACAGTTTGCACGTACGTGGCAAAAAAGTTCGTGCGAATCGGACTGTAGAGGTACTCCACGACTCCAATCGGTGTGGATGGAACTTCAATCCTCGGCGAGTGGTGCGGTGATGGAAAAGAGACGTAGGCATCAAATCGAACAATTCCTCGGAGCACTCACCGTTGTAAAGTCGGTAGAACACGCAGAGAGAACCAATGTCTCTTCTGAAACTCAGGTGTTCTAACCTGTGAGTGACTCGTGGGCCGTTGACAACTCGGACCGCGCGCTTCTGTATGGCGTCAAATGGGTTAAGCTGACTTGAGCTTTATAAAGCATAAGCAGGTGCCTCGCAGTAAAGTACTGCTTAGCCCGGTTCAGGACACCAAGCTTCTTGGAGGCCAGCTTAGCCTTGGCCTCTAAATGACGCCGATACTGTACGTCACTCGAGATGTCAACTCCCAGAATCCCAACACTTTTACTCACGGTGAGCGCGGTACCCTGGAATTGAGGCGCTATGACAAATGGGGTTTTTTAGCGGTAAACGCGCAAACTTGTGTCTTCGCGGGGTTGAACTCGACCAGATTTAGTCGACCCCATTCCGAGACTTGCTCCAGAGAGTTCTCGACTTCAGACACAAGTTTCATTCTGCTATCTACCATTTGCAACTGAGAGGCATTGGCGGGGGCTGTGTACTGTAGGCATCCCCTATTTATAAAGCACTATATTATATTGGCTCGATTTTTAGCGTTCCGTAGTTAAAACGGAATAGTTTTGTCATGTCCGTCCGGCTGTTCGTTAATTCACGGCAGTAGCATACCTATACGATGAATTCAAAAGGAAAACTATCACGGCAATGTTAGCTTAACCCTTTCACGGCCAATGATGTTTAAT
Source organism: Thymelicus lineola (assembly GCA_963932265.1). Lineage (NCBI taxonomy): Eukaryota > Metazoa > Arthropoda > Insecta > Lepidoptera > Hesperiidae > Thymelicus > Thymelicus lineola. The sequence goes on from OZ010691.1 coordinate 10,153,876, forward strand.
AAAGATACGTTATACCCTTATAAATCAAATGAAAAATCTGTTCCGAAAACAGCTACGACACACTGCGACCAATCAGCGCTTGTTAAATTATGTAAAAGGGATAGCATTACTAAAACCATAATAGTGAAAAAGACAGCTAGTGTTTGTCGCTCGCGTCACAAGTACCTTAAGTTCGGCTGGCGCCAAGCTGGCGCGCTGTCATGCCGCCATACTTATTTTGTTAGAGAATTATTGAAATGAAATAAAATGCAATAAATCATGATTCCTTACTTGTGGTATGTTATTCCATGAATTTTATTTTTTTTACGTAAGTAATTAGTGCATTTACGCATAACACACGAAGGCATTTTAACGCTGTATGTCAAATCTCCAGCACTTCTGACAAAAATAAAAGCGTGCGTATCCACAGAGTATTGAGAGAGCGACTGCGAGTAATGCGAGCAAGCGTGGTCAATTGACTACTCTTTCGCTCTTCGCCGTCGGCGCGCTAGTAACCCATCTACCTCTTTTATACATATAATATCATTGTTCACGGCCATATTTTGTTATATTCAACATACCTACTGCTGACGCCCGCGCCAGCCGCCTATCAGCGTAATTTCTAATAGGGTTAAGCCATAGTGATATCGATAGTTTAGGTAAATAAAAGTTCAAATTTTATTAATTTTAATTCAGTCTTTATTGATTTAAGTTAATATTTTATTTTCTTACTGATGATAAGTAATACTATTTTCTTTTTTCTTTTTTTTACGTGCAGTTGTGACAGGTTCTTATCTCGCAAGACGGCATTTTTTCAGTTCGTTTTAAACAATTTTGGCATGTGGCCGCAATGAGCGCAGGCGAGTGACAAGTGAGTGAATGAATAAAGTAAGCCACCCTGGCTGCAATGCATTTCCCCGACTCAATGTTCGGAGTGTCTGTTCTATACGAAGTAATAGTACTTCAATGTTTCAATGTAATATTTTCGCTTTAACACCACGATTAACCAATAATGTTTTGCCTACATCACGTTGATTTCCCATCCCCAATACACGTACCTAATATCACAATGTTGGCGACTCATGTAGTTACTAAGTAGGTATTACAACAAATATTACCTACATTTTAACTTCGAAATTTTCTAGAAATATAACAATGAAAACACGCAAAATATATTCATCAATAAGAATACACCCGGAATTGTAATGTACAACGATTATTGCAACTTAATCCTTAGTAAAAATGCATTAATAAACAATTTATGAAACTTGACGTGAAATTACGTGTGTGGCGCGTAAAGCATATCCTTCATATCCCGACATATTACGGTGATGGCCGTGAAAGGGTTAAGTAAGTATGTGATAGTTGATAAACATACATACAACTACGGAACATCCACATTGCGCATGGCCGCATAGCCTGACACGCACTTGGATTGTTTTTAGTTAGTCATCATATTTATACCTATCTATTTATTTGTGTTACGATTCAAATTAGTTATTGATAAGAACAACACCAAATGAGGCGTAATAAATTCATTTATTATTTTGTTGAACAGTCCAAGCCATCTGGTTCAAATTAAATCTGTAAATATTATTGAGAGTGGATCGCTGTGAAATTAATACCTATGACAGAACAGCTGATAGCGTTATCAAACACCAACAAACAGATATCCTAAACTGTGTTCAGTCCCGTTTTAAAATAAATGTACAAAATTAATTTGCAATCTATCATCCGAAAGTACGTAGGTATGTAACTAACTTTACATTGAGAGCAAAAATAAATACAGCAATAAAATACTTTATTACAAGTTAAATAATAACCCGTGTAAAATTGTTCACAAATGTGTTTACAATGTTCAAATGTGGAAACTAAGAATACACGGTTTAAGCAAATTGATTTACTTTGCTAGATAGGTAAGTACTTAGTTATGTAACCGCAGAAACTATACTACTATAGACAATGATATTATATATTAAAAAGAGGCAGATATGTCATAAGCGCGCGCGTTGTGTGACTCAAAAAGTTCCCAATTGGGAACTCTTATTCAGGTGAAGAAAGAGATAGCGATGTAGTTTTGACGCGAGAGCGATAAAGACGTGCGATAAAGCAATAAAGCGTGCCTTGCGGACATCGGAACAGATTTTTCGGTTGATTTGTAAGGGCATAACGTATCTATATTTATTTAAACATCATTGACTATAGAGGTATACCTACCTACCTTCTTTGAATAATACTTATGAATGTATTTTTCACAGCTTCTAGACTTTGGGTGCTTTGGATATTAGGTAATTTCAACATGATTTTACTAACGGGTTTTCCAAATGCTTTTTTGTCTGACAGCTTTCGGACTCGATGATACTTTTGGTGTTACTAATGTGCTAGGATGAGGAGGGTGATTACTTATCATCAGCTGGTTCTGCTGCCCTTTTGTCGGCTCATAAGACTATTTAGGTTCAACCTCAGCTCCCATAGGAATTAGGATCGAGTACCAATCCGCACTTGGCCAGCGTGATAGACTATGGCCTGTACTCCTCACATTGTGAGAGGAGACCCCGAGCCCAGCAGTGGGACAATTATGGGTTGATGCTTTTAAAGTGTTCTGTGGGTTCAACTGAATAATGAATGGTTCCAACCAAAATGGAAGCCAAAGGTGAAACGTGTATTGTAATATTACGCTATTACAAACATTGCAGCATAATAAAGACCCGTTATCCGATCAATGACAACAATAGGACAAAAGGCGTCGCGCCGTCTCGTCTCAGGATTGTCCTTCTCATTGTGAATCTCGAAATAAAACTACAAAGATCATACAAAGGCGTAGAACTATAAGGATAATGTACGCAACCGTATCAAATCTTGTTTATGTAATGTTGCTTGCTTGTATTTGATTAGGCTTTGCTTGTTTGCAATGAATAACATGGAATTGCATAAATACAACAATGAATACACAAGTTGTGTGATACGATCATACGAAACTCGCTGAACCATTGGCAAAAATGTAAACGATCCAAGAAGGAATTTTTGAAATAACTCAAATAACCAAAAAGTAAAAAAAAAACGAAGTAAAAACTGCATACGTCGTATTGGGGCGTCGTACTGTTTCAGCCGTATTGGGGCGGCTTAGAATACTAACCTCAATCCCACGCCGGATGGATGTCATAAGAGGCGACTAAATCCGGCCCTGGTGGTAGGGCCTCTCGAGGGATTATGTTGGTAATAATGATTTTAATTGTTAATTAATACCATTATTACTATTATTATTTCTCCATGGGGATCACCTTGGCTTGGCTATATGGGCTTGATATACCGCTTATACGTATATACCTTACTAGCTGACCCATCGAACTTCGTATCGCCTAACAATTGATCAGTTTTCGACCGGAGAGGAAAAATGATTAAATTACTAAAATGGCTATTAAAAAATAAGATAATACAATCCTCATATTCTCTTCTCAATATAAAATTGAGGATTGTATGTATTTTTGTATGTTGTATTATAAAAAAATAGAAATTAAAAATTTTGTCTAAAAAATAAAAATAAAATTTAGGGGTGGACTACCCCTAACATTTAGGGGGATGAAAAATAGATGTTGGCCGATTCTCATAGATACCGGATAAGCACAAAAAATTTCATCAAAGTCGGTCAAGCCGTTTCGGAGGAGTATGGCAACGAAAACTGTGACACGAGAATTTTATATATTAGATATACCGCTTTTGTACACTTGACTGTAGATAATTTCAACTGAGCTAATGAACTAGGCGTACCTATTAGGTATATCCCATCATTATCGATGAAATTTTAATTACTTAAACGTATTTTTTTATAGAAATAGCCGTCAAACGAGCTGACGATCCACCATGATGGTAAGTGACCATCGCCGCCCATGAACATCAGCGACACCAAAGGCATCACTGTTGCGTTGCCGGCCAAGAAAGAGAGAAGAAAAAGAAAGAAAGAACTGGCTCTCAAGCCCCCAACCAGAACACGACGAGTCGTTTGGCGGCTGACTCATGCTCAAGGGTGGTCCAGGCACACCTCCAGGCGAACCTCATGGAGAAATAATAATAGTAATAATGGTATTCATTTAGAATTAAAATCAATATTACCAGTATAATCCCTCGTGGGGCCCTATCACCAGCGGGCCTTAGGTACCTAAGATATTGAAAAATAATGTGATTCCAAATAATTATTAAATTTACCTCTGTACATCCTATTTACTGGCGATCTGAAACCATACAGATTCCACAAATCATTTCGTAGAATTATGCAACATATCGATTCAGTGATCTCATTTACGTTAGCGCGAGCGTTAGGTGCCTCGTTAACTTGTGCTGAACATTCGCAGACAATTACGAATAACAGATATCGTATTGCTCTCTACGCTACAAATAATAATAGCAATAGAATAAATTAATGGGTCAGTCAATACATATTATAGATAGATGAGGTGCTTGTGAATCATGTTAATTGGCATTAGTAGGTAAGGGAAGGGGGGGCATAACGGGGTCACGGGGCAAGACGGGGTCACCCAAAAAAACAAGTAACGATGCACACTAGACGTTTGTTGTTTTCACTAATAAATTACCATTTTGTATCAGTATTTAATCCGACAGTGACCGGCGACTAGTCTGCAGTCGTTTGGTTTTTACGAAAATAAATATTTTTTGATGTGATTTCATCTAATTTTGAGTGAATACGGAAACACATTTAAAAAGGTAAGTGTTTTCATTACTATTATTGTTTATTTGTTGTGTTTTTGTAGAGATATTATTTATTGATATGTTTTAAACAAAATCACTCTAACTATAGATTTGTTTTTTTTTTGTCAATTATTTCACATAATGTTACCAGTAGGGGCATGACGGGGTACCCCTATTATGTATGGTGGCCTAAAGGAATGATGTGAATGTTTGATATTGGAATTCTAATTTTGTTTTAGGTATTAAATATGGTACGAACGTACAAAAAGAAAAGTTCGAGAGGCAATACATACATTGTACAAAACGTAGACGAGGATACTTTATGCCTGTATTGCCTTGATGAGAAACATACATATTTAAAGTCTGCGGAGGTTTGGGTGGCCTGCCAGCTGTACAGACGATGGTGTCATACAGCCTGTGCTGGTATTGACGACGAGAACCCAGAAGAAATTCACATCTGCACATATTGTGAATAAAATAACCATGTATCCCATACTGCCCCTACCACGGGGCACAATGGGGTTTTCATGAGGGTTTCGTAAAATTAAAATTTAAGCAATAATTGATTAGTTACTTCGCCAAATTCTATGCCAAATGATAACCCTAATATGTAACCAAAGTGCTATGATTATAATAATTACTTAATATATTTTGTTTATTCTGTTATTGGCTATTTCCCTTAAAGTCCCCGTTAGGCCCCCCCTTCCCCTACCACCTACCTTATTTCCAACACTTCTAGGATATAATACCCGCATTATTTGTTTCCGCATCTTTCCGACATTCACCGAAACATTAAAACATGCAATGCCATGCCGGATTACCCATAAGGCACTTCGTCTCGAGAAAAAGTGTCTTGCTTCACTGGTTTGACTGACCCTTAATGAGTAAGCAATTAGGTGCCTCCGACCTCCGTTCATGAGTCGGAATTAAACTGGATGGTACAGATCCCAGCGAACCCCACAGAATATTCCTGAAGGGATATTCATACTGTTAAATTAAACGTGCAAGGATTTGCCCTTAGAACATCTCCAATACCTCCACTCAAACAAACCACTTACTACCTACAAGAGTAATCTAAGAGGATATATTATATTTTATGATGTGAGAGGCTTTAGTGTAAGCTCCTGTTGTCCTCCTCTCAATGACCAGTAGCGGCGTTAGGGTAGGGCGCAGTTGGGCGACCGCCCAGAGCGCCAGGTTTAAAGGGGCGCCGCAGGTCATAACGAAACTCTTAATATTGTTTTGTTATGTCTGTCCGTCCGTCCGCAGCATAGCTTCGAGACCCTTTGCTGGAAAGCTGTAACTTGGCAAGAATTTACATATTTGTTATTTTTGTATGGGTTTCAATGGCAGATAGGGGCGCCGTAGAAATCCCGCCCAAGGCGCTGGTAGTGCTAAAACTGGCACTTTGATACTGAACTCTTGTAAATCCAGGTTCAGGTATGGCCTGGCAATAGCATTCGGCACTCGGCATGGTAATAGCATTTTAGTGACACCCACTAGTAGGTAAGTGAAGCCTGCCGAATGAAATGTTCGATTTCTGGTCGAGACAATTATTAATGTGACATATTATCTGACTCTTATTTCCCAGTGCGTGAATGAATCTGTATATTTTTTTTGGGAAATTAGTTAAGAGTAATTTTACTTTTTACGACTTCCAAGTCACAGGGCAATTGAGGTCGAAAAAGTCGCAAAACAAGCTATACTCATGTATTCGAAGCACAATTAGAGTGATTTAACCGAAAAGCCACTTAAAATGCCTAGTGTACGCTTAGCGACTTGAAATTTTAATGGAATGCGAATAAGGCGTACTTTTAATGCCACAACCGAGTTTGGCGGGCTCAGAGTTAAATTATTGTCCCAACTCGACCCCAACAGATCAAGTCGAAGTGTGTCGAGCATAAAAATTGGCTCATTTAACCCTTTTAGTGGGAAGGCGTTTTTACTGGCGTTATAATTTCCTAAGCACCTACGTAATGAGTTTCTACGTAACCGCTTAATACAACCTAGTAGGTATTACGTCCTACCTCTAGGTACGTGTATATTGAACATATCAAGTGAATCTCAATCTTTTTCAATGTTATAAGACTTCACCAGTTAATGTATTGTGCAATTGTTTATTGATCCTTGAAAATACAAGAATTAAAATAAAATAAATAAATAATTTATAAGACATTTTTTCTTTCCTTGATTCGATGAAAAAAATGAATTATCACAAGAGTGTAAGCTTATTTATTATCAAGATTAATGCACTAGGTACCTACACTTAAAGAGTATTATTAACTCAGCAATTACACACAGTATATTCAATGCTTTTTACAAGGGATTATTTGAATTGACATCTTTTTTATTTGTGAACCGACTGAAATAAAAAAAAACAATAAATATAACCTACTTACAACAGTGAAAACCACATCCAAATAGTTTCAGAGATTAGCGGAACAAACGCAGAAAACTGGCAAAATTTTTGGGTATGTCTTTTACATTCATAAAGTCCCTTACCCTCAAATATTTTTCATGTAGAAGTCAACGATCAGTAACTAATAATAACTTCAGTATGTACTCGTAGTAAGCAGCGTCTTTAAAAATAGATTTTTAGAATAATTTTATTTTATTATTATAGTTACCAATCGTAACATTATCACCATTCTGAGTAGAAGTCCCTGGGGTTAAGTCGCAAATGTTCCTACTGTGAAAGGGGCGTTTTGCAAATGGACCTAATGTGACTAAACCATATTTGGGTCTCTAGATCTCGAGGCCAATTATAATCATGGGAGTGTATTATTAATAAAAATATATAGATAATAAAACGAAATAATTTTAAACAACGCTTTAATGCAACTACAATCATACAATCTATACTTCAGAAGCATAACACTAACTTCAACAAATTGAACACTGTTTAGAAATGATGTTGATAACATAAAAATTTGGTGAAACCATTCCACGCAAAATAGCGGAAACTGTTTGTTGGCGATAACATTACAGAATTTCTGCGTATTCGCGTCGAATTATGTTGTGTCATATGTATAAACAAAATTATCTATTGTGTTAAAATCCTATACAAACAATTACTTTCGATGTTTATCCATACTTATTGTTTCTATGGGATATTCAGATATTAATTTTCAAAATCATAACATTGGCGAATCTTTATCCATATAAAAAATTTCAAACAAAAAAAAATGTTCAAAGGGTTCAAATTATATTCGCTGCACGACAAAGCAACCTGTTTGTTTCTTGAATCTCACAAATTAAAATGTATGCCGATTTCGCTATGAAACCATTATGATAAGCATTATCATGGTTAATTTATCCATAACAAATAATTTAAACATAATTTATGGTACTTACCTATAGATTATGATAAGCTTAATCATATTATTATTTCATCAACCGTAGAAATACGTTCATAAACTAAAATCCATAGTAATTTTGATTTGCGAACTGTGATTTGAGAATCCCCAGTCTTATTTGAAACTATTGGGATTCTAATAATATACGAAATTAAAATTTTTTAACTCCCTTATTTAGCTTGATCCCTTATACATCTTTATTTCAATTCTTGCATTTTAGAGTTTGTACTGAACTGATTCTTATGAAACTTTGTACATAAATTGATACAATACAAAATATAGTTTCAACTTGATTACGGGGGTGTGATGACGATGCGATGACGGTAAAGGAAGAAGAGAAAAGAAATATGACAAATCGACAGTTTTTAGAGTATAAGCCGCGCCATTAAAGAAACGAATCTAAAATGGCGGAAATTATCATTCCCCCTCACCCCTGACTCGCACGCTAAAGACAGGAACAACGTGCGAGTGAGGGGAAATAATAATTTCCGCCATTTTAGATTCGTTTCTTTAATGGCGCGGCTTATACCTGCATAATGCAATGGTCAGCTGGTAGATAATGCATTGCATTAAGCTCGCCATTTGTACCGTAATACTCTTATTGTGGTCAATAAAGGTTAAATGAATAAATAAATAACAAGAAGACGATGTTAAATGCAAGCAGAGTCGCACAGCGGAATATTAGTAAAATTCGACCAAAATTCATAAATTCAATCTAAGTAATGTTCATATATCTCTTTCACAGTCAATTCTAATATAAATATGCAGAAGTTTTTACCTATTGATTATACATTACAATGCTGATTGTATTTTTTATTTCTAAATTTTCATGTTCTATGATTTTAATTTTTAATTCACTATTTTCAATTCTATATAATTTAAAAGTTTAAAGTATTAGTTTTAAGCTTCCAACGTACAGAAACAATATATTTTAAGGCCGCGATTACACTGTAAAGACGACGATGTTCTTAAATAAGCTGTTTTATAATAATTAGTGGCCGACAAGTGGTCGAAATTACACCATACTAATTATTGAAAATTTGAGGAAAGAATGGTAACTTTGGAACATTTTATTCTACTCTACATTCGTTATTTTTATATTTGAAACTATAAACAATTTTGTTTATGGCTCTCCTCTCACAATTGATTACTTCCTTTAATACTCAAACATTTCAATAATTATTTATAGTTGCCATCTGCTAAATACCCACCAAGTAATTTAATCGCCACCTTATCAACGCCACCGCGACCTACTAGGTCTCATGACTAAATTATAAATACAAATATATCTAATTGAATTAACCTAAAATATCACAAAACATGACTGATCACTTGTAAAATATTCACGTCACTTCGTCTTTTACATGATTATTGATTAGTTTTAAAACGTCATTAAATCTTGAACTTATCATATTGTACAAATATTATGACAACATTGACTATTTAGCCAATTACATGGAAATAACTTTTAACGTCCATATAGCATTGAATAAATTGTACACCAATAACAAATATATTAAATTAATAAAAAAATAAATAAATATAAATGTGCAAATAAAATCTTCTCAAGTAAATCAATCAGTTAATGCCAACATGAATCAGTCTGTGGTAAAGCTTATTATATCATTAATACAATATAATTTTAAATAGTATTTCAAGTAAAATTAGTATGACAACAAGCTAACATGATGTTTAAATAGCAACCACTAAAAATTGGAATGTATACCCTGACAACTTACGACTTGCTGATAAAAAAAATATGTATTGTAACATTTATTACCAAAGAAATACATGAACAGACCGTCACATTCTACACATATTTTTTTAAAATGACTTACATGGCCATGTAAAAAATTGTTTAAAGTTTACGAATAAGTATTTTTTTTATTTCATACGTTTAGCATATTTCTGTCACTTTTATGAGATCAAAAACAAATACACTTCAAGAACCAAGAAATTATAAAATAAGTTGTCAGGCTATAATTTTATCATAATTATGTTATTATATTTCATGAACTATTGATCATAGATGAAAATATACATCAATAATTGCATAATAATCAGTAATAAAAATACTCCATGAAATAAATACATATCTCAATTATACTTAATACACAGTATAACCTTAAACATTTATATTTCACTGATTATAATAGGACAGGCTAAATTATTTCTATGTAGTTTTAGTCGTGTAGTGTATTAAATGTACTACTGATCAAATTAAAATTATATTGAATGATGGTCAGTAAAAACCTTATTTTAGCAATATAGTTTTGGCATCTGTAAGCAGCCTCAAATATTAATACTATTAAAAGATGCAAAGGTTCAATATTAATTTTAATTACAACGCCAGAATATATTACGTCCGATCCATTACTACATACGTATTCGTTACGTCCCAATATCTAATGTTAATGTATGGAATCTATCAAGTATCTTCAATGATCATACAGAAACAGATCAGTTAGTTTTATATGTATTGATGAAAAAAACACGACTGCATTAAAATTATAAAATCATAATTATACAACAACAAACTACCGTAATCGACATTAAATTTTAAAAACCGGCCATCATAAAAAAAATACAATCTTTTGGCAATCCTTTAGCTACCAAATCTCTCTCTAATACTATGAATATCGTATCTTTACAGAAAAATATTTACACTTTACGACATAGAATCGTACCTAGCGTCGGACGTGAGCGGATCGGTGTCGTCTCGGTGTCGGAAGTTGAAAGCGCTCCTGAAACTGTCACGAAGTCGTTCCGTGAACGTTTTATAGTCGAGATGAAGTTGCTGGCCGAAATCAAAGTCTGCAACTTCTATTGTGTATCTGTGAAGAATAATAAAAAAAATCATGATTATTGATTTATAAACGTGTCTCCGTTTTTTCAGATAAGACTTATTTGGTAAACAAATTTACAACTACTTTTTATGGAAATATTAATTTAAAGTAATTAAAAAAAATGTGTGTGTACATAAGTACATACATACATAAGTACGCACGTAAGAAATTATACTTCTTTGGCGTAACAGAACAAAAATAGCTAAAGATCTCATCCCGTATGCCACAACTCTTTGTTTGTAAAAAGAATCAGTTATCAACTAACTTCATCATGTCGCTTTTTAGCTGTGCCTGTCGGTGTTCGCGCGCATCATAAAAATTATAAACATAAATTAGTTTTCATTATTTACATTTTGCGTCTGCCTTATTTTTAAATGACAAATAACGATCGAAAGACAGCGTATATTTGTTTACTAAATAGGACTCTTCTAAAAAACCGGGTACACAAAGCTACAATTTACGATAACACTTCGAAGGGGAAGCCCCCTCTTTATAACTTCAAAATCGAAAGTCATTGGATCTCTATGTCTAACAACATCTCATCCTAAGCAAGTTTTTGCTATGAAACCGATGGCTGCAAAGTGAAAAGAGTCATCTATAAAGCAGCTAATGCAGATAACTCTTTTCAATTTGCACCCGTAGAAACTATGTATTTATAAGGTAAGGTAAGTAAAAATAAAATAATAATGGTCTACAATAAATACCTCGACCGATGCTGATAATATGCGACTCCGAATACCACCAGGATGACAGCCACCAGACAAAACACCACCGGGACAACAATCACTGATAACTGCGCGTGCACCACCGCTGAAACACAAAGAGTTACTCATTTTCTTTACATATAAATAACTAGGAAATCGCCCTCGCTTCGCTTCGGGAAAAATTGTAAAAAATATATATATATAGCCTATGTCACCCGGGGATAGTGTAGCTTCCCAAGAGTGAAAGAATTTTTCAAATCGGTTCGGTAGTTTCGGAGCCTATTCAATGCAAACAAAAAATCAAATATTTCCTCTTTATAATATTAGTATAGAAAACACTAAAGATATTACACATACCTCACCTCGCGAATAATAAAAGCGCTATTATGCAAACACAAATGCGCGTGCATACATACGAAACGCACGCACGCACGCACGCACGCACACGCAATCATACAGTACGGCCGACGTATCTTGGCGCGTCTGAACTTCGCGCAGAAGGCTGCGCAGTAACATAATTCGGCAACGCTCGGTACGCGGCGTATTATGTCACAGTCACACGTCAGCATGTTCGTGTCGCTATCTCTGTCTTACATGCGCTAACGTTCGCAAAGCCTATGTTCAGACGCGCCCACGTCGGCCGTACTATACGTGCATATCAATAAAAATATCATAATATCTTGTTGTAAATAATATCTAAACCTCAATATTACAAACTAGCACTCTTATATATCTTAGTCCAGATTATCTACCTATGTGCATTTAATGAAAATCGGTTCAGTAGTTGTTGCGTGAAAGAGCTACAAACTGTCATTTGTCCGAGGTGGTGAACTTTGTAGCTCTTATATCCCTCGTTTTGTATAAGAGCAGTAAAGCAACTAAGATTTGTGATATTCATCCTACATAATAGTCTAGATTTATTTTCAATATTCAGGCAATATATTATTATGTAAAAAATACCTTTGTAAATATTAATAGTGGCCCTCGAAACACTCTTTCCAACCTCATTCTCTATTATAACAACAACAGTATGTTGATCACTGTCCGAGAAATAATGTACTAGTGGGAAAGTATTTGAGTTGGTGGTGGACTTGGTTTCACATGTCTCGTTCCCCGTAACATTGTATTGGCCCAACTTGTACATAGCACAGTATTCGAATGGTGGTGAGCCACTGTACTTCACTTTTAAGTTGAGTAAATCACCGTGCTGAAGCCAATTCATCCCTGTTATATTCAACGTTGATATTGGTTCTGAAATAAAATAATATCGTGAGCATTAAAAAAAATTAAGGTTTTTTTTATGGAAATAGCCGGTAAACGAGCTGACGATCCACCTGATGGTAAGTGGCTATCGTCGCCCATGGACATCAGCAACACTAAAGACATCACCGATGCGTTGCCGGCCAAGAAAGAGAAAAGAAAAAGAAAGAAAGAACTGGCTCTCAAGCCTCCAGCCGGAACACGACGAGTCGTTTGGCGGCTGACTCATGCTCAAGGGTGGTAGCATTTGGAAAGGTTTGCAGTAAGAGCTTCCATAGTATTATTTATGGAACGGATTCACACTTTTGTGTTCTTTTGGTGCACCCTGTTACAAAATGGAATAGTAATTGTGCATTAGCAGGGTTTTTAACCCACCTTGCTATCTATAATATTGTTACGGATGCAGTTGACAGAAAGCCAATAATATAAGCAACTTACTACTTGGCCAGTAACATATTGATGATTGCTATTGGCATAAAAAACAAACAAGCAGGCAAGCAACCCCTAACCCCTTTACGGGGTTATACCCCTGCTGTGTTAAAATATATAAAAACAGGTATATGAGACAATGAAAACTAAAGATTATTTTATTTTATGGATTATTATAGCATACCTCTAACACTGATTGTCTGCTGGTAATGGCCATAAGTATATCGATCTCCTATTGGCACAATGGTTGAATTATGGCAAATGAAATCTTTGAGAGCATTCCTGTTCGGGCTTTCAGTTGCCATACGTTTTGCAATCTTATGAGTTGTGTTATCAACATTAACTGTAGTAGAAATCGGTAGCACTGTCGGCGCTACTGTTGTTGAAGTTGTCGTTGGTTTGGGTGTTGTTGTTGTCGTTGTAGTCGTCGTAGTTGTTGTTGTTGTAGTGGTTGTCGTTGTCGTTGTCGTTACCGGCGGCAACGGCTCGTTGTTAGCAACAACCATCACATCAATAAAATGATCCGTCATAACATCCTGGTAAGTGTAATTTAGCGAGAAGTCCAGAGTTTGATCAATATACATGCAATCTATGAACCAATATGTGACAATGGTTGATGCATTTTTCTTCAAAAATTGCATTTCATTATCTGGGAGTTTCACATGATGATATACAGTTTTATTTACTGCAACAAACTTGTTTGGACGGTCAACATTGTTTTGAATCAATGTAAGATTTCCATTCAATGAATCTGAAACAAAAACGTACATAATCAGTTCATGTAGGATAGTCTAGACACAAATTAATATTACAATACATAGACCTAATAGCCTAATAGTCGGCTAGTCGCTTTGGCGGGAGGAAATTATTATCATTTGTTTCCTTTACATTCCGTATCATTGTAAGCATGTCTATAATTATCTACCTACTTAAATTGTATGTATTTTTAAAACTAAACTTGATATTATTGTCAATTGTTATCATAATTAATAGCAGTGGTAGGACTTAAATTGACATAACAATATTTACTGCGCATAATTTGTTATATAAATTTTACATGCATCCTCCTACAATTGCAAAGTTAATTAAAACCTTACACATACAATTTTGTTGCTCTTACATATCTTCTTAAAGCTGTGATACTGAGTAATTACATGGCTTCCACCAATAGATAAAATTTTCAATTAAGATAATAAAAGTGGTTTGGTAAAAACCTTTGAGCATAACAAGTAACATTACTTAGTTTAATAACTTTTGTACTTTCTTTGGATGAAAAACATCAATATAAAAGTAAAATTCCTTCTAATTCAACATTGGAGCAAGTTGATTCCAGCAACTTAAGTTATGTAATAAAGAGCTCCATTATTTCACACTACATATCATTCTTCAAAAGAAAGACTACAGCATTAAACTTCTTCTTAAATGAACTTTTACAGTGGCTGTAGTTTTAATTTAGAAAAAGAGCCATTTAAAATGTGTGACTGCATTCTTTATAACATATTACAGACATAAATAAAAACAGATAGGAAATATTTCATTTTGAAATAAGAAGTGTCTATGTACTATTGATTTAAATAATGTTTTAATTTAAGTTTGTTTGTGTACTTACATAAAATTTTTAAATAAAATAAATAGGATCTAAAATCATTTTGATTAAGTGTAAAGAAATCCTTTAAGTTATCACTAAAGTAAAACAACTTTACCTGTTAATTTAAAAACCGTACTAGATGTAGTAACTAAGTACCAGATGCCATAGAAACTCTTCATTAAATTCACCTTCATTTTATAATCACGAGCCTCATAAAGGTCCTTTGGATATTCCACAGTCCATTGTGAAGTGTTAGAGTCTCTAATAAACTGTACAAATAAAATGAGTTAATGAAAAAGTAATATCGCACCCTCAGTGGAAAAAAGGCAAAAGATGAAAATTGCAATTTTACCAGAGAGCAAAAAAACTGTTAAAATATCAGTAAGCAGTCAAAAGAACTTACATTACATTTTCTTGCACAAAACCGTCAAGATTGATAGTAAAAATTTGAAAAAAATTGAGCATAAGCAGCTTTTGTCCCTCTTTCCAATCATATTAATAACTAAAATTCAACGTAAGACGACTTATGCTTTTTTTCCACTGAGGGTATGTATGATACAATTAAAAATTCTCTACACCAATAAATGGTAAGAAATGTACTCATGTATGAAAGGTAATTAATGCTTAATAAACTAATATGGTAAAGGTGTAATATACTCTAGAAACTCAATTATGACAACAGCTTAACCCTACAAAAGTCTTTATGAAACATTATCAGATAGTGGTTGAACTGTTAAGCTGATTGCACATATTATGTCAGCATTGTACAGTCACCTGCAGAGAAAAGTAACCCATCTGTCTATTAAAACTGTTTAACAGATGGGTTACTTTTCTCTGCAGGGAACCGTATATGTCGAAAGCGCCACAATTAGAATTTGTTGTATGAAATCATATGAGAGCCCAGTGCAGGTGACATGTGCGGCCACATATGATTTCATATAACAAATTCTACATGTGGTGAGTTCGGCCTGTACGGTGCTGACATTATATGCAATCAGCTTTAATCTATCTTTTCTCATGGGTATAACAATCATCCACGAAACCAATCAATGGGCCTCCTTAATTAAATGATTTATTTGGAGAAATTTATGCTATGTTTGTACTTCGACGGGTGCAAAGTAAAAAAAAGTTATCTGCAATGTAGGTTTTGTAGATAACTCTTTTTACTTTGCACCCATCGACTAAGCTATGTAGCCTATGTAGGCCATTAATTATGAAACCAAGACTATAACCATATTAAAGACTATGATATAAAACAGGTTTGTCATCTGTAGCCCATTATTTAACTTTAATTAGACCAAATTACAGATGTTTTAGAGGTAAAATGTGAACCAGGTGAACTATTAATACCTCTAGATACAAAAATCTTACCTCAGCACTATGTTGTGGTATAGCATCATCCCAATATACAAATTTAAGGCTTTCACCAGAGTAACCCGACACTGAAGCAGTGAATGTCAAATTAGAACCACGCACTGCAGGCCCATCATTATTTACAGACAACTTCAAAGCAAGCACAGCTGAAAATACATTACAATAAATTTGTGTAACAATCAGGGACCAATATATGTAATATTTATATTAGGAGAGCTACCCCCAACTTTTTACGATAGACACTAAATGAGATTGGATTACAAAATTAAACACAAAGCAATATATTCTTACCCGTTTCAAAGAGAAAAAGCAATAACAAAAGGAAGACTCGTGCCATGTCGGAATATAATGTCAAAATATAAGATGTGAATTACGAACGATAACTTTATAAAAAATAAGACCACGGATAATGGAAACAGATTGCTAAATTTTTCTCCGTCTACATCAACCAAAGTACCAATGAATAAAACTTGCAATATTAACACATCACATCAAAATTCAAAACATCAATAAACTTAGGCTTTTGCGTCACCAAAATATCAAAAACAAAATGAAAATTCACAAATCAATCAAGCTGCAAGCAACCAAGAGTTCTACACATATACAAATGTACTCTGTGGTTCTACACAGAGTCAGAGTACAGTTCTATTCTATACAGATAATACAGACAGAGACAGACAGACTATTTAAAAAATTTGATTATAAAATACGTATCAATCAATCATCTGTGATAATTGTGGCCTTTTGGCCTTTTCAAGCCGATCATAGATTCTAAACTAATTTTTAAGGGCATCATACACTCTATATATTATCACATTCTATGGGGCTGTCATTGAAATTCCTAAGCAGTCTGTGCTTCTATTAGTCTGTGAGTAAACGTCATAGGTGTATTATAATCTATAAATCTATGATAAACTAAAACGTAGTATAGTGTTTTTTTATGCAGTCTGTGAACTCTGGAGCAAACATAGAAATCAAAGCAAGCACAGCGTAGAGCAAAAGGAAAGCAAAAAATTGGTGCCCGTCTTGGAATTACATTTACATTTTTCGTAATTCTATTCGTTCAGTTCACAAGTTTAATTCTAAATAAATATGTCTGAACTTTGATGCAGGTTGCTTATAATGTGCCTGTGTTTTTGAAAAACATTTTTGAAAATGGCTACTGTATTTGATACACCTTTCATTCGACAACATTTGCATCGGCTGCGGCATCGTGATTTTGATTTGGATGAAGACCAGAGATTTGGTCGATGCGACTGTACGAGCTACTCGTACTTCGTCCTCTCAATGGTATTGTTTTCCGTGGGAACGGTTATAACAGTTTTAGCCTTGGGAGATGCCGATGGTTACATACTTAGTAATTTGGGCCACATGTGGCTAGTGGGACCTATATTCATATGTTCCGGGATGATGGTTGCTGTGAAGAGTATGCTGTATTTACGGAGAAAAAGTGTTATACAAATGCTTCTTCATCAACGTGCAATAATCAGAGTGAGTCATGTGATTGCATCGATTATTTTACGAGTTCATTTCAGCATTCCTCATAATACATCGTGCATTTATTGCGTGCAAATTTCTTGAGACAATAGAAAGCAGGAATAACAAGTTACGGTTATATTACTTTGCATTAATGGTTCGTTTTTATCAACTTAGTTTCAAGATAATGTTTACAGAGCAATAAAATATAACCTTAACCCAGTAAATTCAGGTTTATCGCCTAAACAAATATTTTATGCAAATATAAAAAGTCTTTTTCCGCTGTTTAAATTGTAAAGTATCATTTGATATTGAAGGTGAAGCATTACATTACAGATTTAACCCATTTTTAAGCAAATATTTACATTAGTACATAAAGTATGTACTTTTAAATATCAGTTTTGTGATACGTTTACTGTATAAGAATAGTTATTGGTCATGAATTCCACCTTATGCTAGAGGAACCTAATTGTTATTAATGTTTACAAATTACTGTTTTACTTTGAAACAAAAGCAAAACAGAAATAACTACTGAACCAATATCAGCCATCAGAGTTGAAGTATAATTAAATTAGGCTTACTTCCTATAAAGTAGAACACATTTAATATTTTCTCAGCAGTGATACAATTTATTGCAAGGACATTGCTTATGTTAGTATAGAACCTAAGCCAAAGGACCTGAATGAAGGGTCCTGAGTTCAGTTCCCTGCCAGATGTCAGATCATGTTGTTACAGATTCAGTTCTGCCACCCTTTAGATGTAGGATTTATTTCTAACTGTAGGGTAATGAAATTGTTGTACAGTAAAATTTTAATGAGCTTCTGTGGATCCTTAATCAGGTGGGATATACAGGATGGAAACAAAAGTCAGTAGTTGAAGGAAAAGTACCCTAAATATTGATGATGGTAAATTTTACTGAAAGAAAACATTCCTTTATTTTCAAAACTAAGTAAAACTAATGCAGTTTTAAAATTAATTAAAGATTTTGATAATTCACCTTGAGCCGGGTATTGAACCTGTGAAATGGAAAAAACATCCTGTATTTTTATGATGCCAACCGAAAGGGTCTTTCATAAGATGAATAAAATTTTTGTTAATTCTTTACATGCATGCCCATAATATGTACATATTGATGTAATAAATTCCAAGATATCTGTGAGAGGTAAAACAATGATGTACATTCAAATCAACAAACCAAATCAAATTTAAAAAGTAACACACTCTTTTCAAAAGCCAATATATACCATCACTTCAACAAATACCCACTGTGAGTGGAATTACTAATCTGTACGTTTTTTCTAGGACATGGCAACAGTTCAGGCTGAGCAGGCTTATGGCGGCCAAGTGCCTCGAACTGCCTCCAGTGCAACATTACCTCCCTCCTACGATGCCTTAATATCAAGTGCTGCTACTAGCAAACCTCAACCGTCCAGTTCAGAACCTCCACCTCCTACTTACGATGAAGCAATGCACCTTATTGGCGACGAAAAGTTTATCAATAAAGAAGACAGTGCCAAACAAGAGACCAGTCATCAAACAACACACACTATTGTTGATAGCAGTAAACCCTAAAACTAGATTTTTTACTTAACTATTAGTTTATTTACGCCCCAACTCAGAGTCACTAATGGTTACTTAAATCGCTCTTTAGTACGGAATTTGTATAGTGATTCTTTACTAAAGAGCGATTTAAGTAACCGTTAGTGACTCTGAGTTGGGGTGTTAGTTGTATAAGAAAAAACTTAAATCTTCCTTTGTTTTGTACTTATGATTTTGTATACATAGTCAACTATACATATAGCATAGTATTCCCAGATGTGCCTAAAGTATTGACTTGTTGGCAATATTGTTACAAGGGTATCATTGATTTACTTATGATGTCTGTTAATTTTGGGAAATTTTAAGTCTGTGAATATTTTGTCCATATTGGCAATTTGTCTTTTCGTATACTTATGGATGTCGAATGTATTAACTAGTAAGTAAGGTAAATTCTGATAATTATTAATAAGGGTATATTTATATTTACGAGTTTTGCTTTTCATGTGTGACCTGCTTGAGATAAGTAGAATCTCTTTTTATTTCATATACACATTATCGTAATTTAACTTAAGTTCAACAGAACTTATGCTTTTATATAAGAAAATAAGTGCCTATAGTTTTTTTATTGACTGAATGTTTAATCTTAACCCTAAATTACAAAATGATAAAATTTATAAAATCTCGTTTCTGTATGGACACTTTTGTGTTATTTGAGATGTTTTGTGATACAAGGTTGTCACCTGGAGATCTTGTATCTACACTGGAATAAATGAAATCATAGTGAGTAAGACTCGAATGAGGCCAAACTAAGTTATCCAACTACTAGTCGTAAAACCATTTAAAGCATTTGATTAGGTTGTTCAGCTTGTTTACAATTTTAATGGAAATTTTGAGAACAAACATTCTGTCTCTGGTTAAAATACAATACTATATAGATGTCAAACATTTTTTAAACATTATTCATCGAACTAGAATTGATTAGTTACGGAAATATTACCACTTTAGTTGTGGCAAACACGTCATGCCTTGTTGTAAGCAAAGTTACAATCGTGCATTAATTTGTTGAACATCGCTTAATTGAGTCTGTAGTTGTCTTTCAAGCTGTAAATTCAGTCTTCCTAAACTTTGGATATCATAAATATTAATAAAATTGTAATTGCCAAACACTATACAAAAAATAATCTAGCGTATGTTGCATTTATTGCTGAGATATGTGACAACTTTATGGAACATTTTACTTGGAAAAATGTCATGATTTACATAACTTGTATGATAGCTCATAGTCAGTTCTGAACCCCTGTCTGTGATTTTAATAGTGCCTGATGTTTATATCTGCAATAACAATATCATAGACAGTGTTATTGGCATATTGTTGAATTATTATTTAATTCGGTAAACTAGACCTAGTTTAATTGAAATATTTAATGAACTTAGTAATAATTTGTTTTTTGTCAGTTGATTATTTGGTTTATTGGAATAATGTGAAACCTGTGTACTTTAGATACTTTGCAGTACTCACTTGCTCAGTGTAAGCTGCTATTCACCCTTTGGACAGTTTGGTGAACTTTGGCTTTAATTTATCAATCAATCCTATTATAAAAGTAGCAAGTGGAGGGTGTGATAGTTCAGTTTAATGATACATTAATTGAATTTGATTAAAAGATTCAGTGAAATATATTTTTTATATTTGTTGAAACAGAGGCTTGTGAATTTTAATTGTTTTGCTGCAGCTTACCATTATCAGGATAAATCCAAAATTATATTGTGTCATTTTGAAATTGTACAATTGGAATTACAACTTCACTTGTCAATTCCTAATTTTAATTGGTACATATTTTCGATTCTTTTAGATAGGTTATTCACAAATTGTTATCCTGTAAGTTTGAATTATTGTATTGCATTTGTTTAACTATACTTAACTGTAATTGTTATACAAATTACCATCACTTTTTAAGTCGTGAATTTGAGACACTTCATTGCATTAAATATTATTGTGGTGAAACTTTATTTGCTTGACAAAACATGTCAATCTTCATGGGTCCTTGAAGTGTATGTAAAAGTGATCTTGCACTTAAATAGTGAAGACTGAGCATTTACACAAATAATTGTTGGCAATTTATATACTGAACAATACATTTTTGTAAATAGAATAATGTTGATCTGAGGATGTTACTTTAAATACAAGGCTACATCTTTATATTCATTAAACTTGTTTTATTATTTCTTAACATAAACTTATATTTATCAGACTACTCCACTACATAGACACATACAGTAAACAATTAAACATTATATCAATGCAATTCCCAGAGTTTATAGCCATATTCACACCATTTGTTTTTTTTTTACTTTTTTCTACAATACTACTAATGACTAGGATAGTCCAATAATAGTAAAAATTTAACCATAAATGTAATTGCCACATTTCAGTCTGTGGTCTTCAAATATACTTATTTTTTTTTTTGCTTTTTTTCTGCAACACATTTACAGGATAGTCAAATAAATAGATAATAGTAAACATCAAAAGCAGTTTTACCAGATGACTCCGGAACCTGATATCAACATATAGATTACTGGCAAATCAAGTAACTACTTGTAGCCCAGGTCAGTGCTAAAACAGTTGACATCTATACTTAATTACAATACAGTCATCGGTTATATCATTTTAAGTTAACCGGCCATAATATTGGGCTTTTAAGCAAACATCCTTCAATTCAGGCCACTGGACTATAAAAATGTCTGCTATGAATTGTAATATCATTCCGGATAGAGATAATGTCCTTACCCGGCATACACTTTCTACAAAAACTATTCTGCAATTTAACATAAACAAGCATCGAAATAGAAATGCAATGGCACATACAGGAATGCAAGTTCCAGGGCCGTTGCAAAGGATAGCATCAGGTCTGAAATTGTATACAATCGGTATAGTATAAATAGTGGAATGTATGGTCGTAAACACTGATGAAATATATGACTGATTCACATTCCGGCTTCGTGGAATCTTGGTTATGCGATAATCTTCAGCTCCATTCTCAAATTCGTGTATCTTTGCTTCACTGCTGTGGTCGTTTTCAGCCATTATATAAAGACGTGGGCTATATTTCGAACTATTCAAGTGATTCACTAACTCTATCATTTCTGTCGTATGACCACCAGATCCAATGCATATTATGAGTTTGAAGGACGTAAGTTGGAACAACAACTCTTCTGTAGTTAATATCCTATAGCTTAGATACATCGCTCTCAACGTCAGCGACACTGCAGCTAATACAATAATAAATATCGTAATTTCTAATATAGATCCCACCGGCCAAAAAATGTTCATAAAAAAGATACAATCATAAGCGCTGTAAATGCTTTCAAACATTTTGATTTCTCTTATTTCGGCTTTTCGGCTTCACACCTGTGGATTAGACATACATACTTATTACACATATTCTAATTAGCTACCTACTTATAATGAAAATGCACCCGACACCGGTTGGATCTTGAAATATAATACTAACAAGATTAAGATATCTTTTAATTCGTTATATTAAATTTCCCTTTCAACTTATACGTTGTAAATAAATATAATACGGTAATGTTCTGTTATTTTGCGTCTTTGCGATACGATTTTAAATTTTATTCAAACATTAAATTAATTTTAATGTTATCAGTTTCACAGGTCAGTCAGCCGTCAGGGCGTCAGGTCACTCAACTGTCAAGTGTCATTTGTCAAGTCACAAGTGTAGTTTAGTGTAGCAATTTTATTGTCAGTAATGTCAGTTTATTGGTTTGACCATAGAGGTACCTGGAGCGGCCCTACCTACGAAAAAAACGTGCATACCTACGAAACAAAACATGGCGGATTTGTTGGTACAAATGTCCACTTTGACGTGACTGTGACATTCCCTTAGTCAAAGTGGGTTTTAGTAGTTAGTACCTTGGTAATAAGTCTCAATTTACACTGTAGTAAAGAGAAAAACAAAATGGTGAACACGGCACACGTCTGACGTCATGAAAAATTTGACATTATAGCGAAACTGTTACGTATAGAGTCGGATTGTTTTTATTTCATACGTCAAACAAGGACGCCATGCCATTATGTTAATTATTTCGTCTTTTAAACTATTCCATAACTAAGTATCTATATGACATTATAACAAATCCTTCTAATTCCTGTATCAATGAGTTGGAGACACTACCTACTCACTGACATTGTGACGTAATCTTCTATCTATGGTACGTTCATGGATATATTACTCTATCAGGATCACTGACTTAGTAGAGGTACCTGAAGGCCGATGACGTCAAATCAAAAGGACCATTTTTAGGGTTCCGTAGCGAAATGGCAAAAAACGGAAACCTTATTGATTCGTCATGTCAATCGTCATGTCGTGTGTTGTTTTGTTCGTTGTGTCTGTCTGTCTGTCCGTCCGTATGCCACAGCCACTTTTTTCCGAAACTATAAGAACTATACTGTTGAAACTTGGCAAGTAGATGTATTCTGTGAAGCGCCATTATCATACTTGTAGTTGTAGAGCATCTGATGACCTTTTTTTTTTCACCCTCACCTCTGTTAATTAAGCAATAGCCCCTATTTTCAATTTATTGGACGAATCTAGCCCTTTTTAAAACGGTGTTTAGCCTTAGCCCGAAAACCTGATACCGAGTTGGCAGCACTGGCTGTCTGACAACCTCATATTTGACATGACAGCGCTGACATGACAGGCTGAGCTGAAAGACTGACTTGACGGCGCGGCGATGCGATCGGCCGATCGGTAGGGTTCGAAGTATCGAACTCTGGTATCGATACCGAGTACTCGTGTGGTATCGATGGATAAGGTATCGATACCAAAAAAGTATCGGTTCTGAAGTATCGATACTACTCAGTATCGAGTACTCACGAGGATTTTTTTATGCCTTGTGCAGGCAAGCGACCAGACGAGTCACCTGATGGTAAGTGATCATCGCCGCCCATGGACATTAGTAACACCGGGGGCGTCACCAATGCCTTGCCAGCCACGAAGAAAACAATAGACCCGCTTCTTGAAGGACCCCATGTAATAGTTTGGAGGGAACACCTAGACAGGAAGTTCGTTCCACAGTTTACACGTGCGAGGTAGAAAAGTACGCGAGAACCGAACTGTGGACAAACACCAGGCATCCAGTCCAGGTGGTGTTGATGGAATCTGGTACACCGAGATGTGCGGTGACGAAAATTAACCGCAGGGATTAAACCAAACAGTTCTTCAGAACATTATACAGGTGGTAGAACACGCAGAGTGAGCTTACACCTCTCCTCAACTCGAGCGAATCCAGACCGTCTGTATGTTTGGGATCGTCGACAAGACGAATGGCTCGCCGTTGAAATCGGTTGAACGGTTCCACTTGGCAAGCTGGGGCTCCGGCCCAAAGGTGGGAGCAGTACTCCATGTGTGGCCGAATTTGCGCCATAAAAAGCATTAGTCTATGCTTAGGCGTGAAGTACTGCTTAGCTCTGTTGAGCACTCCCAATTTTCTTCCAGCTAGTTTAGCCTTACTAACCAAGTAGTCCCGAAACTGAACTTCATTCATTCAGAGCTAAAAAAAGGTTGTCGACAGTGAATTTCATGTCCCGATGACACTTTCTGTTTAGTCCGAGCGCTAAAACGGGCCACAGTTGATCTTTTTCCATATGAAGATACTGAAAAGTATTCAGTATTTTAAAAGTACTCGATACCGACGTTTCATATGAGTACTTGCGAGTAATTACCAGGTACGAGTATCGAGTACTCAGTATCGAGTATCGCGAACAAAAGTATCGATACCTACTCAGTATCGAAAGTATCGTTCGAACCCTACCGATCGGCGATTTATTATTTGTAATTTGAGAATAAATACACGCAGAATCCCGATTCCCAACTGGACCCGGCTACGTTCGTCGTCGTCACTATTATCATATCTATCTCTATTTAATAATCAATATTCTACGAATCGATAATATCCTTGTCTATTTTTAGTTGCTCTCTGAGCTGAGGCTCACTTCTGTAGAGAGAGATGATTTTGATTTTTGAGACTTCAGTTTCAGTGTGACAGTGCTCGCTTTGTGATTATATCCTGAGTTTAGATTTTCAGTTAAAATGAATGAAAGTGATTGTGTATTAATTTCTCTATTCGCAATAATAAATAACTAATTTGTTTGAGTTGTATAATTTTATATCCACGATGAAGTTAATAAATATTATTGGTACGAGTTTATTTCAATTTGTATCTTTATTTTTTCTTTTGGGATATCTACTTGGCGTCCTTAATTTGTATTTTAGTGACAGAAATAATTACTGTGAAATGACCTACATGTTTGAATATCCTCAATTTGTGGTAAGTAAATATTATGTGATGTTTTTATTTTCTTTTTCTCCTGGCTTATTGGATTTAACTCTCACCACCTTTCTAAGCTACTGTTCAAAATTCCTATTTAACTTATTTTTCTAAGGACCATTCTCATTATTCTATTTATCAATAATCCTCAGATAAGTTGCCTAGCGACTGTCAAAATGATGTTGTATGTCATAGTGTTTATTATTACCTGTAGTTAATCCAGAGATAGATTGATTATATTGAAAACAGTCATTCGACTTAACAAAGAGACAATCAAATCTTCCAGCAGAAACAAATACTGTAAAACATTAAACTCAATTTAGCTATGTTTAATGTAGAATATTATGCTTATAATTTCTGTTATTTTTTTTTCTTGTAGCCTATATCATTAGAAGAAAATCAATACCCCCAATATGCATTGTATGCATATAGTGAAGGCAGGTTTACGGAAAAGGCAAGGAAAATGTGGTAAGTTATTTGTTGAATTACGCATTCCCTGCTTTGAAGTTTCAATTTCCTTCAGTGTTCTATTTTTGAGTCCATTAAGAAGCTGGTCCATTCCTTCCTTTTGGGATAATGCTTTGTATAATCAAATGTCCACCTTAGAACATTTTTACTCTATGATTTTTGTGTTTTTATTTACATACTTTATGTTCGGTTTACACGGACCATTTAGTAGTTAAAATTTTAAAGTACGTAAACAAGTAATTTAGAAATTTTTATATTTTTTCCATTTAAAATGCATTTTGACTTTATTATAATATTTTTAAAATTTTCAGGTTTGACGGAATTCCAGTGTTATTCCTTCCAGGAAACTCTGGAAGTCACATGCAAGCTAGATCTTTAGCTTCTGTAGCTCTAAGAAAAGCTATAACCAAAGGATATGAATACCATTTTGATTTTTTCACAAGTAATATTTTTATACAAATCTTCGTTTTACACTCATTAAAAAAAAATCTCAATGCTAATAACTAGAGATGCGCCGAATATTCGTTTGATATTCGGTATTCGGCGTATTCGGCATCTTTTTCACTATTTGTATTCGGCCGAATTATTCGGTTTTGGTGCCGAATATATTCGGTTCGAGTATTTCTATTTTCTTGACTACACTACACGGTATAGAACTAAAAGACAAAACCTCTTATGTAAGATCTTTGTTATATTATAAGTCAAAGAAATCCTATGAGGAATAATTTGTTGAATAAAGCTAACAAAATAAAGCAATTAAACTTCATATCACATTTAAGTATTTTGAAACCTCAAGTCAACATATTTATTTCTTAACCTATAGTTACTTAGTATAGTCAACATTTATTTCAAACCTTAAATGAGCATTTATTTTTAAACCTCAAAGCAATATTTTTGGTAATTGGTAAGGGAACATACCAAAACCACGTGCCTCATTTAGGGGGGGGGAGGGGGGTCTTCAAAACACCACGATTGGTCACAGAGGGGAGGGGGGGGTTTAGGTTTTTGTCACGTAGTCAATATTTTTGCAACCATTGCGCCACAAAGTCGTCAAATATAAGCAAAATTATTATTTTTTAACTCTGTTTTTGCAAAAAAGTATTGAAAACCGTATTTATCAATTACCACGTGAAAACTAGGGGGGAGGGGGGGTCTTCTCATATACTACGGATGGTCACGAAGGGGGGGGAGGGGGGCAAAAAGTTGTAAAAAATGGGTTACGTGGTTTTGGTATGTTCCCTAATGGTAAATGGTAAACCGAATAATTCGGCCGAATATCCGGTTCGGTAAAGGTTAAACCGAATAGTATTCGGTATTCGGCTATTCGGTGCAACCACTATTCGGCGCATCTCTACTAATAACATAATTTTATGCTTTTAGTAAGTTTTAGTGAGGAATATTCTGGCTTATATGGAGGGGTTTTGCAAAGCCAAACAGAATTTGCAGCTACATGTGTTTCTAAAATATTGAGCTTGTATAAAAATCAGAAGTATACAAAGTCAGTGCCAACATCTGTTATAGTAATTGGACATTCTATGGTGAGTTAGATCTTTTGATGTTTATACTTTAATAATGTAGATAAAATAGTATTCAATTTACATAGCAAGCAAGCAAGCAGCAACCCATAACTGTCCCACTGCTGGGCTCGGGGTCTCCTCTCACAATGTGAGGGGTACAGGCCATTGTCTACCACGCTGGCCAAGTGCGGATTGGTAGACTTCACACACCTTTGAGTACATTATGGAGAACTTTCCGGTGTGCAGGTTTACTCACAATGTTTTCCTTCCCCGAAGCAAGTGATAATTAAATTGTAATACGCACTTATTATTTGAAAATTAGAGGCGTGCCAGGATTTGAACTCGGGCTCCTACGTTCAGGAGACCAACGTTCTAACCGCTAGGCTACCACTGCTTAATTAATTCAATTTACATATTTGCTGATAATTAAAATGACTGCTTTACATTGACTTAAACTATAACAAATCTCATAGATACTAAACTTCACTTGAATTGGGTAACCTAAAAGAGGTAAGTTTTTTAGACAAGCCTTATATGGTAAACAGTTTAGGCACTTCTTTTAAACTATAAACTGCAATAAAAGACACTAACGTCGCAACTCAGTTAGTAACGGTTACTTAAATCGCTCTTTAGTACAGAATTTGTATGGTGATTCTTTACTAAGGAGCGATTAAAATAACCATTAGTGACTCTCAGTTGGTATGTAAGATTGTTTACTAAATAAGGCTTATCTAAAAAAACAGAGTATACATTACAGAACCATATCCCATATGAGTTTTATTTAGACTGAACCAATATACTTATTTCAAGTATTTATTCCAGGGTGGTTTAGTGGCTAAGAAACTAATGGGAGATCGACGCACACTCAACACTACTAATATTGTTATAACCCTAGCAGCTCCCTTAGAAGCTCCCGTTGTCAATTTTGACGACCAAATGAATGATTATTATATGCTAACTTACTCTCAATGGGATCGTTTTGTCAAGAGAACAAAGGAAATTAATGATAAGAAAGTTTTGATTAGCATCGGAAGTGGACCAAGAGATGTTCTCGTGCCTGCTGGTTTAACATCTTCAGAAGACAGTACTGTTAATGCTTTGGTAAGACATTACTTCCTTACTCTTTGTTTATTGTCAGCTCATATGAAAACCGTCAACCCAAAAAATATTTGACTTATAATTGTTTATCCCAACCTGAATTCCAACCTGGTACCTCTCTCTTCTGAAGCAGAGTTAACCAACTGGGCTATGGTATTGTTAACGTTATTTCGAACAAAGATCATGCGAGACACTAGTTGAGAATAAAATTGCTTTTTGCATTATTAATTTGTTTATTTATTTTCTGTCTAGGCTACAGCTATCCCTGGGGTATGGGTGTCTCCAGACCATGTCAGTATGGTATGGTGTAAACAACTAGTGATGGTCATAAATCGCTACTTGTTTGATATCGTTGATCCGAAGACAGGCCAAATAACTGAAAATAAATCTCATCTGATGTCAAAGGCAAAGCAGTATTTCCAGGTATTAATTTAGTTATGGATTTCAATTAGTTATCATATTTTTTTGTATGATCCATGGAAATGCAACTATTATTTATAGCATAAGGTTTGTGATTGGTGAATTTTAATTTATACACCTGGGAAAATTCAGTTAGATCCATTAAGTTTATTTAACGTAAACTTTAGGTACCTATCCACCTAATTAACAATGTTTCATAAAATTCTTTGGCTAGGTTGTTAGTACTTGTATTGAAAGTGTTATAATTTCAAATCATTCATCATAAACTTGTATCTATTAAGATCATTTGCACCTTTGCGATTAGATACCGTATCTTCAAAAGATACTTCAGAATATTAAGATCGCTCATATCAGATAATATTTTTCAGTCTAATCGTTCAATGACGCTAAACCCCAACGTGAAACGGGCGGTTGTGCCTATGATAATGGACGCTTTCTGGTACGAAGATAACAGACGAATCTACCAGATTACCAGGCCATCGATTGACAAGTAGGTCAAAGATTTATTTCTTATCAAAATATTGTCTTTCAATCACTTTGTGCGACTACGCCACATACTACGCTATCGCTTATCAGTTAGATTTAGAGATAACACCTAAGTAAGTACTAAAAGAAAGTGCACTCTGTTCTATGGATCTCTTCAGGGTGAGGTATTAGGTCACAGGGTCAGGTTTAGTTGAGGTGGCTCACATGGCTTTTTCACATTTAAGGAAGTGTAATGGAAACTTTACCTAGGTATCACAATAGTGTGATTGAAATCTCTTAGTTCAACGCTCCTATAACTATAATATAACTGCTACAAAACGGGGCCTAAAACAGGTACTAGATTATGTGACTACTTCTTTTAGTTTAATAAGCCATTAGGTCGAGCCTCGAGGTTATCTCGCGTTATAGCGACGATAAAGGTAGGTAAACTTTGAAACCGTTTGCTAAAAGCTCTACAAAACATGTCTTAGCATAAAATGTGAAATATAGAAAAAGATACGTCAATTAGTACACAGTTTAGCGCCAAAACGCATGCAGAAGATGTGAAAAAAAAACTAGAAATGAAAACACAAATTTTATTGTGAATCGAAGGGCGTTGACAGTTCATAATAGAGAGCTAGTTTAAATTTAACATACGTCTGAAAGACAATTACATTTAAGAACCCAAATGTTTCCGTCATCTTTATAATAGAAATCAACGTCATCAGTCATGTATCATGATCTCATGAATTAGTTCTAAAGGTAGTAAGGGCCAGAAGGTATTAGAATGCACACACAAATGCACGTCAGTTGAAATCTCTGGCATTTCTCCAAATACGTTAGAAATGAGTAAATTTTATTTTTGTCTTTTATTTAAATACATCACCTTGGTATGGAATTGGAGGATAAACTTTTACTTGAGAGTGTACCATCAAAGGCATTAGCGTTGTAATAATATAATACTTTTCTCCTTTTTCCTTCGAAGAGGATCTGAAGCTCATTTCACTTTTATCAAAACAAACATGATGACACGTAATTCATAAACCACATTTGCGACAAGGACACTGACTGATTTAGGTATATGAATCCACTGCCAAAATTGCTAACTGAGGAAAACTAAATTTTACGAAGAGATTCTTAAAGATATTAGAGATTTGTATCTGTTGGAATATTGAAGAGAACTCTTGAAAGCGTGGGCATAATATGTAAATTGCGCATAATTAACAACGCCAGCCATTTTCTGTGTTCACTCGATTGTGATTTCAAGATCTTGTCCAAACCCTGCCCGTTTTATTTGCGCCTATAATAACAGGGTAACGCGGAGGTGTGGGGAGTGATAATGGCCCCCGCCCATCGAATTAATCCACATATTTGTCTAGTTTTTTTTTTACTTATTCTATTTATTTTACATTTAATAGGACAACATACCTCATGATAAGGCTGGTGAGCTTCCCCCAGAATCGATTTGTAGCCATTGAGGCTGTTAATGTAGATGACAAGGATTGGATATTCGGCTGCAACGCGATGTATACGCACTCAACCTATAGATATTGGTAAGATACTTTATAGAATAACAAGAAGAAATGAAAAGAAAACATACGAAATATCGATTGTGATAATACAGAGGAAGTATATTCAACTCAAATATCATATCATAATTTTTTATCGGTTTAGTCATGTTCTCACTATCTTGTTTAGAATCATTCTGTTTTTGTTTTAATTTTTACTTTTAGTGTAATCTAAATTTTAGAATTAGATATTATACTTAAAACTGTAAATACAAAAATAATGGTGAACATTCGATATTACTTCTTGCCTATGTCCCTAACATACTTTACCTAATATACATTAACATCAACTTCATGTAAAACTTTCAGCAAAGACGCGACCTCCATTGGCGAACTAAGTCGCTGGTCGGGCGCTGCCAAAGACTTTGGAAGACGTAAACTAGCAACCATCAATTTACACAGCCTGATAGAACAACATCCCGATTGGACTCACGTTATTGTGAGGGTGTCACCCACTAGAAAACCGGTAATTTCCTACTAAAGTGTCTTTTTCCCTGCAGCCTAGTTGGTGGAGATTCAGCCTGCGAAGCGAGTCCCGGGTTCGATTCCCGGCTACAGATATTTATTTGACAGATATTTTTATTTGATTTGATGTTTTCGGATCGTGTTGCGCTCATGCGTGCGCTTATGAAGTTATTTTGATACTTTGTTTTTATTACACCATTTGTTTAGTTGTTGCTAATTTAATAGGGATGCATGTTGACTAATTTTAGGATTCAATTTTAATTTATAGATATAACCTTAATATATACGAAAAAAATATTATAAAAATAATAATGTTCAATTTAAAAACAAAAATTGATAAATAAAAATGATCCTAATTCTCCTCAGTATCTTAAGGATAATTTCCTGTATCGCTCCGACACACATGATAGAACGCTTCGGTCATGTACTAATCTTAGTCTTGATATTCCCCCGCATACTAGCGGCTTCTTCCATTATTCATTCACAGTGCAGGCAACACTACTCTGGAACTCCTTGCCCGCCGAGTTGAGACATGCTCCTAGCAGGTTCTCCTTTAAGCATCGCTTGCGTGAACATTTGTTACATTCAGTTTCTGATTAATGTCACTTCTATTTTTTTTTATTTTACTTTTTTCTTCAGCATACTGTGCAAAAATTCCCTATACATATATATGCATATATTATATATTATATATTATTAATATTTATATATTATTTATGTTATTATAGGTATTTATGTATGTCCGTGTATTTGTATGTATTCTTGTTATGTAATATGTATATCTATATCTCATGTTAACACCTGCCATCAGCTATTTCCACATCCACCCAGGGTTGACTGGTGGACAATGCCATTAGGCATTAAGTTTGCCCTTTGTTTCTTCTTTTTAAGAGGTGACATAAAAATGTAAATAAATAAATAAATGAATAAAAATCATTATCCACCAAAAACGTCACGTGACGTCACTAGCCTATATTCAAGTCATTGAAAGTTGAATTTGCTTTTAAAATACGTACAATGACATCATAAGTTCAAAATATCGTTTGAGGTCACGTGACAGTGAGTACTAATTTTGACATTTTAAATTCGTGATATTTAATTTATCGTGATTGATTTCGATAAAAGAATAATATTTTAGGTATTTAAATGTTACCATAAATACTTTAAACACAAATTTATATTTATTTACAGTTAGTGTCAACATCCCTATTCAAGCTCCTAAACAAAACATTGATAGTTTATACCATGTATTACAGATAGTGCTAAACGTGGACATAAACGACCTCGCATCCCGAAGTATAAAAGTGGAAGGGATATCGGACATCAAGTTATCCCAGTCCGTGATAGTACAAGAGACGGCCCCAAATACTCTGTACTATGAGATAACGTTACCCGACTTGGAAGCGGTGCATCAGGCGTATCTGTTGTATGTGGAGCCCACAGCTGAGTGCAAGGCGAGTCAATACCACGTTACAGCTGAGATGCATGTGCCATGGGCGGAGAATCATGAACACTTTCACTACTTTACGTGAGTATCTTTGAAAAAGTATCTTGAGGGTAACTTTAAGTTAAGGGTTACCTTATGGTTTACCTTAAGGGCCTTATCACACTGGCGGTTTGCGAGCGTTTTGCGTCACCCGTTCCGCTTTCAAAACGCTCGCAAACCGCCAGTGTGATAAGGCCCTAAGGGTTCACGCAGAGCTCAACCTTGCCTCTTACGTGACCTTGGTTTTTAGGGTCAGTAGGTACCACCCCGGTACGGTAAAAAACATACCACTTTAAGTTCTGCAAAATTTCAAATGGGAATGTATATTTCCACAGTATTTAAATGTATTTTATTTTGAGATATTATATAAATTGGAACCTGTCTAATTAACACATTTCTTGTAGGCATTTAAAACGATCACCGATGAAACTGCGGCTTTGGAAGAGTAATCCCAACATTACTCTGGGAATGGACCCCGCTCAATATGTAAAAGTTACCCTTTTACTCGATCCTCAATGTACATTCACAATAAGGTATGTTATTTTAAAAACTTTATACATCTAACTTACAGCTTAAAAGCCCTATGCAGCTCGCTCGCACTTATACCTAAGACCTAAGTGCGAGTGAGCGCGCAATATGCCTCGCCCTGCTCGCACTTTTACGTCAAGAAGTGCAGCAAGATTACGACTACTATAGCATTTGTAATTCTTACATCTGTATACATATTAAAAGGCAAAAGTGATTGACTGATGTATCAACGCACAGGCACGCACACGTATTCCTCTTATGACGTAGGCATCCACTAAGGAAGGATTTTTCAAAATTCAACCCCCATGGGGGGTGAAATGGGATAAATATGATAAAGTATAATTTCCGCAAGCGAAGCTGCGGGCAACAGCTAGTTGGATTTATAAAGAAACCATCTTGCTGTAGTCTAGATGTTTCGTTTTTAAAAAGTTTACTTTCATTCTTTCAGCATTTCATCGTCCTTGTACCACCGTTTGGCGCAGATGGCTCGAAACTATACTCCGATACTGATACCATATGTAGCGGCGATCGTTTTGCTAGCGGCCCGATATAATTTCAGGTGTTTGAAAGACAAAGGTATTTGCGTGTCTATGCATAGCGCGCTTATGAGTGATACTGTGAAACCTTATTATCCGGTCATCTTTGGAAGGCTCGGAACTGTTGCTATTACGTGAGTATCGCGTTAATATTGAAGTTTTGTTTTGCAATAGATCTTCCTGTGGGCAGGGTAGTACGCACAAAAAGATTTATGGTAAAATAATATATTTGTTGTATTAGGACACAACTCACATCAACTCACACCAGTACGTTGTAACAAGTTAGGGTGTGAACAGAGACAAGACAGAAGACATTCTTTTTTAATAGACATTAAACTATATGACTAACCACAGAGTAGTTACAAGACTTTTATTGCAAACTGCAGATTCGATAAAACGCAACACTTCCGATAGTTCATGTATTTGTGTATGAGAGTGATGTTAAGAAACTTTGATAGCGTGATAAGTGATTCAGATTGGAGGTCGGACGTGACGTCACTGTGATATCACATTTTTTTTTTCAGATATAGAAAATCTTGTAGTAATTTTTTAAATTCAAGTTTAGTTTAGAAATGCTATGGTATAAAAATTACATTTTGTAAATTTTTTGACCTATACAAAAACTGGAAGATATATCTAATTCAGTAGGTTCTTAGTGAGAAGTGCTATAGTAGTGATCATACGAAGATTTCAAGTAATTTCCACATAAAAATAACGCTCAGAAGATGAAAATATTTTTTTTGTTTCAGGACGGTCCCTTTTTTGTTGGTTGGCTTTGAAATTGCCAATTGGAGGAATAACGAACTACAGTATTTTACGAAATCCATGGTGGTGTTACCGGCCTACATGACTGCGCTGGGTATACTGAACGTGGCGGCAGCGGCTGTGCTCCTTATCATGGTGTTTTCATCCCAGCTAGCCAGTAGATTGCTGTTTAGGTAAATTTATATGGAAGTCTCAGCTTAGATGATTATATTATTATGTTAATTATTGTACCTGCTGTATTGCCTTACTTAATAGCTAGCAAGTTCTTAAAATTAGCAGATCGAAATATATTGGTACTTCGACTTATAACGATTATAGTCAAATCAAGAAATGGCGGTAAGAAACTCTTGACAAGTGATGCTTGACAGACTAATGTCAGATTAATCTACCCTCCCAGTATACCGTTTCCAACATGAAACTATGTTTTACGGTATAATTTGCAGTAACATCCTACTAATAATATAAATGTGAAAGTTGTAATGAAACGTTTAAATTAAAAGTTAATTACTCTTTCACGCAAAAACTACTGAACGGATTTTCATGAAATTTAGCACACAGATAGACCATTATGGAGTTCTTATTATCCCGTTAAACGCATGCAAATCTGCGGGCAGATCGCTAGTTTTAATATTCTTATGATAATGACGACCCTGTAGCCTAGTAGCGACACTGCCTGCGAAGCGAGGGGTCCCGGGTTCGAGTCCCGGCCGGGGCAGATATTTATGTGACAGACAAATATTTGTACTCTGGTGCAGAGTGTTATTATGTGTTGTCCATGCCACCCACGACACAGGTGAAAACCTACTGCACGGGTATGAGTGTGTAAATTGTGTAACGCTGCGTCCTACGTAAGCGATTTAGATGCGAACACGATGTGACCTGTGTTACCAAACGCACGTAACGCAATGTATTGAAGTGTCCTGCGTTACCAAACGCGCGTAACGCAGGGCACTTCAATACATTACGACTGTTCGTTGTTTTCGCGTCGCGCTGCGTCACTTCGTATTCGCATCTAGATCGCTCACGTAGCACAGCGCGTATGCGTTTTGTTTGTAATGATCATATTACACTGACGAGCCCTCTGGTGCAATGGATACCATGCCGGATCGCCGCGCCAAGGGTCCTGGGTTCGATTCCCAGCGAGGCGGAAATTTGAATGATGAGTTTGAATTTCTGTTCTCGGTCTAGGTGTGACTGTCCTTGTCTTGTGTGTTGTCCATGACAACCACGACACAGGGAATCCTAGTGTGGGGCTATGAGTGTGAAGCGTTATTTATTTATTTATTATTCGTTTGTGAATGCAGGATAGTATGGCGCGGCGGTAACAGTCTGTCGGAGCGAGTGGCGTCAGGGTTGCAGAAGGTGCCGATGGTAGTGAGTTCAGCGCTGGTGGGCGCCGTGCCCTTGTCCTGTGGCGCCGCCTCCATGGCTGCAGGGGCGGCTTTCTATGCTTTTATGGTATGAGTGTTCTTAGGGTGAGATCTATAAAGCGCACTTGGACTTGGACTTTGCTCTGAGTCAAATACTATATGATTGACAAATTGATAGTGCGAAATTAAATTTAAAAGTCATAAAACGGCGTTAACGTTAAGATAGATAAATGCTGGCCATACATGATCAAGTATACTTGTCTTGTCAAGTTTGCAGCGGACTTGACGCGGCATCCAGTAAACCTGACGGTGTATGACCTCGGTATGGCTATCTGGCCATATAGCTATCTCTTGCAAACTGGATGCCGCATCACGTCAAACTTGACAAGTAAATTTGATAGTGTATCAGCCAGCTTTAGAGTCATTATTTTTGTTCGGATAATTTAACTGAGCAAAGCCTAAGCTTGGTTTATAGATTTCACCCTTAGTTAATGATAACAAGTTCAATAATAATTTAAGATAAATTTAACAAAATCAACCAAGGTTTGACTTAACTAGGCTTCCGCCTGTGTAGAAATACAGATATACATAATTAATACCCCATTGTAAAGTATAAATAAATAAATATGTTAATATATTCTCCACATATTGTTTGTATATTAAGAATGGTTGAAATTTGAAGTCACATTTTTATATTGCAGTCAAAGCTATCGTTTTTCTTTGCAATTAAAAATATATTTTCTTTACAGCTATCCAAAAGGTACGAAGAATACCTAGAAGATTACGTTTACAAATTCATGGCTAAAGTAGCAAGCCGGATATGTCGAATATTCAAATCGAAAAATAAGATAGCTAAAGCTGAACTCGAAGATAATAAATCAAAGAAGGAATCGCTTAATGAATGCAAGCAGCAATCGGACAGTGAAAATACCGATGAGACAATGGCTTTGGTCAAAAACGAAAATAATAAACGAGAAGGAACTGAAAATGAAATTGACGAAGATCTCAACAATTTGAATTTTCATGTGATGATGTTCTTTTTATGGATGACTGTGACGATTGTGAATATTCCTGCTCTGTTGACTTGGGCGCGAAATTTCAAGTGAGTACATAGTTTGAAAATCAAAATATTTTTACTTCCAATGAAAATGAAAATGAAAAAATATTTATTGCATATCCTTTGTTATATAGCTATTTTAATTACTAGCTCCCACACTAGGATTCCCTGTGTTGTGTGAAACTAGGTTCAAACCTCTCGTTATAGATAAAAAGTAAAAAATAAATATAAGTATAAAATAAAAAAGATATCAATTATACGAAAATTGTGTGTGTGTGTTTTTTATTATCGTTATTATAAGTAGGGTTAAGTGTACTTAGATAAGTGTAAATAAAAAAAAAACAAATAAGGTGGCTGGAGATGACATTGTTTCAAATATCAAAAAATAAAAATAAATCGAATAATGCAAAATGGGTATCAAATTAAAGAGCTCACCATAGGGATTTTAGAAAGGTATATGATGATAGGTATTTTGACAGCAAGCGATTTTTTTAATTTTTTTATTTATACTAGTTAGAATAGACGTATTGTGTGATTTGGCATAGTTTAAAGTTTACATATTTTCTCTTAATATGCGCAGAAGCAAAATTTTGTATGTAAAACATTTATCAAATACATAAATGAAATATTTGTTAATGCAAACGTCAAGTAAACTTTTTCCCAAACGATTCATGGCTGAATTTAATATGATATTTCTCTTACAGATATAGCATGGCTTTACAACCAGATACTTCCTTCTTACCAGGACTTACGTTGGCTATTTGTTCAACCGTCATATGGCAACGAGAAGGCCCGAGGAGGAACTTGTAAGTATTATTATATAGAAGGTATAGTCAAGTCACACCCTCAGTGGAAAAAAAGCATAAGTCGTGTTATTTTGAATTTTATTTATTAATATGATTGGAAAGAGGGACAAAAACTGCTTAATATGCTCAATTTTTTTCAATTTTTTATCATTAATCTTGATGGTTTTGTGCAATAAATTGTAATGTAAATTCCTTTGACTACTTACTGATATTTTAACAGTTTTTGCTCTCCTGTAAAATTGCAATTTTCATCTTATGCCTTTTTTCCACTGAGGGTACGAAGTGGACTATGAGCTCTGCATGTACGAATGTATCAGTGTTTATGTACTTCGTAAATGTTCTAGTAACTAGAAGTACTAAGTGTTTCGGGAACAACTACAAGGTCGAGATTTGCTTGCATTCAACTTTTGCATGAACTATGCAGGCATGCACATAAAGGATGTAAATCCTATTTACAGTCACATTTTTTTCTTGGATTTTAAAGCATCTGTGCAGGTATTGGGGTGGTAAAATTACCTACTGCTTGCAAGAGAATTTTAGAAGCTTTGAATTTTGTAGCAATAGTTTATTCGTCATAATATTCTGCACCCGTTTTATCAGGTTGTTTGATAGTTCAATTTGTAATGGCCTGGTAATAGCTCATTATGCAAATTAATATACAACATACTTAGAGTATAGACTATAGACTTCTTCAGCTCAACATTGTAACCTTAGATGCCCATTGTGGAATATTTTGTATAATACATAGTCTATAACTTGCTGCGTTTAGTTCCGAAGCTAGTGCTTTGTTTTTACGGCTATGATTTTCCCCCTTCTCTATAATTTTATTGCAAGTAAAATGTGTCCTTGTTTAAATCAGATTACGATGCGAAGGAATAGGCAATTAATAGCAGAATTATTCTTTTACAGGAGAAATTATGAGTCAGTAGGGACCCTACTCTTTGCGATGGCTATATTAGTTATCGTTATGGGACCCTTCACATTAGCAGTTATTAACTATGCTGTACCACTTGTAATTGCCATAATTACAATTCAACAAGTATTTGATCAAGAAATTGATGATCCTATACAAGTTGAGCAACCAACTGTGATTATGGACAAGAAGAAAAATAGACTTAAAGTCAAGGAACCAACTCCAAATGTCAGCAATGATGAAAACAATGATCAAGAACAACTGCAAGTGCAACAAAATAATGATAAAGAACAACCGAAAGAACAAACAAATGATGATACAAGGAATGACAAGGAACGAAGCAATGATGAAAACAATGATAAAGAACAACCAACACAAAGTAATGATCAACCTGAAGGTAATTGTGATGTATGTAATGAAAGTAGGATGTATAGCATGTTCAAAAATCTCAGGGATAAATTTAGTTTTAGCAATGACGTGTAAGACATGGGTAATCATGTTCTACGAATAGTGTGCAATTTTAAAATGATTAATCGAAATATTACAACACAAAGGTGTTTTGTTAAATATAGGATATTATTTATTGACTTAATTATAATAATTATTAACTTATCATAGTAATATCGTCGTTGATAGTCCAATAACGCGTAACTAGCATTGTCAAATTACGCGTATCTACAAAAAAATCAAAATTGAGATTTCGCGGCTGTAGGTAGCTGACTATGATTGGCGTCTACACGTGCGGTCATTTTTTGAATCAAAAAATCAGAAGATGAGTAAATCAAAATAAACAATACTGCGGAACTATCGTCAAACAAGTTACAACCTGAATTACGCGTACCTGCACAAACCTCTATGAGTGTGGCCGAATTTGTGTGGCGCTCCAGCTAAAAATTATTTTATAATTATATTTAGTGGGATATTTTTGATGTAAGTACATAATACATTTTCTATTCTATATTATACATGAAATTATGATGTGTTTTATTTTCAAATTGTATATTTTCAATAGTAAAAGAACTTGTAATGTTTATACTTACTAATTATAATTAATTATTATGGTTTATTTATTATTCACTGTTTAATAATGTTCAATGAAAATAAGTAAATTTTTGGTATTTTATGATAAACCTAAAACTAGGTTTATTGAAGCTAATTTATTCTACTTACTACTTAGGTAGATACTTTTCTTTGCAGTGATATTCACAGTGAATGAAGAAGAATACTCTGCACAGGATGCTTCTACAAATTACGTGGAGGGTGTTGATTTTAGTGACGACATGGTGACATTACAACTTTAACAACAGCGAGGAGAATTGCTAAAAAGAAGAAGAAAATATTATGATTTCAGGACCTTATTTAATTCAACTACCTGCAGCTACCTGCAGTTGATAATATAAAAAAAAAAAAAAAAAACACAATACTTTATTTCTTTAAGGTTAACATTACATTTTTAGTAATACACAGTGGGGGGCATCCTTTTAAGTAAATATATACCTGTGTCAGGATGCCCCGCTCTTTCTTATTTCTACATTAACATATTATTATATAAACAAAAAGTAAGTATTTCCATTCTTCAAAAATAAATTACGGAATAAGGGTGTGTGTGTGTGTGTTAGTGTGTGTGTGTGTGTGTGTATGTGTGTGTGTGTTTGTGTGTGTGTGTGTGTGTATGTGTGTGTGTGTGTGTGTATGATTGACTGAGAGACTTTGTAATATACATATTTTAGAAGTTTTATAATTTTAGTTTAGCTTTAGATTTTTATTTTAGTTTTATTATTAATTTATGTTTAGGATTTTATTTTAGTTTGACTTTAGATTATTATTTTATTATTATTATTATTTATTAATTTTGAATTTTGGTTTTAATATTTTAACTTATTCTTTCCAAAAGGGCCTCAACCTCTATATAACTCAATTTCTGTATCCAAATAGTAAGTTCTTGTTTCAGATTATAAGGATGCTTCCTAACAATGTTAAACATTCTATTTACTTTATTGTAAACATATGCTGATTGTCTTATGTACTGGTGTTTAGCAAAGTATGAATTGGCACCAGCTATTTCAATTCTTAATCTTCGCTTTGAATACATATTTGTATCTTTATTTAAGTTTTTATGTTTGCTTAACAGTAAGTGTAATATATACAACTTTCTCACACTTAATATATTAGACATAGAATAATGTTTGTCAGTAGGGAATCTGTGATGTTTTTTATACATAACTTTTAAAAGAATTCTTTGACTACGTTCTAACCCCAAAAATTTTGTTTTTGATGCCCCTCCCCAGACTGGAATGCAATATGTCAGAATTGATTGAGCAAGTGCGGCATATACTTGATTTAACAGCTTGCTAGAAGCTACATGTCGAAGGTTCTTGAATAACCATATCAGTTTCCTGACTCTGCCGGTTAATACCTCGATATGAGCATGCCAGCTTAATCGCTGATCAAGTAATATACCTAAGTATTTTACTGTGTCAACTTTTTGAATTTTAGGACAAGTGCAGCTCATTTGATCAATTTCACACTGGTGGATTGTTAGACTACTGTTTTTCGGTTGTGTTCTTTTGTTAATGGTAAAACAAATATAGTTAGTCTTTGCCGTGTTAAGAGATAAGGAGTTTAAGTTTAACCATTTAGATATTTCCTTTAGATTTCTTTCTGCTGTGCTATGTACTTCATCCCAAGACTGGCCGTAAAATACTATAGCTGTATCATCTGCATAAGAATAAATGTGTCCGTTCTTTATCTTTAGGTTACATAAATCGTTAATGTATATTAAAAACAGAGTAGGTCCTAAAACACTACCCTGTGGTACACCGAACGTAATTTGGAGGTCGTCGCTAGTGTATTCTCCTATTTTAACACGTTGAGTCCTTCCAGACAAATAGTCCTTAAATAAGTCAAGCTGCTTACCTCTAATTCCTATCTTTTCTAGTTTTCGAAGTAACACTGATATTGATACGGTATCAAACGCTTTCTTTAAATCCAAAAAGACTGTTAAACATTTACTTCTTTTATCTAGTTGGTCAACAATACATGCCGTTAGATCTACGATGGCATCCTGAGTACATTTACCTTTTCTAAAACCATACTGTGAATCAGATAATATTTTGAATTTCATAAGATAGTATTATAATAAATAAGGTCAATTTCACTACTACAGGAAGTGACCGCTATAGTATCGAAACTGCAAACGACCATACTACTGTTCTGACCTCAGTTCTCGATTCTGTCAGCCCCATCCCTACAATAGCCCCAAATGTCGCAGCAGCTATATTTCCGAAAGAAAACAATTTAGATTTTGGATCTGACGACTCCATTGCAGATCCTTCGTTTGTTTCACTTTCAGATATAACAAACGTGCATCTTCTAGATAGCCTTGACGTCAATTGGTTCCCTGATAGAGATACCGAGCCCGAAGTTGCAAGTGCATCTAGGTTGAGAAAACAAAAATATTTCATCGCCTTTATCCAGCATTCCTCTCCTTTTTTCGTCCAGACTACCAATTCAGGAAACAAAATAAAATGAAAACTTACAACAGTTGAAAAGTGTAATTCCTCGTGATTGTCATGTATTTTATTTTATAATAATTTGCCTTTAGAAGACATAATATTGTACTACTTTTATATAATCCCTTTTTGTTGATTAAGTACAATTTTGGGAGTCATTTTATTTAAAATAGTGATTGATATCATTACTCGAAAGTCAATTTGCTAACTACAAAGATTTTGAGATACTAATTTTATTGTCTATTTCTACTTTTTTAGTTAATTATGATAATGTTGAGACTGTTTGAACTGAAAAATGGCGCCTTGTTTCTCTGAGTGACTTTGTTGCTTAAAAAGCTATTTTTGATGATTATATATTTTGTTAAGATATTTCTAGATATATATTTCTTACCTACCCTTCAAGTTTGGTCAACTTTTGATCGTAATTCTTCTGTTACTACAAAAAATAAAAGAAAAATAACTAATTGGTTTTTGATTGATTTTTTTTATTAGTTGGTGGTCTTCTTTTGTTTTTGCGTAGTTTTTTCATATCATTTAATTAAACTGATTACGTACAGTGATTGCAATACTTAACAATACTAAATAAATGTTGGATTGGCATTTTGTCTTTATATTATTTTATTTACAATTTCGCGTAAGTACTGAAAATGAACCAGAATCGTTTGAAATTATACAGCGTAAGTGAAAATGTGAAAAAACTACTGGGAATATTAACTCTTACATTAGTACATTAGCTAAAGGACAATGACATAATACTAAGCCCAAGTTCATTCAAAATTCGGCAGATTAGTTTTCCAGAAAATTAGTTTTTTGGCTCTCCTGTAAAATTAAGGAAAGTGTACTTACGCGGAATTAAACAATGTTATTTACGCGGTATTGGACTATCAACGACGATATGTAATGTAAATATTACAGAATACTATCCAGCTTCTGTACAGTGAGTAAATGATTCTTGCTTATGAGCCACCGATAGTGAGCCAACAATGTAATGTTGATGTTCAAGCATTACTTTATTGGATATTTTTTTATTTTAATAATTAGGTAGGTAAGTATTTGTTGTTTATGTTTGTAATTTGGATTATTGTGCCAATTTTAATAATTTTTACGGAAGTACTCATTTTAAGTAGAAGAAAGCATTTTAAGCAAAGAAAGGAGGAGGATATAGGGATGCACATTGGAAAAAAAACATCGATGTTTTTTTCGATGCAATACATCACATAGTTGCATCGATGTAATATTGATGTTTCAAAAAATACATCGATTGTTTTTATTTTTAGTAGCGTAGGACTAAAAAAAAGGTCATTGGTGGTGAATGTGATGTCCAAAAAATAAGGAAACGCTTTTCAACATTAGCTTAATGGCTTAATGGTGGATTTTGTGATTAGGGTTGCCTCTTCGATGCATCAAATAAAAAACTTCGATGCTTACTAGATGTCGACGTATTAAAAAAAACATCGGATTAAATCGATGTTTCCATACTTTACATCAAGTGTAACATCGAACTTCGATGTATATCGTGCATCCCTAGGAGGATTTTTAAAAAACAAAAAAAAAAACTAAATATACAAAATTGCGATTTCTATTATAATTATTGTTATTGTTGTTTTATTCTTCCATAAAAAACATGGAAATATCTTTAGTTAATGTGCTGTGACTGCAGCTGACATTTGAAGTTTTTTTACCAATAATGCTGAAC
Source organism: Thymelicus lineola (assembly GCA_963932265.1). Taxonomy (NCBI): domain Eukaryota; kingdom Metazoa; phylum Arthropoda; class Insecta; order Lepidoptera; family Hesperiidae; genus Thymelicus; species Thymelicus lineola. The sequence continues at coordinate 10,198,146 of OZ010691.1, forward strand.
GCACATATGTCCATACCGCACGCGCCGGACGCACCGCATTTGTATGAAATCATTATGTGTATGCTAGTTTAATAGTGCATTGTGAGAGCCCGATGCGGACATATGTGCGATCACCATAATTGTATAGTTTATGTTTATTCAATTTCTGTAAATATTTTGTAGTAAAAGTAAGTAGTGTAGTAAAGCAAACTTTCGCTAATGTATTAAATTGAGTATTTTTATAGTTATAATGAGTAACCAAGCACAAATAATAACATTCCTAACTTTATAAATACAAATTATAAGTATGCAAAATATAAGCCTAAACAAATAGTCAAGCATTTTTTGTAATAAGAAAAAAAACATGTATATCTCTGTTCACTTTTTTTAAACAAAATTAAAGTTAGGAATAGAAAGATTTTTTTTAATAAATTGACGTTAGATGATTTCTGTCTATTTAATTTTGAGTTAAAATAAACTTCTATAATCAGAATAAATGTGTAATGTATACTTAAATGTCTTGGTGTTGTATTGACTTAATTAGTAATATAATAGTTATTTATAGTATACTGTAACTTAAGGGAGCAGAGACTTAGATGTCCTAGAGTGGACGGGAGGTATTGATAGTGGTGCGGACATTGATAAAGATTGTGTAATTGGTTGAGAAGGTTCATTATTTTATTATGTAAGCGAGTTCTTGTTCTTTGCCCTGAACTAGCTGCTCAAATACCAGTATTAATCATTGATGTTGTCTTGTTGTTCAATGCAAGGTGATTAAAAGAATCAAGCTACAGATTTGTTTTATTGCTCCATATTAACCTCTGAGTTTATGTTATAATAATAAGGTAAGCAAATCGCACCTTCGGTGCAACAAAGGCACAATAGTTTTTTTTTGTAATTTTACATGAGAGGACTTTAAGATTTTTTCACATTCGCATTTATTTTCATATTACTGGATTACTATCTGTAATAGGTTAAAAATATATATACTATTAATTGTTTATAGTTTTTGCTACAGTTTCACGTAAAATGCTTGTTTTATAGACAATTTGGCATACTAACTCAATTTTACAGTTTTGGCTATTTGTGACTTTGTTGCACCGAAGGTGCGAAATGTCCTTCTCATTATAAGGTCAACTTTGAATGCTAAAACAGTCATGGGCTGCAGATATTACAGTATGGGTCTTGAGAACTTTTTGATAACACTCAAGAGGGTAGTTCTTCACAAAGTTTTCCTTCATGAAGCAAGTTTCCATAAAGAAGTAAGGGCTTTTGCAATGATGATTATTAATTAAGAACAGACCAGGAAAGAGTTTAGGGCTGCTTAGATATAAATATTTAAATGCACTAGAAAACCAGTTGTGTTCAAGTGTTTGGGGGCTGTGTAGTTTGATAAAGCAAAAGCAAAAATTAGTGTAATGTAAGACATGATCATTTCTTTTCTTTTTTTTTTTTAAACGCCTCACACTCATAGCCCCACACTAGGATTCCCTGTGTCGTGGGTGCCATGGACAACACACAAGACAAGGACACACACCCAGACCGAGAACAGAAATTCAATATCATCATTAAAATTTCTGCCTCGCTGGGAATCGAACCCAGGACCCTTGGCGCGGCGATCCGGTATGGTAACCATTGCGCCACGCGGGTCGTCAGATTGATAAAGATAAAGGGATATGATTTGCTACATTGGTTCTCATTTCGCAATGGCACGAAAATAGAGAAATGTAGCCGAGTACCGGATTTTACTAAAAAACAGATAACACTTAATAATTTTATTGTATCAGAAGTAAATTGAATTACAGTACATAAAGATCACCTTAGATCCTTCATAATGAGAAACATGGAACGATACTTAATATTACTTTTTGCCTTTCTTGGTAGTCTGCTTCTCATCGCCATTTCTTGGGACTTGCCAGCTCAAAGGGTTTCTACGGTACATGGGCCATGGAGGTACGGTGAGAATAGCGGCTAACAGGAATCCAGCACCGAGGATATACACAGATTGTGAGAATTGTTGCACGATGTAACCCCAGACGAAGCCAACAATGCTAAATAATGTGATGATCGCTCTGTACAATTTCTCCGCTTTTGCTTGGCCTACGTAGTCAATATGGGTGGGTATCGATGAAAAGAAATCCATATTTTATAATTGGCGATATGTTCACTGTATTTTTAATCAAGAAGAGAATATATTTCGCTTTATAATCCTATTCAAAATTTTTGTTACACGCACCGAAATCAAACCAAATCAACATGAATTGACAATGACATGACAACCCAACGTGAACCGTCATATGACACGTCAGTAGTTAGTAGACAGATAATAAAATGTCTATACAGTGACACCATGGATATATTACTCTAACTGGATACAAAACTTTGTAGAGGTACCTGAAGATGGATGTAGTCACTATTTTATCCATTGCTTTTTTTTAATACTTTTCAAGGTAAAGAAAACGAAACAAAATTTTTTTCAAGAGCCGTTTGCAACTCAATAATATGAGTCTTACGATTAACATTTGTAAAGGGCATGTCTTTAAGACATTAGGTACCTACATTGGAATTATTTGGGATAAAAACATCCATTATTCAGCAGTAAAATTCTTAATTAACATGATTCCACATTGATAGATTACAATGCAATCCTGCAATGAAAATAATCATGCAACAGACACTCGGCTGTATAGCCTTCGCATTTATGGAAGTAATAATGTGGAAGTAATTTTAATTTAGGTGTAGCAATACCAATATGCACTTTTGACTTTTCTTTTCCGTCAGTCGATTGTCAACATTCAGTACGATCAGACTCATTAGGTTAATTTTACAAAGATATTAGTTTTTTATTTTTTCAAAAAGTACAATATACAAAAGTTATTAATAAAATGTCTACTCTTAAGCAAGTTCCTCTCACATGTGGTGGCCATACTAGACCAGTGGTGCATTTGGATTTTAGTGACGTTACAAAAGATGGATATTATTTGATTTCGGCATGCAAAGGTGAGTTTTAAGCGTTCGTTGGTTTGCCGGGGTGCCCTTTCGCCTTGGCCTGCATGTAGATGGAAGACTCACAAGTGTGTTTGGGTGTTTTTGTTTGGGTTTAAGACGACATACGTTAGCAAGCGTCAGGACAGTTGGACCTTCACTTTTCTCTCTTTGTGTGGTAAAACAGCTGGTATGCATTCGATGCATGGTCTGACCTTCTTGGTCCGGACATGCAGGAAGCGCCTTGAATTTCCGTTCGTTTATTTCCTCGACATGGCTGTTTACCTTGGCAACATGTCGTGCTTGTATGTACTGTGACATGATTTACAAGCTTACGCGCGTGTGAATGTGAATACCAAATCGTAGCAGAGTACTTACAATTATTGCGACTTTCCTGTAAATCTTGTTGACATTTCACTGGCATAGCCTGGTCACCTTGTTCCATTCAAGGTTTTTAGAAGTACTTGACATTATTTAGTGCACACTGTAAACATTAAGATACTTTCATCACACAAAGAGGAAAATGTATCATGATCTGATTCAAACTACTTTATGTTATTTGTCAATATTTTAATTGTGTAACACTTTGCTTGATTGTTAACAGCAGTACACCTTCTATTGTCTTTATAGCATAATGAAACTATCAATATTATAAAGCATCAGTGTTAGGTCTTGATGTTTTATAGCAAAATATGCTCTGAAATATTTTATTAATTGGTTTTATATTTGCTTAGTGTTTTACTAGCAATAACTAAAAATATTGGCCCAGAGTTTACAATCATTGTTTATTTTTGGTTTCTTTCTACATTACTCTTTTAAATGTAATAGATATTATATTCCAAAATCATAAAGTATAAATTCATTTAAAGATACTTGTTGTAATAGAAAGTAAGTGTATCTAGTTGTAATACTTATGCATTTTATTTATTTAGTACTAAACTAACAGTGCTTGTTATCTTGAACATTTGATTATATGTAGGTAAAACATGTACCTACAATGATGAATGCAAACATATAAGTTTTTATAAATTGAGGTCTCAGTTATAATAATCATATATATGTTTAATTTAACTATGAATTGTATCCACACATAAGTCCCACAGAAATGGATGCTTTAGTGGACAATAAGTTACACATAATCTAAGTCTAGTCTGCTGATTAGCTGGAAGGAAATACATTAAGCATTTGGGTCACCAGTAATTTTAAATAGTGATAAAATTGTTTTTTATTTTTTATTTTGAAAGGGTACATTTATGTGATGTTTGATTACTGTTTAGTTTTTTTTTTGTAAAATTTTATTGTCTGCTCATTGGGCTATAAAACATATGGACTATAAACATATGGGCTCTTTGGGCTAATAAACATATGGGCTATAAATTATGAATATTTTGCTACTCAAAATCTTTTTTCTACTGCCTTAAAACCGTAATACTTCCAAATTTTGTTTCTAATCTGGAGCTAATATATGAATTTTCATGTTTTCATCTTCAAAAATGACAATGTTGCGTACTAAGTTCCATCCCCTAAATTAACCCTTTATAGAATAATTTTTATGAATTGATTTTTTGTGTTAAAATTAACTTTTGTTTATTACTATAAACTTACATAAAAATTTTCGTATTTATAACCCCGAAACTGACCAAGTTGGTTTGTTAGAAGGTGGCCTCCTATTTTTACCCCTTAGGGCATAGATCCCTTAGGGGATAAATTTCCAAAAATCCGATAGCCTTTGTGAGTGTCATACTCACAAATAATGTAGCTTTCTATTGGTAAAATAATTTTCAAAATCGGTTCATTAGATCCAGAGATTACCCCTTACATCGTCACAAACTCACAAAATTTATCTCTTTATAATATTAGTATAGATGATAATAATAATAAATAATAATAATAATAATAAATCTTAAAGCTAACGATAAGCTAGTCCGAATATTTTACAATGCTCAGGAGACATGTTCAGAATATCATCTGCAAAGTTGATATAGTTCAACTGAAAAGTAAGATGATAGAGATCCTTAGAGCCCAAAGAAATTGAATATTTGCATTGTTTCATTTTAATCAACATGCAAATTAATTAAATAGCTTATTCATTGTATTTATCGTTGCATAAGAGATTTAAATTAATTTCAACATAAGAATAAATGGTTGGGACAATTAAAATTTGTGAAGATCAAGGAAAAAAATAATGTTGCTGAGTGAGTCGTAGGTGACGTGACATGGCTTAACGAGATTCCACATTGATTGTAATTAAGAATCTTTAACTTTCTGTTATAGCCATTTTTCCTTTAATTTTACCAAGGTGTTATATTTTTTGTTATAAATATTATAATGGTTTAAATGCTCGACACTGTTTATCGTAGTCAGAGTCACAAAAATATTGATTAGCAATAAATGTTCCACTCAGAGATAATATAGTTACAATTTGTCATCAAGTAAATTCTAGCCGACCTTGCGTGAGTGCGCCCGGTTTGTGTACTACATATTAATAAATACATTCTGTAGACATAAAAAGATTTCCAATTAAGGCAGCGCACATATCAGTTGTTCAAAGTCAATGTCTGTTTGTAATGGAGTTGTATTGATAAAAGATTGACGTATTTTCATAGATGGCAAGCCCATGTTGCGCCAAGGTGAGACTGGTGACTGGATCGGCACGTTCGAGGGCCACAAGGGCGCCGTGTGGGGGGTAGCTTTAACACAAAACGCAAACTTAGCGGCCAGTGGGGCAGCCGATTTCACAGGTAAGTTTTTTTAACGACCCGTGTTGGCTTATACCATACCGGACTTCCGCGCCGTACTAATGCCGGGTTCGATTACGAGCCGTGTACCCTACTGGACCGCTGTACCAAGGCCGGGATCGATTCCCAGCAAGGTGGAGATCTGAATGATGAGTTTTAATTTCTGTTCTTGGTCTCGGTATGTGTTCTTGTCTTTGTGTGTTGTCCACGGCATCCACGACACAGGGAATCCTAGTATGGGGCTATGAGTGTGTAGCTTTATTTATTTCACACGCGTCGTGTTCTAGTTGGAGGCTTCAGAGATAGTTCTTTTTTTATCCTTTCTTTGTTGGCTGACAATGCGTCGGTGATACGGTGATGCGTTTGGTTTTACTGATGTCCGTGGGTGACGGTGGTACTTACCAACATCGTCTTACCATCGTCTCCTTATTGGCCAGCTGTTAAAAGAAACATTAAATTTTTGGATTGGTTTCGGATCGACAGTCGACACCCAGCAGATATTGATTGAATATTCACATACCTAACCAATCAATTGCACCTGGACCATTTTACGTAGCAAATACGTACATTTTTGCATCAGCGACATTTGTCGATGAAACTTGCCATCTTAGTTCTGATTTACTCTGACTTACTCCAACAATTTATAACTACACACTTACATAGTATTATATCTATCCACAACCTGTTACCAATTAATCACTTGTCTCGCTTGTCATCTTACAATGTAAAGACCGGAATGGCGACTTCAAATACCTTTATACCTTTGAGAACATTATTGAAATCTCTGAAGCGTGCAGGTACCCCTCACGATGTTTTCTTTTATCGAGAATCAAGTATTGGTAGCAATAGATGATGGATCATGATTTGCGTGAATTTGTCTGTAGCTATCTTATCACTATAATGTTTATGTTTGAGGATCTTTAGAACATTTGATATGTTATTGATCCTTTATTTCCTTATCTCTTCTTTCTTGCTTCTTGTCCAGGGGCGACTGTAGCCACTTATCATCAGGTGAATCGTCAGCTTATTTGTTGGCTAGTTACGTAAAAAAAACTTTTTTAGACAATTCTTGTGACTTAGACTTATTGTGGAAGTGCCTCGTACACCTGATTAAATAAAGGCCTGTTTACAGCAAAGCTATGGGACGCTCGATACGGCGAAGTGGTGCAGACTTTCGACCACGAACACATCGTCAAGAGCGTCAACTTCAATGCTGACGACACTTGTCTCCTCACTGCCAGCAACGAGAAACTTATACGTGTGTTTGACCTCAACAAACCTGAAGCTGGAGGTACGTATATTACTTAATAGTAACCGCCCTCGCTTTGCTTCGGTTTTCGTATAAATCCCTAATTTTTTAAAATAAAATATAGCCCATATTACTCAGAAACAATGGAGCAGACTTGGTGAAAGAATTGTTGAAATCGGTCCAGTAGTTTTTGAGTTTATTCATCACAAATAAAAAAAATCAAAACTATCCTCTTTATAATATTAGTTTAGAAAATATTTTATATAATATCGGAAATGTGCGACAATCAACGAAACTGCCTTCAATTCATCTATCAGCCTTTAAAAGTTCACTGCTGGATCTATGTCCAACCAAGTCAGGCTTATGATCTTTCTAACTGGCGTCACTCTGACCATTTGAGCCTTCGAAATCCAATGGGCACCCGCGATTTTCAGATCGTCAGTCATCTGAACTTTGAATTACTTTAAACAGTACCACGGAACATAGAGACAAGAGGTGGAAATGGTATAAGTGTTGATTAGTATGGGAACCGTTCTAGCCAAAAAAAACACAAGTAAATGGATAATCGTATTACTTACAACTTAGAAACTTACATTTTGATTGGTTGTTAGTTGTCAACTACGAATAGTCCGAGAAACCTGCTATTTATGTTTGAAAATTCACTTTAAAATTTGATGTTAATTCTTATTTTTCAATGTCATATTCAGTGAACTTAGTACCTTTATCAATTAAGATCATAATACTTTTCAAGTTCTGCTATACCACAGCTATACACCGCTAGATGGCAATATTCTACGTAATAAATAATTCTATACTTAACATATAGTAATAAGGTTGACATTGAATTGCAGTTGGTTGTATTACAATGTCAATCTTATTGGAAAATGATTAAATAATTCCGTCTTCTGAACGCTAGATGTCGTGACTAGAATCTAATATTAACCTTAAATGTATAGCGGTAAGTTATATTTTTGGTTAATTAGGCCTAGGGATGTGCGTGGTGCTTTTACCGCGTTATCGACAATTATCGATATTTATCGAAACTGGTATACTACAAGGTAATGTTGGTACTTGTTCTTGTACAACTTGTGTGTGTCTATGTGAAAACGTGCTCAAAATTTTGAAAGATTATATTTATTACAAGGCGTAGACGTGGCCGTAGCTTTTTTATTAACGTTAGCTAACTAAACAGTATGTCGATAAGTGAAATTTCAATGTAGCTCAACGTAGCTTAGCTATAAAAACAATGATGTGAATTAGGATGAATTTCAACCTTAACGTTATACAAAAAAGGTAAAAAAGAATGCCCATAGCCAGTACTCTCAAAAAAATTATTGTATCACAATGATTTTTAGACAAAAAATTAAATTAAAATATTTCAAATATATACCGTATTTCCTAAAAAAATCCTCTTTGAGAATAATTTTCTGAAATTAATGAACTTTACTTCCGTTTCACAAAAAAAACCATTGGGCCATTTATGTTTAGATAAGGGCATATCAGAAATATTTTAAGATCCTTCGGGTCAATAGGTTGCATTGATTCCATTATGATTATGATACAACAAACTAGATGACTTAAGGGGACTGTCAAATGAATTAGAAAATTATTATAATTAGCCAGGAGTAATAGTGTTCTGTGATTATAATACATTATAAACTACATGGCGTTTTGGGACTATCAAATGAATTTGAAACTTAAAAGAACGACAATACATACGCAATCGACTTTAATACGCCGGCATAGGCTCCATATTACTGTGAGTTTACTATAACCTAAATTCAAACTAATTTTGTTGAAAACCTCGTATTTCCTTCTATTAACACTGACTAAAGTTAGTATGTGTAATTTATAAACATAACATAATCAAATAAAGGTATTTTTATCAAGACACAAAAATGTTAAAGTCAGTACAGTCATTTCTCCATACTAAATGGGCATTCTCCTTTTGTTCGACCTACAACGTTTAGTAGTAGAACCAATTGCGCCATCTAGTGTCGCCAAGGAATAGTTTAAACACCTTTATTTTCGTGGAATTATATTTCCTAGCTTTGAAGCTCTCATAGCCCGGCGGATTGCGTCGATCCTAAGCGATCGAAGAAGTTAAGCAACAGCGGGCGCGGTCGGTAGTTAGATGGGTGACCGCTAGTCCAAAAATTTCTTGAGCGCCTTTGCAACATCCAAACTTACAACCTTTTTGCTTCTGCCCAGCAATGAGTAAGATATACTAAAAGATCACCAGCTGATCTGCCGTGGCGGAAACCGTATTGACGGTCACTGAAACTATGAATTCTTCTTGTAAAAAATGCTTTGAGCATGGTACTAGATTTTACTGGAAACCAATTGATCCGCCCAGTAGTTTTAAGCCAGTCTTCTTTTCTCTATGCGTCTTTAGGAAATCTAAGAAGTAACTATAGAAACCAAAATAAGCATAATATTCAAATAATGATTATAATTATTCATAATAATATTATAATATTGACCAAGTTCACTGTTACAGATTGCCAACTGGCATTAACTATTTATATATATTAACTATAGGTTACGAACATATTTTCTCTATAAATAGCCATTTAAACCCTAATCAGTCGGGTCTTGGTCGTATAATATTACATCGTAAATAAAATTACAACACACCGATATCGATAAATTTATCCCATCCCTTCCCGAGTAGCAAAGAATGTTTTCAAAGAATGTTCTGGAAAACAATAGTCGAGTAGCAGTACCATTTAAAACATAAAAATAACCTTATTGCCGTGTAAATAGAGTAGCTTTTTGATCATAAAAATGTATTATTTCCTTTAATTTTAGGTTTTGAATTTGAATTAATACAAAATAAATATAAAACTAAGCTTAGCCGTAGGTGGCTGTGGTATGAAACACTGCCATTAAATAAATTCTTAGCTCTGCTATCATTTTTGCACCCAAAATTGCACAATAAGTCATATTATTATAATTTAAGTCAAATTTTAATTTATGTAATGCCCAACCGACGCAGCTCAGTGACAGATATGTTATGCGGGCAAGTAAGCGGAGCTACGCTTACTGTTAGTCGCTGTGCCCCGCCTACTTCGCACTTCCACCTCTTGTCTCTGTGTTCCGTGAACAGTACTGTGATCATGTTTAATTACAAGTTGTATTAATCTTAAAGAAAAATTAAAAAAACCGCCGACAGTTTTATTATCAGTAAACATAGCTAAGAACACTCTTGATTAAGTCACTTTTTAGACAAAAAAACTAACTGAAATCGGTCCATCCGTTTGGAAGCTACGATGCCACAGACAGACATACAGATACACAGATACACAGACACGTCAAAATTTACAACACCCCTCTTTTTTCGTCGGGGGTTAAAAAGAAAAATACTAAACAAACCTCATATTTTGGGTCGAAACGATACTAATTCGTCACAATATTCCAGTTAAAAGTTAGGTACCAAGTCATTAGGCCTTAATGCAGGAAGTTTTCACCTACGTGCCCTTGAAAGCCCGGAAACATTCAAGCTGTCACGAATGGTAATTCCTGGATTCCTAGCTTCCTAGTTTTTGTCTTAGTCATTATACTATCTAGGATATTATGATATCTAGGATATTATGGATATTATTAAGCGCCTAGATTCCATCAATCCGCACTGGAGTATGCTTTAGGCTTCCTCAAGAGGAGAGACCCGTGCTCAGTAGTGAGCCATTAGGGATCGATAACCTTTAAAATTTAAATTGGTGGTTGACTTACGTCCCAACTCAGAGTCACTAATGGTTACTTTAATCGCTTCTAGTAAAGAATCACCATACAAATTCTGTACTAAGGAGCGATTTAAGTAATCGTTAGTGACTCTGAGTTGGGGCGTTAAAATCTTAGAAGTCTAATTGTGAGAGTAAGTAGTCGAATTGAGAGAACACAGTGCAGTGGTACGGAAGTCAGATTGCATAAACTTCTAATTCATTTATTAGTATTATTTATTCTCTAATTTAATGCTATTAAGCTATGATTCTTAGAATATGTTTTGTTTGCGTTACCTAACTTAGAAGGCGTGGGCGCTTCACAATCATGTGACTGTTATATGCATCTCGTGTTATGTGAATGATATTTATGTGGATACATATGGTCTGATTTCTACCTTATATATAATATAGAAATACTAGCTGTGCCTCGCGGTTTCACCCGCATTAATTTATGGAAAAAATTAACTACTTATATATACGATGTTCCTGTGCCTTCCTCGACAAACGGACTATCAAAAACAAAAACAATTTTTCAATTCGAACCAGTAGTTCCTAAGATTAGCGCGTACAACCATACAACTCTTCAGCTTTATAATATTAGTACAGATTAACATCAAATTTTTTTTTATGAAAAATAACGGTTAATACTTTCAACAAATTAATACATCATAATTCGCTTATATGATAGTGAAATATTATAATCCGCATTTTTTTGTCGTTTTATTATTGTACAATAAACTCTCTCGTCTCATCGTAACATTTCTCACAGAAGAAATAATAGTACTTATAATAAGTAATAAGTAATAAGAAGGTGAACTCCGCAAAATCATTTAAATCAATAGCGACTCTAGCTCCAACGCTATAAAGTGTAATTCATGTCGCACAGCGCTAATCAAAAACGCGTAATGAGTTGCCTTCCTTTCTAACACAATCGCTTATCGTCTCTGGCATGATCGGGGTTGTCATTTTTGAAAGAATAAAATTATTCTGAAAGTTTAGTGACAATATGTGTCATATATAATATGTGTCAGATTACGAACGTATGACAGCCATTATGAATTTTTTGAATTAGCCAGACATGTCGAACGCGGCATGTACTTGTAACGTCATAGCTAAAATGCGAAGTGCGCCAGGCCTGCATTTATACATATTTTTGTGCTACTTTATTAGTCGAGTCGAATTTAAAAGTTTTTTTTTTATATTACAGCCATAGAGAAGATAAACGCTCACACGAACAGCATTAGACACGCTGTGTTCCTGCACAACTCGCGGGTTGTCAGCGTCAGCGATGATCTTACTATGCGCGTGTGGGATCGCACCAGTGGTCAGGTGGGGTTACCTTTTCTACAATTGCTTCTAATCAGTGGTGCATTTTGCTGTATTTAGGCCCTCGCTACTATGGAGTTCACAATGTTCCGATATTTCTATAAAAAGGGCGGCTTCGGCCAGAGGCGTCGTCTGTTGAGCTGTTGGGAACCCTAATCGATACCCTTCCAGGCTGGGAGCCCTGTATAAATTGAGACGGTGATAGCAGCGCCTTTGAGTCTAATAAATCTATAATATTTACCTTATCTTCTACCCTTATAAAGTTCTCTACATGCCTCTAACGGTGCTAAGGCTAATTAGAACCTCTCCAATCTTTCCTAGAGTTTCTGTATCCCGCCTTCTGGCTTGGCTTTCGACTATGTAGAAATCCTAATGTACATAAATTTTAGTATTCAAACTCAAAAGTAATAATGGGAGAATGAAATTGTACTTATTAAATTGTGTTATAATTTCTAGGAGGTGCACAAAATTGACTTCCCAACAATACCAAACAGCTTGGAGTTGTCCCGGGATGGAGCTGTATTGACTGTGGCACACGGTATGTGGTATAAAACTACATTTAGATATACGAAGATATTTGATTAAATATACGATTTATTTTAGTTGTAATAAAATGCCTTTGTAACAAGACCACGACCCACGAGTCACTCACAGGTTAGAACACCTGAGTTTCAGAAGAGACATCGGTTCTCTCTGCGTGTTCTACCGACTTTACAACGGTGAGTGCTCCGAGGAATTGTTCGATTTGATGCCTACGTCTCTTTTCCATCATCGCACCACTCGCCGAGGATTGAAGTTCCATCCACATCGATTGGAGTCGTGGAGTACCACTACAGTCCGATTCGCACGAACTTTTTTGCCACGTACGTGCAAACTGTGGAATGAGCTTCCTTCCGAGGTATTCCCGGAGCGCTATGACATGGGGCTCTTCAAAAAAGGTGTAAAAAGAGTTCTCCTTCAGGGCCGGCGTTGCATAGGCGATTCCTCTGGTATTGCTCATGTCCATGGGCGACGGTAACCACTTGCCATCAGGTGGCCCGTCTGCTTTTTCGTCTGCCCTTCAGGCTATAAAAAAAAAAAAAAATAACAAACTTGAAACGAAAAAGAAAAAACTTACATTTGATAGTTTTTATTATTTATTTTATTTAATAATTTATACACAATACAATTATATACAAAAATATTAGACTTACGCCCCAACTCAAAGACACTAATGATTACTTTAATCGCTCCTTAGTAAAAAATCACTAAACAAATTCTGTACTACGGAGCGATTTAAGTAACAATTAGTGACTCTGAGTTGGGGCGTTAGAGACATTCATAGTACATGGGCACTACTTATTTCAAAACGAAATCCCTTCCAAGTTCCAGTAGCCCCCCCTCCCCCCGAAATAGAAAATGTAATACCTATGTATATAAAACAAAATGTTTTCGTTTGTACAGGTTCTAGCGTGTCATTCTTCTCATCGGACACTCTTCGCAAGATGCGGGAGTTCCCCGTGCCGACGAAAGCGTTCTCGGCGTCGCTGGCGCCCAACCGAGCGACCTTCGTATGCGGCGGCGAGGACCTCAAAGTCTACAAGTTTGACTATAACACTGGAACTGAACTAGGTGAGTGTGACCAGTGAGACTAATTTGAAAATTAACGCCTCGAACTATACATTATTGGTCATGTCATGAGCCGTTCATGAGATTTGCCGGAACAAACGCAAAGACAAATAGACAAAAAAAACATTGCTATGGGGTCCATTGCCTTAATATCTTAAAATATAACTCTAATAAAATCTTTTCTAAAATATCGTCCATATACAGACATCGATCATTTACAGTTTTATTATATGTAATGACAATCTTACAGCGTCCTTTTATTGTACATTGCAATCAGAAATTAAGGCAAAAACAAAATTAAAATAACCTAAGACTAAAACAATCATTTAATACTAAAACTAATCCTCTATTATTCCAACAACGCTAAAAAACTGTTTGACGACCCTGTAGCCTAGTTGGTAGCGATCCTGCCTGCGAAACGAGGGCTTCCGGGTTCGATTCCCGTCCGGGGCAAATATTATGTGACAGATAGATATTTGTACTCGGGTGCAGGGTGTTATTGTGATGTGTTATGTGTTGTCCATGCCACCCGCGAGACAGGTGAAAACCTACTGCAGGGGTATGAGTGTATAAAGTCCCGTTTATTTACATATTAAGTAGTTAAGTAGATAACTAAGTTTTAAGTGAATAATTTTAACTGCGTGTCCAAACGTAATAATTTAGTAAAACTCTTTAGTTCATACAATTCTTCACAACCTACTTAATTACTTAACCATTTTAGTAAATTTTAACCAAATTTTAAGTAAAAAGTGCCTACTTACTTAACAGAAAATATTTTTTTTTTCAAAATTACTTGTTTACTTGTGTACTAAACTTCTTAACTACTAAATTGTTCGTTAACACGTATTAATTTACTTGAAATTTAGTTAAAATTTAGTTAACTACCTAATACGTGTTAAGCGCATTGAAGTATTATTACTAGCGTATAGAACCGACACCGCGAACACCATGTATGTCCCAATCATTGGCGCCACGTGGCTTCAATCTTCAATGGATTCGTTCGATTTTGAAAGGTGAACCGGGGCTCAATTTTGAAAATCGAACCTCCCGGGCGGGACACACATTTTGTTCGAGATGTCTGTTCTATGACATTATATTTCATTGGTTAAGCGCAATGATATTAAACTATAGATACGTTATGCCCTTACAAATCAACCAAAAAATCTGTTCCGACCGAGCTACAACACACACACGTTTATCTTTTGTTTCACTACATCAATCCTTATTACATTGGTAAATTATGTAAAAGGGATGGCACTACTAAAAGCATAATAGTGAAAAAGACAGCTAGACGGCCTCACTCAGAGGCAGCTATCAACTGTCTGAATTAAAATCGCTACACTTGTCTAAATTCGACTGACATAATTTCAGCGCCAACTTGGCATATCTTGTATATAATATCATTGGTTAAGCGTTTAATTTATTTATTGAATCCTCCAGAATCGAACAAGGGTCACTTCGGCCCCGTGCACTGCGTGCGATGGTCCCCCGACGGCGAGCTGTACGCCACCAGCTCGGAGGACGGCACGGTGCGCCTGTGGCAAGGCACGCCGGGCCGCGTGTATGGTCTGTGGCGACGCACCAACGAACACACGCCGCTCGCCAACGGGTATAAGGAGGTCGCGGCTAACTGACAGGGGGCTGGATTGGTGAGTTGCTATTTATTCATTTATTAATGCCATATCGACGGCGGAAAGCGAAAACGTAGTCATCCACAAAAATATTTCAACATGTCGTAGTCAACAAAATCTTGGCGAATAATTGTTTGGATGAGATTTGAGTTACAATTATATTATATTTAGAAAAAATAACAAGCCTAATATCCAAAAATCGTGAGTTTAAGTTAAAAAACACGCTAGTTATGATTTTTTTAAAAAAAGTGTAAAAGGTTTTGAACATTTTCGTTTTTGTGGATGACTACGTTTTCGCTTTCCGCCGTCGATATTATTTTGTTTATTTATTAAACTTTGAGAGTCAGTTTTTTTTGAAGTAAAACCACGGAAGAAATCATAATAGTACTTATAATAAGAACAGAAGGCGAACTCCGCAAAATCATTTAGATAAATAGCGACTCTAGCTCCAAAGCAATAAAGTGTAATTCAGGTCGCACTGCGACAATATGTGTCATATTTAATATTAAGTGTCATAGATTACGAACGTATGACAGCCATTTTGAATTTTCTGAATTAGCCAGACATGTCGAACGCGGCATGTACTTGTAACGTCATAGCTAAAATGCGGAGTGCGCCAAGCCTGGTGGAACTTCTTTATGCACGCTTGATTTAGGGAGTAAGCTGGTGAATGCGTGACGAGAGCGTTACGAAAAGTGTGATTGGGTGAGGCGAATGATAGTTCGTTTGCGAGTTTGCTAGCGTTACGCGAACGATGATTTCTTGATTATATCGTAATTTAATTTTGTTCTTGAGCAAATTTATTTATGAAGTAATATTTTCTTCAATACATTAAATATTCGGCGTTTAAAGTGAATAATGAAATAAAAAATATATTCAAAAATATTTATTTCTCAATGAAAACCCATTATAAAAAAGTTTTACTTCAGTTATGTGGTAAAGCACAATCGTATTTTCTTCTCTCTTTCTTTGCCGGCAACGCATCAGAGATGCATTTGGTGTTGCTAATGCCATTTATCATCAGGTGGAAAGTCAGATCCTTTGCCGGCTATTTCCATTAAAAATGATTTAATATTATACAAAAACAACATTGAGCAATATAGGTATACATAATATCTTTACATTTTAACTATTCTTACTATATCTTTATATTTTTAAATTTGATTTGTTCTCCGTGCAAGAATAGTTTGTCGTACATGAAGACATGTAAAATTTTAAAACTTAAAAATCAAATAGGGCAACACTATATAGTTTTTCAATGAAGTAGACTCCGAAGTATATCAATTATATAATTATTTCGCAGGGTTACGAGATGCAGTGAATGTGCAATCAAAATTGTGGATCCGATGGCGCAACGCTTGGCGCCGGCCGAGTGTTTGATGTACATATTGTGGGTAGAAAAATCAAGACTTTATGATTGTCGAACTGTGAGTGTTGTATACTTTACCGCAACACCAATTTTATACTCAAAAATTGTATGTAATGTAATGTATTTATTGTAAAAAGATAATATGCAACAAAATAAAGAGATTTTAAGTAACTTATCAAACAATGTTTTTTTGTTGATGTTGCATTATTTTTAACCGACTTCAAAAAAAGGAGGAGGTTCTCAATTCGACTGTATTTTTTTATGATCGTTACCTCGGAACTTTGGACTGGGTGAACCGATTTTGATGATTCTTTTTTTAATCGAAAGCTGGTGCTTGTCGTGTAGTCCCACATAAATTTGAGTGAGATCTGACAATGGCATCATAAGCATATAAGTCAAAAGCATATAAGTCTTAAATTTGAAGTCGGTTATTTATTTGTTTCAATTTTAGCTTATTAAGAGACAAATGAAAGACGTTGTTACTTTGATTTATATTATTAACTAAAATTATTGTAAATTTAAATCTAAATAAAAATAATTATGCCAATATTTTACAAAATAATTTACAAGAACTAAATTCCTAGGCACACATCTAGGCAGTGAAATGTTGCTTATTTATGCTTATTTGAAGAAAAATTATTGTACGATAATGGTAACATTGGGTTGCTGTAGGTTTTATAAATACTTTAAACTGGTAATATTGCAGTGTCATGACTTTGAACCTCGGTAACCTTTAAATTAACTTGTTCGTTAACTTTCGTTGTTCGTTAAAGCTAAAAATGGCTATACATACATCCATGCCATGTCCGTCCATTCAAATACTAAATTATTATGAGTAGAACACATTATGACATCATTAATTTATCAACCTCAAACAGTGAGTATCTTTTAAAATCTTCTTCACAAAAATAACATAGTCAAAGTACACAGTATTTATATTCTGGAAACGTTAAATTTTCTTGCCCTC
Organism: Thymelicus lineola; assembly: GCA_963932265.1. NCBI lineage: Eukaryota > Metazoa > Arthropoda > Insecta > Lepidoptera > Hesperiidae > Thymelicus > Thymelicus lineola. The sequence goes on from OZ010691.1 coordinate 10,215,720, forward strand.
AGACATTCATTTTTCAGTAGTATAAATCTTACAAACTCAACCTTAATAATAAATAGAAATACTTTACAAATATGACCAAACATGCTTTCAAGTATCAAAATGTATTTTCCTAGTTTTTGTTTTTCACACACACAAAATAATTTATGCACACAAACGAGTTTAAGACCGTTTGTCTACAAAATGCATTCGGGCTTCATGAGTGGATAACAAGCCTGTTTAAACTTAAAAATACATATTAACAAACAATATACTAACGTCTATGAGACGCATGTTCTTTTGACGCCATCAGTTAAAATTTAACCATTTAATTATCTGATGGGGCTATAACTATTATATATATTTTTGGAATGTCAGCCATTAACCATTAACGTTATTTTTCTGTATAGATAGACTCTTAAATCGACAGTATTTATTTTGGTTGTTAATTTAACCCAATTAAGGTGAAGTTTTATTAAAATTGGGTCAGAAAACATATTATAAACAATAAGAGTACCTAATAAGTGTAAAATGTTTAAGCAAAACTATACTAAATTGTCATTGATTTTAATAAATCCCATTTAAAATAGTAAATATGTTGCTTGTAATCACAGACTTGAAAAAAGAACAGACGGATTGTTAGCAACAAATTCAGTGAAGCACCCATAATAACACTAACTCCTCTATTCGTACAAGTATCACACGCACACATTGACACCATGATGTTATTAATCGGCCGCCATTACCGCGTCGGATTGGTCGGTCCGCATTAAAAATTACGCACACATGGTAAGCGGGCGGCGTCCCTCTCGATAAGACAAGGTGACGTCAGGTTCTTTTTTCGAGTCTGAGCTTGTAATTTGGTTTGATCTAACGTCTATCTATTAAAACTTGTTGCTGATTTTATCCTTAATTGACTCCATCGTAATGAGTTGTATGGCGGCATTTTTAAATCGACACCTATAATAATAGTCCATCAAGAGTTAGGTACAGACTAAATGTGCCACTAATGCCATAGATTGAACTTGTAAAAATTGAGATTTGATCATAGATTTAGAGAATAAACTGTTGAGCTCATTGACATGGAATCACGAGTATAAACAGGTTTAAACACAATCGTATCGTAATTTTACAAGGATAAAGCCTCATAACTCAGTTCATTCTCGTAAATCTAAGGATTCTTCCTTATATTAAGGTTTCTAACAACAATAAATGTTAATAATGGTTGTTAATAACAATAAATGGTGAGATTAAAAAACTAATTGGCGATCATGGTTTATGAAATATAAAAAATGAACAATTGTCTAAGTTAAAACCGATCTTGAATAAATCCTTCAAATTGTAAATTACCTATGAAAATTAGAACGGTTTCAAGATCGATTTTAGACTCGAGATTGGGGCTTAATATCATTTTGACAACATTTTGTTCGACAACAAAATTCGTATCATGGAGTATTCTATGATACTTAATTAACGAAAATGTATACTTTGTTGGACATTTTACAATTAGACATATAATATCAAAACATCAATCTCCCAAATAAAATTAGGCATTTTGAAGTTTGCAAACATCATTGTTATCAAAGAGTAGCGTTGTCTAGAGGCCTTGAATTAATCGCGTCCATTTAACGAATCAACCGAATCTTTGATCGCTTAGCGATAAAAAGCTGAGGTCTGCAAACATGTAGATACAACCGAATTTGATCACTAAGCTATAATATAGGTAATAATTGGAGCAAAAGTGATCACTGAGCGATAAAAGCGCTAATATCCGTACAAAAATTCAAGGCCTCTTATACATATAACTGGAAGGCACTGGATCACTAGCGATAAAAGCGCTAACGTCCGTCCTATCGCCTAACAATACAACAAGATCACTTAGCGATAAAAGCGCTGATGGCTGCAAACATGTAGATACAACTGAATTTGATCACTTAGCTATAATATAGGTAATAATTGGAGCAAAAGTGATCACTGAGTGATAAAAGCGCTAATATCCATACCAGACATTATTTAAAGCCCTTTATATAACTGGAACGCACTGGATCACTAGCGATAAAAGCGCTAACGTCCGTCCTAGCGCCTGACAATGTAACAAGATCACTTAGCGATAAAAGCGCTGAGGTCGGGCACTGGGAACTTGAGGTTGTGTCGTCGCGGCGGGCGCGCGGGCGGCGCGGTGGGGCACTGCGCCGCGCACACGTCATCGCGCGCCACGGCATCGCGCGGCCATTCGCGGGCTAACTGCGCGCAGTCTGTAATGCGGAGGGACGCACATTGGGCCTGGAAGAGAAGTTTTATTAGTAAGGTCCACGGTAATTCGAATGAAAACATAGGTAAAAGGCAAATGTGACGATTATTCATTTATTTATAATCTTTATTGCAAAACCTACAAGCTAGGCTTACAAAAGGCGGACTTAATGCCATGAGGCATTCTTTCCCAATCAACCCATGACGATGCTGCTCGATGTGGAAATAATTCGTTCCTTACGACGTAAGACGCAAGTAAGCGACAATTGGTGAAAGCGTGCGTGTGACCTGCGTCTACGTGGAAAAATACCTACTCGTAAGTTATAAAAGGTAGTTATAAGCCGGCTGGGAGGTTATTGTGCCAGTTTTCTTATCTTCTCTTTCTTGGCAGCGCTTGGGTGATGCCTATGATGTTACTGATATAGATATCCCGTAGACGGGGGACGGTAACTTCTTATTATGACAAGAAAATAGTCAGCATTAGCTTATTTGGTTTTAAAAAGGAAGTTTTTCAGCAGTTCGTTGCAAAGTAGATTGCTCAACTTCAAGTGTCATGGCATGGGCATTAAAGAATACAGACAGCATTAACCCACGCCCCGAAACGTCTGCGGTAATCGATCCTCTAACAACAACCAACTAGACCGTCAAACTCACCCCTTCACTAGTACATATACAGGAGGTGCAGGGCGAGGGGAAGGCGGACTCTCCGACGGCCACCGAGCGGCCCGCGATGAGGCAGCCCTGCGCCGAGCTCTCGCGCCACGCCGATAGGTCCAGCTTGGGCAGCGATGAGCATGGGATGCGGGGGTTTCTGGAGATAATGCATATGAAGTTATTAGTTTTTTTCTTACTTCCAATAACTTAATGCTTGACCACAATCCCCCCTGATGGTAAGCGTAGATGTCGTCCAGGATTGTGAGCGCACAAACTAAGTAAAAGCCTATTCACTCTTCTTGAAGACATCCACGTCATAGGCGGGTGGGAACGCGGATGCAGGCATGCTATTCCAATCCTTCGCGATGCGCATAACGAATGACGAAGCAAACCGCACACAAACACGTCAAACGCTCCTCTTTGTGTCGGTGTTTAAAATGGGCAGTAATACCGACAATAGAACGACAAACATCGATAACTTACAAGAAGTTGCTGGGCAGGTCAAAGGCAGCGCGTTGGATGTCGCTAGTGATGTCGTAGTTCTCGCAGACTATCTTCGAGAGCGTCGTCTTGCGGATCTCGGCCAATTGTTGTTCTGTGAAGCGGCCGGGGCCATTGCCGTTTTCGTACCTGGTGATACACAGAGAAGGTTCTAGAAGGAGTGTTATTGTTGGGTTTGATCCACATTTTGGAAAAAAGTGTTTTCTATTCGCCCAATAGGTACCCAAAATAATTCAACTTGTTTGCACGGAAGATGGATACCAATTTAAAGCTCTGGTCCTGGAGTAATACCTCATAAGTAGTGCATATCAGTTTGAATGTACAAATCAAACGTTGGGTGAGCTTCTCTATCTTTAATCTTCTCTTAGTCTAACCCACTTGGTTAACCCCAGAGGTCAGCTTGTCTGTTTAAGATTTTATTTCAGTTTTTGGTTTGCACAGTGATATCAGCATCAGTGATATTCTATAAAAGGATTCTATTATGATATGCTCAAGGGATAAACACGGAGAAACACTTACCAGTATCGATCACACTTCCTGAGCTGTCGGAACTGTATGGCGATGATGCAGGCGAATGTCGGTCCCACGAGCCCTCCTTGCAGCGGCCTCTCGCTCATGCCTCCCGGGAACAGGTCAATATCGTCCACCGTCGCATAGATCCTCTTTAGTCTGAAATGCCAATGATAAAAAAGGTTATTTTATTGTAGTATAACGTACTAAAGTACGAGAACAGACATCATGCACAAAATTTGTGTTCCGTTTGGAAGTTCTATTCGTATTTCAAAATCGAGCCCCCGTTCTCCTTTCAAAATCGAACGAATCCATTGAAAATTGAAGCCCATTGGGGCCAATACATTGGGAAATCAATCGTGTTCACGGAGTTTCTTTCGCCGTTTCTTCTGTTTTTGTTCGGCAGTTGATTTAAAAGATTTGATATCACAAACCTGGCGATAACTTCATCCGGAATCTCTCTAGCCAAGTCTTCGAAGGTGGTAGCTCTTTTCAAGTTGCAAAGCGCCCTGTAGTTGTTGTAACTGGGTATTCCGTGGTCCCTGGCTCTTTGAATGTTCAAAGCTATTAAATCCACGCCCGAGAAAGGAATTCGTCGGTCCTCGAACAAGTGATTGGTGACTTCGCCTGTGATGAACTGGTCCAGCGTCTCCATAGGAGTTGATGCCATGCCGCGGATCAACTCGTCTACCATTGGTGGGTGCTGGAAAATATGGAATTTGCTTTTAAATATGAATAAAAACATTGATATATCGTCATCACATTTATCGATACCACTGCAGATGAAGCCATAGAAACCATTTTGTGTTTCTGTTATTTTAGAATCTGTTTCCCTGGTAATAATGTAGGTACCATAATGTAAGTGAACCTATTCCTAATGACCTACCTTTTACCTAATGATGAAGATAACTTTTCATATAACTATGGGATCTACAAAGAAAGGTCAAAAACACCAAGCAGAATACAGCTAACTTACATTGATTTAACTACAGCAAAATGTTAAAATTTGCATGTTTCAATAGGCTAGATGTGCGAATAAACTAACCCACACATACCACCACTGTACCACCACATTTATGGCAAATAAATAATTATTTAAATAGTAGATACTATAAAACTCTTACCCACTCATACCCCCGCAGTAGGTTTTTAGTTACCTGTGTCGCGGGTGGCATGGACGACTCATATACACGTCACAATAACTATTATGAATTATATATAGCAAAAGATTTCATGATATCTAGACACGCGTAGTATCAAGCCATGTTCAAGCTAACAGAACTGGCGAGTAGCACCGTGTGTAATAATACTCGAACCATTTGGAGCCACTTTTGACCCCCTCATAACTCAAAAACTATTCCAAATAAACTAGTCAAACTTGGCTCATTTATTATGACTTGCGAAATACAATGTGTTCCAAATAATTTCATAAACACACCTCACATTCAAATGTAGAACTTGAATTACATGTTCCTGTGACTAAAATTTTAGGCTTTTCTACACAGAAATTGGCACCCATTTAGATTTCAATTCTTTTTTTGAATATGGCTCTCATTTCACATTTATGTTTTTGATGAGATCGATACTTACATCCATAAACATGTCAGGTCTGAAGAACCCATCCCTCAGCAGGATGGGTGGTTCCACCGGCTGGAAGGTGTGTGACAGTCGCGGCAGGTGCGGGCGCAGCAGCGAGTGACCGAACCTGAAGGCCGCTGCCGCGAACTCCGTCACGATAGCAGGGTTGCAAGTCGGGGAGTATTCGTTGTAGTAACCTGAGGAGAAGGGTTTTGGTAACTCCTAGGTGGTAATAATTTTGAAGAGAAGTATCATTGGTAGAATTGCAGTTCATTTTATCGAAGGTATTAATAGTTAATACACAGACAGAGGTAATTTGTAGGTAGGTACTTACTGAATAATTGCTGAGATGTATTTTTATTTTTTTATTCAATTTAAAAAAAAATTATGTACACGAGTAAACATAATACTATACCTTGTAACTTCATTTTATTTTATTCAGTTTAAGCAGTTGCAGTGACTTACTTCCGAGAATAAACATATCTCCAATTACATTAAGCTCTACGTGTAGGTTATATTTTTCATCCTAATTAATTTTCAGAAGCTCAAAGATTTTTGGGTCACACAAAGGCATCTTGGCATTTTTGATACGGTAATGGTAGTACTGGTAAGCTGCCTATAAAATTTAGGTCAGGCATATTTAAAAAATTCTATCACCTACCTGATGGCAGCAACTTCAATCCATAAAGGTTAACAGCGTTCCAAGACAACAGTCTAGGTAGGAACTCGTTGTAGATGACGTGGGTCAGCTCTGCGGTAAGAATGCGACGCGCGTTCTCGAACAGCAGCTCAGCGTCCCAATGCGGGTTGACGCCGCGGAGGCCTTCGACTAAACGGTTGTGTTCGCGGAGGAACACCGTGTGGATGGCTGTGAGGCCTGGCTGCTCTGATGCTCTGCCGTCACCTGGGGGTAAAGGCTTGTAATATGTAAAATGTAATATGGTTATTAGAGTCCTAGTAAGGGTTAAGTAGATGTAGTTGTCAGTAGATGATTTTGAAGTAGCTTCAATATCGACGAGTAACAAAAAAATGCAACGTTTTCTTGTAACGATTTACTATCACGGTTTATTTATTTATTTAATCTTTTTTGCAAGACCTAAAACAGGTTTTTTTTACAAAGGGTGGACTTAATGCCTTGAGGCATTCTCTACCAGTAGATAGTACCTACCAGTCAACCTAGGGTGATGGTGAGAAATTGCGGTAGGTGGCAAGACGGTTGCATGAGGGCAAAGTGAATTTCGTAACATTAATAAAATAAAGTGCCTGCAACAAGTTAGTTTAGTAATATATTAAAATAACTTTAATTTGATACTAAAAATAAAAAAGATTAGTCATAGTTCTTGAAGAAGTTTAACTTTGTAAATGTGTGCACATTTTTGTTCCACAGTGGTAATGGTGGGTTTTCAGGCCGAGAGAGTCATGTGTGGCACTTATTAGTCAAAGCCAGAAATGAACGTATAAATGTTGTACGTATGGATGTATAATATGCATATCATTATCCTTACCAGCAATAAAACAGTATCCACTGGCGGCCTTGCACTCCGGATGGCTGTCAGACCGCGGCAACAGGTCTTTGCCGTTCAGCGATCGCGTGGTCGCGTTCATCCTACCGTTGAAGCCGCGCAACTTGTGCACGATGCAAGGATTCTCGCCGTATATCACTGAGCCGTCAATGAACGCTGAGTTCTGGTTCACTTGCTCACGGGGACCTGGAGATAAGTAGAGATTATAAAGTTTTTTTTTGTTTAATTGTCTTCGCCAATTTGCACTTAATCAGTAAGTATGCTCTAGGCATCCTCAAGAGAATGAAGATTTAAAGCCAAATAGCAGACAAATGAACACAGGAGCAATTAATGGCGTGGTCATCATCGCCCATAGATATCAGTAACATTGATGCATCACTAATACATACGTTGCCAGCCAAGAAAGAAAAGAGTGGATTTGCAATTTACCATCATTTCATCTGGGAAGTTTAAAAGCTAAACAAAATTTCCTCTTTATTCCCATCCCGTGGGAACTTCCAAAATCCTGCCTTTTGGCAAAGTTGCCCATTAATTTCTAACAAATGTCTTTAGCAGGCAGGGTTATCAACGGGATCACCAAAAAAAGGGGGCATCAATATAACTACACCTATTCCAAATAAGCATAATTCCAATTCCTTACCAAGCTGCTGTTGTCCCGGCAAACTCCTCATGAAGGGGAAGCAGAGCCGCTCCCCGGAGGTGACGTTGACCTCGGGGTAGTAGTGGTCCCCGCGGGGCACGGGGAACGGGTTGCACTCGGGGTGCACGGTGCGCGGCGAGTCGCAGGAACGGCAGTCCGGGATTGATTCGTGGAAACCTTTTTAGGGATATGGTTAAATCTAGTTTAAATACCAGTATTTTTTTCAACTTTATTACGTCCTAAAATCCGCCTATCCGCACTGGAGCAGTAATGGGTTGAAGTGAAGGCAATTTAGTAACTACTTAGCAATTTTATTAATAAAATTATTTCCTATATCCATGTTATTTTAAAGATTGTCGATCGCTATGAAAGATTGTCTTGGAATAAAATTTGCAGCAAGGGAAACTACACTTTTTTGATAGCAATTAAGTTTGTAGTTGAATAAAATAAATGTATTAACTTTCCCAATAATGCTCATATACCAATAGGACATAACTATATTGGTTATGATGTTGATTCTTCTCTACTAACCTTTATGAATAGGCGTCATGGTAAGTTCATGATCCACTAGCTGGGCGAACTGCATCATCATGAGGGTGTACCGTGTGTGCAGGTTAGAGATGTCCGGGTGGATCACTGTAGAGATGATCCGGGGTGAGGGTAATGGTGTTCCTGTTACTGAGTTGATGCGGGGACGGCTCACACCTGGATCATGAGAGAAATAATTATACAATTTAACATTATTTTGAAATTAATTCATCGTGGGTACCTAAAGATTTTAGGGAAATTAGTAACTACCTTCAATTCGTATTGCCTTTGCCTATCTCTGCCGTTTCGCAATCGAAAGCATGCTTAGAAGGGTTTCTTAAAATTGACATCATATTTCATTTTATTTATAAACCAAATAAAATAAATAAATAACGCTTCACACTCATAGCCCCACACTAGGATTCCCTGTGTCGTGGGTGCCATGGACAACACACAAGACAAGGACACTCACACCCAGACCGAGAACAGAAATTCAAATTCATCATTCATATTTCCGCCTCGCTGGGAATCGAACCCAGGACCCTTGGCGCGGCGTTCCGGCATGGTAACCATTGTAAATAATACTAATAATAACGATAATGTTAATAATAATAACGAATAATAATATCGATTACGTTACCCAAGTTAACTATAATACATCAGTGAAAACTGCATCCAAATCGGTTAGGATTGGACATCAAGAACACCCAGATTGATTATAATTATCGGAGATTATCCAGAACAAGTATTTTTAATCAAAAACGATTTCCAAAAAAACATCCATAATTTTCTACCAAAATAAACCATTTTAAAATCACAACATACCATCTTCATACACGGGCGGCAGCAGTCTCGCGAAGGTAGTCAGACTCTTGCCCAGGTTAGGGTTCCTCAGGTTGTTGCAATACCCGGTATACGTTCTGAACGGACTATCCGGGTTGCAGGGACCCTGGTCATCGCACTGCGGCTCTATGATCGGACCGGACTGGTCTTGGCCTATGAACCCGGATATGTCGACGGACTGTAGCGAGTCTACGAAGTCATTCGCAGTACCAAAGCCGAGGGAGTCGTCGAATATTTGACGTTTGCGACGGCGGCTGTGGAGGAAACGATTGTTAGTAGTATTGACGTGTTTTAAGTGTTCACACGTCGGTACGATTAATTAAAATAATATCTTAACGACGTATGGTTTTTTTTTGTGATTATTTTAATTTACTTAACTTACTGCAAGAAAACGCTGCAATTTTTTTACCGTCTTCAGTGTCTGTTCTCTACTACGTCAATATAGAAGTTTTACTTTAAAACTGGTGTTTGAGCAAGGGTACTAACTGATTACGAAAATAATATACCTACTTAGCATTTTAATATTTGAAGCTTACCCATTATTAACCGAATTGACTAACTCGTTGGTCGCAAATTCAAGGAAGAGCGACGTGTTGGCCAGCTTCAAGGCGTACTTGTTCGCTTTGGAGAAAGAAGCTGCGGTACCGACTGGAGATTTGGGGTCGGCCCCTCCACCTGTTACGCAAAAGAATAAATAAATATTAAATTCAAAAGACATTTTGATATTGATACATGTTTGAAAACAAATAGGTAAAAAAAGTTAAAACTGCTTTCAGTTCAATCTAACTATAGGTACATTTCATGTTTACCCACACGGGTAGTAAGTAGGTACATGCCCAAGCGGGAAATGTTTAAAATAAAAAAAAAACATAAACGTGTAGGCTTTTGTACTTGCGTGAGAAGTTAGACTTCTTTGGCATGAAAAAAATCACTTAAAAAAAACCATTAAAAAATTAAAAAAAAATATTGAAAAAAAATTCAAAAAGAAATATAAAAAAAAATCAAAATAATATTTCAAAAAAATATCAAAAAATAGTAAAAAAACTATTAAAAAAAAAAAAAAATTAAAAAACAATATTCAAAAATACAGTAGCTATAAAATAGATACAGTAGCTACTTATTATTCCGGAAAACGCGGGCATAGCCGCGGGCAGTGTCATAACAAAGTCATCAGTATACTCACGTGCTTCCCACAGCATATATTCCAATCTCTTCCTATCAGCCATCTCCTGTTTGGCTTTCTCTATTGCAGCGGCGAGCGTGTCCTCAGACAGTCGCTCGGCCGCCTTGGCGCCGCTCTCATCGCGCCACGCCTGGAGCTCCAGCCGCGAGTGTTGGGAGCAGTCTTGGCCGGCGTTTCTGGATGACAATGTGATGACATTAATGGTAGATGACGGTTTGAGCCAGTGCCGGCGTTAGAGCCACTGACGCCCCAGGCAAGAATATTGTGGCTTCCACATAATAAAATCAAAATCGAGGATTTTTGCTCGAGAAATTTTTTGTTGAACCAATGGGAACGATTATTAAGAATTTTATTTTTCCTTTTTTTTTTGCTCCTCACCCCAAATGTGGCGCCCCTCCAAATTTGGCGCCCTAGGCCGTCGCACAACCTTGCCCCCCCCCCCCCCCCTATAACCATAACCTAACCTAACGCCGGCTCTGGTTTGGGCACTGGAATTTGTTAGAGAATATACAAAGGAAACGATTTGTAAAGTTAAAGATCATTTTGGCTCCTGGGTGTAAACGCCTCAGGCTGACAAAACTTGGTATGAACTGGTAAGCATACTATAACTCTAAGGGGAAGCAGCTGCCCCCCTCCCTTGCCACTACCTGGTTAGACGCTCATGTACTTCTCTACGTATTTTAACGATCCAAAAGATAATAAAAGATAAACATTTCATGCAGATATCAATGAGTAATTTAACCATAAACATTTTACGCTGATACCATGTTATCTGAGTGTTCTATTTCAATAAAAAATTTGTTTTAGTATTTATCTTACAAGTAAGGATCCTCCTTGACGAATGCTTTAGGCTGTATGTTGGTGATGGAGTCGTCGGCGGCGCACAGCAAGCCGGACAGCGTCACCTTGCGGATGGCGGCCAATTGCTGCGGAGACAGCGAGGATGGGGGAATGTCGTTCTCGTACCAAAATCTGTAATAGTATCATTCAATACTAATTATAATAACGCATTATCGCAGTTTACCTATGACCACGATACTTGCAACAGGATTTAAGTATCGGCATACAAAATACGCAATAATCGTGACTATCGTTAGTAGATACCTACTTGTATTATTATAAAGTCCACGATGGGTTAAGAGTAAAATCATTTAAATACAAAATAGATTATGTGCTTCGGTGAATGAAATTATCGAAATTATCGTAAATGGAAGTTATATTACACGAAGTTCTCCATAATATTCTCAAAGGTGTGTGAAATCTGCCAATCTATACTTGGCTAGCGTAGTGGATTATGGATAAATAATAATATAGGTGAATTTTAAATTTACTCAGTTACTGCAATTAACCAATAGAAGCCTCTTAGTAAATTACAAAATCTACTTTGGTAAAGTTTTCAACAGTCACTCCTACCTGTCACTCTTTTTCAAGTTTCCGAACTGAGAAGCCAAGATACAGGCCAGGGTAGATCCTATAACGGCCCCAGTCGCTGGTTTCTCCATACTTGCAGCAATCATCAGCTCAATATCTTCTGCATTTCTGAAAAAGAGAACAAAGACATATAAACTTTAATTTGTTGTGTAAACTGGCGAATAAAGTTATTCTATTCTATTCTATTCTAATAACAGTCAGCCCTGTTGAAGACCTTCGGGCGGCATGTAAACTTCAGAAAAAGGTCAGCACATAGCCAACTAACACCACCACCAAACTTCAAGAGGAGACACCCGCTGCCAGTAGGTAATGGGTCATAAATTTGTTGAAGCTATTATTACCACCTCACCTATACATATCAGCCATCATTTCCTGATGAGTCCTATCGAAGCCCAGCTTCTGGAAGTCAGCATAGGACTTGACGTTGGCCATCGGCTCGCACATCCGCAGCACTCGCAGGTAGGAGGCCACGCCGTGGTCCCGGGACCGCTGGAGGTCCCACGCCGCTGACGGGGTGAATCGGGACACGCTGTGCGCACTCGTTTTGGCCAGGTGTTCTAGAGTTATTGTTGTGTTTATCTGGAAACAGACATTTTGGTATAGTTAATAGTATAAGGCGTTACTTTGCGGAAATCCATTGTTATTAAATTAGTATTCTATCTGTTTTGCAACAATTATGGTATTCCTAACCTATACAAGCATCTCTTAAAAGTCTATACCAATCAATCATCGTACACGTTAACCACGGATTGTTGCATAGTAGACATAGATATGAGGTAATGGTAAAAAAAATTGCGCGGTGAATCGAAACGTGATGTGTGTACTTATTCTGGCCAAGTTTTATGACGTTTCAGTGTCAATTCCAGCCCCGGATCTACGATTTTTTTGAACCGGGGCAAATCCTTGATAGTGGCGCCCCCTCCCTTCAGCGTTTGAGAAAAACTGTTAAAATTGCCAATGAACATTGAAGACTAGCGTATAGAACCGTCATCGCGAACACCATGTCGCTCACCCAGTAATACAACGGCACATCTACGTTTGTCATATTTTACAAAAACGAATTTCAAAAATTTTATAAAAATGTTTAAAATTAATTTATGAGAATAATAACTATATTTTGTTTGAATAGGTGCAAAAAATTTTAAAATTTTGCTATTTATTGTTGTAGCCTAAGGGAAACGCTTAAAAACAACAAGGCATCGGGAGATGACGGTGTCACCGCCGAGCTGCCAAGAGCTGGGGGGAAACCCCTACTAGTGGCGCTCCAAAAACTGTTTGATAACGTCATCCATACTGGAACTACCCCGGAAGCGTGGAGCAGAAGTATGGTGACTCTGTTTTTTAAAAAGGGCGATAAAGCCGTTTTGAAGAACTACAGGCCAATCGCACTTCTGAGCCACGTTTATAAGCTGTTTTCGAGGCTGCTCACAAATCGCATTGCACGTAGGCTTGACGACTTCCAACCTCCCGAACAAGTAGGATTCTGAAAAGGCTACAGCACCATGGACCACATACACACACTGCGACAGATTATACAGAAGACCGAGGAGTATAATTTGCCGTTGTGTGTCGCCTATGTGGACTATGAGAAAGCCTTTGATTCTATCGAGACCTGGGCAGTACTCAATTCTCTTCAGCGGTGCCGGATCGACTACCGGTATATCGAGGTGTTGAATTGTTTGTACGCATCAGCCACCATGTTCGTCAAAGTACACGACACAGCCACGAACCCCATCCATCTGCAGAGAGGTGTCAGGCAAGGGGACGTTATATCCCCAAAACTGTTCACCGCTGCGTTGGAAGATGTGTTCAAGCTGATGGAGTGGAAACGACGTGGCATTAACATCAAAGGCGAATAAATAAATAAATAAATAACGCTTCACACTCATAGCCCCACACTAGGATTCCCTGTGTCGTGGGTGCCATGGACAACACACAAGACAAGGACATTCACACCCAGATCAAGAACAGAAATTCAAACTCATCATTCAAGTTTCCGCCTCGCTGGGAATCGAACCCAGGACCCTTGGCGCGGCGATCCGGCATGGTAACCATTGCGCCACACGGGTCGGGTCTGAATACATCACACACCTGCGATATGCCGATGATATAGTCATCTTGGCGGGTTCCCTGGAAGAACTTGGTACAATGCTCGGGGACTTGAACAGCGCCTCATAACGGGTGGGTCTTAAGATGAACATGGACAAGACGAAAATCATGTCGAATGTCCATGTTACACCCGTACCGGTTGTTGTTGACGGCGCTGCTCTCGAAGTTGTAGACGAATACAATTACTTGGGACAACTGATCCAGATGGGTAAGTCCAACTTCGAGAAAGAAGTCACTCGTAGAATCCATTCCAATCTCGGGCTGCGTTCGGGAAACTGCGTCCGAATATCTTGTCGTCCAAAACACTACCTCAGTGCCTGAAGTCGGTGTTCAAGCAGTGTGTGTTTCCAGTGATGACATGCGGCTCCGAGACGTGGTGCTTTACTATTGGCCTAATCCACAAGCTCAGAGTAGCACAGCGGGCTATGGAGAGGGCTATGCTCGGTATTTCTCTACGTGATCGCATCAGAAACGAGGAGATCCGTAGACGAACAAGGGTAACCGACATAGTTCAAAGAATTAGCCGGCTGAAGTGGCAATGGGCTGGCCACATAGTGCGAAGGACCGACAACCGTTGGGGAAGAAAGGTCCTCGAATGGCGCCCACGTCTCGGAAAACGGAGTATAGGACGCCCCCCGACCAGGTGGACTGACGACCTGAAGAAGACAGCGGGCATCCGTTGGATTCAGAAGGCTCAGGACCGGTCAGAGTGGCGCAAGTTAGGGGAGGCCTATGTCCAGCAGTAGACCTCCAAAGGCTGATGGATGGATGGAAGGGAAACGCCGTTTTGAAGACGCAAGACCACCAAGAGAGTAGATAAAAATTTATGCAATTTATATTGCATGTAATGTTTGAAAATTGATTTTTAATTTATTTTAATTTCATTATTTAAAATTTTATTTTATGATTAAAATCTGCATTAAGCACTTGTATATTTTGTATGTTTAACATCTGCCAGCCATCCCGTGACGGCTCACATTTTTTATTATCTAACTAGGAAATCGCCCTCGCTTCACTTCGGGAAAATAGTACAAAATAAGTCAAATGAAAAAATTTTTTTTTTTTAAACGCTTTTATTTCAATAATGTTTAGTTTATAAAATTAGCTACAAGTTGTGAAAATTTCAAGTCTCTACGTAAAATAGAACATAGAGAATTATGCGTCTAAAGTCTGAAAATCGTTTTTTTTAATTTAACAACAAATAAACAATGAAAATTAGTTTAAAATATGATTTTCGTGTATTGTCATCGGAAATACACATGTCTGCCAAATTTCATCAATTTTCATTAAAGGGAAGTCATTCAAATTAACGTTACAAGATTTGATCCTTTGATCCTCCGAAGTGAAGCTAAATATAAAAGCGTTTAATAACCTTATTGCCGTGTAAATAGAGTAGCATTTTGATCATAATATTGAAGATTTGATGCTTTGATGCTCCGAAGTGAAGCTAAATAAAAGCGTTTAAAAAACATGTAGCTTATGTCACCCGGGGATAGTGTAGCTTCCCAACAGTGAAAGAATTTTTCAAATCGGTTCGGTAGTTTTGGAGCCTATTCAAAGCAAACAATCAAATCTTTCATCTTTATAATATTAGTATAGATAACTAATTACTTTTATTTGTGACATAAATGTGACAGAAACACAGAAAAAATGTATAACCAGGAAAGACTACAACTTTACACGGCGTGCTTTCTTTTCTGCGAAAGAATCTATTAGCTCCTCAAAGTCCGTCGCATAGGCAGTTTTGTTTTCAATGGCTAGGATCGCGAGGCTAGATAGACGATCCTGACTAATGAGTCTACAATGGTAGAACGTAGATAAGTTTTAATTATTTTCAGTTTGCTGAAGCTTCGCTCACAGCTTACGGGTATCACTGAAAAGTTTGTTTTTTAAACATATTATATTAAAATTCGATTACTTGATAAAAATTCATTTGTTCGATATTTCGAATTCTTGTCTCAAGGATTTGGCGCCCCCATGAAACTGCCGCCCGGGGCAAGTGCCCCGGTTTGCCCCCCCTTAGATCCGGGGCTGGTCAATTCATTCCAAAACATTTTGAAAATTATTTACTAACGGTTGTTTTCAATATTCTTTCTACTCATTTATCCCTAATATCCATAATTTAACTCAAGACAGTGGATAAATACCTACAAATTACTGAAAACGGCTGTTCTGGTGTACTGGTATTCTATAATCTTACCAATTTTTCATTCATCATGGCGTCAAAGATGGGCGCCACAGCGACCAGTTCGGAGTAAGCACCAGCGCGGTTCGCGCTCGAGTACCCGCGCCAGAAACCGAGGGATGTCAACTTCAACTCCGCTTTTGACATGCCGACCTAAGACGAAAATAAAAATAAATTAAATTGAATTTATCCTACTAATATTATACGAAAGTTATATTTATATAAAGTTAAAGTTATATCAAATAATATTTAAACAATAAATTAATAATGAATGATTTCAGCATAAAAAATCTTTACCTCTCCCAACAACACGGGCAAGAACTCATTGTAAGTGATGTGTTGGATGATCGCAGCCATCGCTCGTCTGGCCTCCAGGAACAATACATTGTCTTCCCAGAAGGGGTTCATAGAATACAGGTCGCCAGCGATACGATTATGTTCCGAAACCAGAGCCTTGTAGAGTGGAGCGGTGGGGGATCCATCGTTACACCTGGGGATTGGTAAATAGTGTCAATAACAACAATAAAGTTTATACCGGTATTTTAGACTGGTTGCATGGATGTAATGTTCTCAAAGGTGTGTGAAGTCTACCAATCCGCACTTGGCCAGCGTGGTAGACTATGGCCTGTACCCCTCACATTGTGAGAGGAGACCCCGAGCCCAGCAGTGGAACAATTATGGGTTGTTGCTTTGCTTTTTTTTTTTTGCACGGATTATGGTCACGACGGTCATGTAACAAGGTGGAAATATCTATTTCTTAGGGTAAATAAGATCTTTTGACACTTGAGAGAATAACTTCTTCACTATCCGTACTGAAGCGTGACGGAAAACGTTTTATGCCCTAATATGCCGTTTATAAGGACCCTACTTTTGTCCACAGAAAGAAAATACTTTTTAAGTGTCGGCATAAAAAATCCTCCGAGATCATCAGAGACTCAAAGCATGCAGTGTGTGAATATTTCCAAAGACTGTTCTGTCCATCGATGTCCTTCGAAATCCGTCAATGTCTCAAGATGTACGAAGGATTATTCGTACGTGGTACTTTCAGTTGTGTCATTTGTGTTAGTCGAAATAGTCTTATATCACAGGAACAAAAGTATATAGAGGATATCCCTCGTCCGCCAAAAGCATTAGTGCTACTCAATTACGCAGGGTGACCTTTATCTTGCATTACTAATGAGTTGAAGTTAAATTCATTGTAATACAAAATTCTGACTAGACAATATAGTTGATAGTGATTTAATTTGAACTATAGCGCTTTCAAGTTAGGTATGTCAAGTTATATAAAGGTTTAGGTCATTGTAGTAGCCAAGAATGGCATCTATTTATACGGCGTTAAGTTCACGGAGAATCAAATGTTAAAGTGCATGAATACCATTGCATCGATTTTGTTATCAATGCTATGCTACCTATACCTAAGCCCTTTTAATGAACATGTTACGAAGTTCTGTTGAGGAAGAAATAGGTAGGAAGAAATAGAAAAAGGAAGCATAGGTATTACTTTCCGTTGTAATTATAATGTTTGGTAATTTTTTAATAGGGAAGATTAATATTTTTAATTTATTTGCATTCGTATCGTTTCACCATCAAAAATTGCAAATGAGGGTAGAGCGGGAATCGTCGATCACTTATATAGTAAGTAATTGGGTCAATAGACTCAAGCGCCAAGCTATTTGACTATGAGCACGTTAGTTATTAGGTAATATATTATTATTCAATTACCATCTTTTGTAACGGGCACTGTACTAAACCTGTGCAGTAGATGCACGGAAAAGTATAATAAATACTCTGTGGTTCTAAGAATGAAGTAAACCTTCTATCTAACATCCAATCGGTTTCACTATACGATCCTCGGGCCAATTAAATGTAAGCATATACCGAAGCGAATAGGATACAAGTACTTATCACGATAGAACATCACCGTCGGAAACAATAGAGTGACCCAAGAGCTTTGGCAATGTATTGGCAATGTGACTTGTGTGGGAACCGTTCACACGCGTGAGATGTAAACGACCCTAGAGTCGCTATCAATACTACCTTAATGGCCTAACGGCAGTTGCTTTGTATAATTATGCATAAATAAGGACGAGTTTATAAAAAGACAGAAGATGTACATTTCACATTTGTTTTAATCGTTGAACGGGTCGTCGGTCACGTCGCGAGATTTATCACTGCAGTCAAATTCCCATGGTCAGGCGGTTACAGTGTTTTGATTTAAGTGTATTTCTTATCAAATACATCTATGCTCTAAGTGTCATTTCTTTAAGAGTAAAATAAAACTATAAGGTACTCAGGACTGATATTTTGATGAAGAAGAATCTACGAGTATGCTCGGTCAACAAGGCAGGCAGCCTTACTTTACAATGTATTGTTATTAATGTTATTATGCAAAATAAATGGTAATTGAAAAAGATTAGATCTAATGCGCATAATATTGTTTTACTTAATTCGCTATTTCAGTGCATTTCGGTGAAGTCATCAGTCAACCAACTTGGGGTTTTGATTTCTTTATGTCGTTTGTCTTTAGTCTTCCGAAATGGCTTTATGAGATTTTTTACCAGTAGTCTGTCTGAGTGCCTATCAACTTATTATCTTGTTATCTATCAACCTAAAGCTTAACTCGATTGATTTGATCATTATTATCGATTAATATTCGCAAGAGTAAAATACAAATGCGTAGGTACCTAATTGAATTTAAACATTTTTTCCGATACACGAAATGATAACAGGAAAGTACGAAATTTGTATGGAGTTACTATTATTTTATGAAGACAAAAAACAGCATAAACAACTTACTTGCGGCATGATGAGATGTCGAGTTTGCCAGCGTCGTACAGACGGAGAGATCTCAGCTCCTTCTCTGAACTTCCGTAGAGCGCGGATCCGTCTAGAAAGGACGTAGCCAAGTTCATTTGTTCGCGATGTTCTGTGGGAATGTAATAAGTGAAGATTATTATGTTGTATCAAAACTAATCCATTGTTTATATTATAATATCAGAGAGGCAACTTTACCTACACATATTTTATGTTGCTGCCAAGTTGTTGCCATTTGATTGTTCTTGTTAGTTCTCACCTATAGTTGTCTATAGATGGATATTAGCGTAGCCGGCTAAATAAGTCGAGGGAAATGGCGCATTTCACTGATTTTCCGACACTACGACAAAAGTTGCCAGATAAATTAGCATTTCCAGGATAATTCTACAAGTCCATTTCCGTCTTTTGACGCCTTTCAAAAGTAAAAGTTCCTCTAAAAATATCAGAGTTCCCTAGGATTGCAAAACAACGGAAATAAATTAAAAATAATGTGTTAAAGAGAAATCAACGAAGTAAGTAGTTGAAATTTCAATAACTGATGCATCAGTGATGCCTTTGGCGTTGCTGGTGTACATGGGCGACGATAGCCACTTACCATCAGGTGGAACGTCAGATCGTTTGCCAATAGATTAAAAGATAGTAAATTTAAATAAATATCCAAATTTTGCTTCAACTCGATTTAATCCAAACAATTTGGGCCTGCGTGTGACCGGTTTACCGCTGTAGGTATGCATTAAATATTGTTCACGGGCTGTAATAAATCAAATTGGACATGCTAATACTGCATGCCAACATCTCACAAATTCCACGGACCAACAAATTTAATTTAGTTTTAGACATCTGCATCGCAAATGCTGTCCGTTGCAATAAAAATAGCATAATGTGACTAATGTACGACTGACAATTTAAAATGTAAATACTACCATACAATGAAATAATATCAACGTAGTTAGTTTAGATAAGCTTTATAATAATTATTGCTTGGGCTTATAAGTGGGTCTACTACTTACATATTGCATATTTTAATACGAAAAACAGTACTAAAATAACAAAAAGTACCGTAAAGGTACAGTTAAAGTAAAGGTCAAGGTAAAGTTATTTACCTTGATTAGGGCCAAAGCCATGGCACAGACTAAAAATAATATTCATACCTTGCTTTGATTTAAATAATATTCATGCTTATGTAATATGTTTGCTTACTAACTACTATCATTATAGCATGCATTGTAAAGATAATCAAAATAAGTTGAATCCTAAAAAAATTTTTTTTTTTAAACGCTTTTATTTCAATAATGTTTAGTTTATAAAATTAGCTACAAGTTGTGAAAATTTCAAGTCTCTACGTAAAATAGAACATAGAGAATTATGCGTCTAAAGTCTGAAAATCGTTTTTTTTTAATTTAACAACAAATAAACAATGAAAATTAGTTTAAAATATGATTTTCGTGTATTGTCATCGGAAATACACATGTCTGCCAAATTTCATCAATTTTCATTAAAGGGAAGTCATTCAAATTAACGTTACAAGATTTGATGCTTTGATGCTCCGAAGTGAAGCTAAATAAAAGCGTTTAATAAAACAAGCTGTTCCCACAGCTATAACACAATCTCTGTGTATTTTGTTGATAACTCTACAATTAACAAGATTCCATAAAATATTAACGAGATAGAAACGCATGCGCCCCATGCTTACCTAATAACTGGCATGGTAATGAGCATCTATGCTGGTAACTTGCATTGCTCAACATAATATATGCTCAATTATTTCATTAGCATTGAAATGCTTTCAACTTTTTTATTTAACCTGGATTCAACCCATTAATGGCACACTACTGGGCACTAATCTCTCCACTTAAGGAGGCCTAGAGCATACTCCACCACGCTGCTCCAGTGTGAATTGGTGGAGGGGTTAGTGGCCAACCCGAGTTTTCAAGCCACCCGAGGGCCTCCGACATGGCTTAACGACTGTTATCTTGTGATTACAATTGGGACCGACGGCTTTACATGCCCTCCGAAGCTCGGAAACGCTCAAGAATTTTTTGCCACTAGCGGTTAAATAACTTAATAGCGGTTAATTAACTTAATGAAGTTTTCTTATAATTATGCCAATATCCTTAAAAATGGATACGCATCCGAGACTCCAGAGTCAGAATGAAAACTACTTTTTAAAATAAGTTTTCTAAATTGAATCTGTCTTTGTCAACTTACATCGCGTTCGGATTTTAGAATCCGAATTGTAATAACAATGTTTTTAACCAATTTTTTTTAACAATAAATAAATACATAAGTATTATAATATGTATACGAACCAAATCCACATGAATCCAGATTTCTTGTAGGCGCTGAACGGACGTAGTTGCAATGGGCGCCTTGGCATTTCTATAAGAAACAAAACACATAAATAAATATCGTGCGTATCTACTTAATAAAATTATGACCATAATAATTTTGTGGTGATTGAGTGACAAAAAAGGCAACGCCTAAACCTCAACCAGTGGATCAAGAAATGAAGGAATCCCTGTAGATTCCTAATATAAAAATTATGGAATTATAAAAATCCTTTCGTAGTTCTTTTATTCTTACATCCTAACAATTATTGTCACAGTTAGTTTAGTAAACAATGTCAATTACATATGTCATGACTTTCAAAACTTACAATTATAATTTGACCATGATCCCCATTTATTTTGCCTATCAAGTATAACTGTCAAAATCAAAAACTCTGTCCTGATTGAAGCAATGGGTCAAGGATATAATTATTGCGATACCGTGGGATTAATATTAGGTACAGCATTCAACATTTCAGGTCAATTGGACGAGTTAAGTATGAAGAGCGAGTTAAGTTGAAGTATCAATAGGTATCATAGAAGTATGACTCAGACAGAAGTGACGAGCAGTGTCAAAAGAACTGGTTATAACATTAAAGTATAATGTCATAGAACAGACATCTCGAACAAAATGTGTCCTGCCAGGAGGTTCTATTATCAAAATTGAGCCCCCGTTCTCCTTTCAAAATCGAACGAATCCATTGAAAATTGAAGCCCAGTGGCGCCAAGAAATTGGGACATACATCGTGTTCGAGGTGTCGGTTCTATGCGCTAGCAAAAATACTTCAATGAATTTAATAATATTAAAACGGTTCGACATTGTTCTAAAATTACATTACAGAATTATTGATACTTTAATATTACTTGCATCGCTGAATGAAAATAGTGAGGTGCGAGGCGAGGCTACGTACCTAATAATACTTAGATGACTAGGACACCTAAAAGCTCATAATTTTCTCAAAGCAGTTATGTCTACAAATTTGTATTCGAACCGCGTGGTGGACTATGGAAATATACGTGAATATCTGATCTTTTTTGAAAGGAAAAAGAAAGAAAGAGAAAAACGTTTGTGAAAATAAAGGATGGAGATCTTTTGCACGAGTTTTAACCTTGACGCCAAAGTTACACGATACGTGAAACCGTTTATTTTAACAAAATATAAATTTTACTTAACATACTACACGTTGAAAAAATGTCAGGAAGTTTAGACAAACATGCCAATCACATGATCCATTTCTTGGTAATACATTTACCATTATGCCATGGTAAAGGTCAACTTGTAATGAACTTCAAAATACATGTAATACAGTTTAGTTGTAGATACATAATTATTTCCGCATTTTTGATTTGTTTTTAAGCTTTAATTTATTTGAGAAAATATAATCCTCCTTTTTAACTGACTTCAAAAAAGGAGGGGGTGTTTCAATTCGACCGTTTTTTTATGTTTGTTGCCTCAGAACTTTCGACTGGTAAACCGATTTTGATGATTCTTTTTTTAATCGAATGCTAGTGCTTGTCATGTGGTCCCACTTAAATTTGAGCGAGGTCTGACGGGTGGTTTTTGAGTTACCTCTAATTTTGAAGTCGGTTATTTTTTGTCAAGAATTATTTCAAAACGATTCAAAACATAGCATCTCATGAAAGATATGTAAGAGTAATTTGTGAGTGGTGTCAATCGAAAATAATAACGGATTTAAAAGAAAATAATTAAGCAAAATCCACTAATAATCGAGAAATGGAATTTATTTAATTATATGAACAAGTAAACCTAAACACAGTGCCCATTAACAAAATAAACCAGAAGTTACTTAACGGTAATTAGATAAAATAAAACAAGGAAGCCTTTTCACATTCATAATAGCTATATACATAAGTATTAATAATCTCTATCTCTACACATATTTGTCAAAGCAATTGACCCTTCTTGTTCAATATACAATCTCTCATCATTGAAATATAATGTCATAGAACAGACATCTCAAACAAAATGTGTGTTCCGCCCGGGAGGTTCGATTTTCAAAATTGAGCCCCGGTTCTCCTTTAAAAATCGAACGAATCCATTGAAGATTGAAGCCACGTGGCGCCAATGCATTGGGGCATGTACATGATGTTCGCGGTCTGTTCTATACGCTAGTAATAATACTTCAATGTCTCTCATCAATTAAATAACCGTCCAAACATTAGGGAGCGTACCATACGCACAGGTGAAAGTTGTACGGAATACGTAACACTTAGCCGTAATTCTAAAATACACATTGTGTGAGTTGACATTGATTAATACCTATTATGATAGTCGTGTGTAATGGGCTGAGATTTATTTGCTTTATGTCGCTATTCTGATGTCACTTTAGATTTAATGAGTAGAGTTTGTCAAAGAAGTTGAAACTGTACTGAATACTTCTGATGAATGACGAGAGCGATAGCTATATATTTAAAAACCGGTGAAGTCTGAATCAGAATCTAACGTGAGTGGGATAGAGTTGTCAAGCTAACGCAGGTGAGAGACCCTTCCTGTAATAAGCATTTCAATACGCAAAATATTTCGTTCGGAAATTTTTTAAAAATTATGTACATCTTACGTTGAAGAGGCTTGTATCGGTTTTGTTATTATATGATTTTGAATACAATTTAAAGTAGATATTTTTTGTACCTTTTCGAGTTAAAATTGAGAATGTTATGTTTAACAAATTCAGAAATACTTCACCTATTTTTCACATTGTTACTATGGAATAATCCATCATTTCCAGTCCCAAGCCCGGATGCAAAAGGTAAACCCGTCTGTAAAACCGTCAATGCTGAACATCGGGTGGCGGTCAAATAACCACCGTTACCACCCACTTCCATACTTCGTTGCCACCCAGTGCACGAAGCGGCTACCAGGAGCGCAGAGGAGATAAATGACCTTTTAAAGTCTGAGAGTGGAAGGACGTGGGAACCCACCACTTACCAATTTCCCAAGAAAACCCCCCAAATGGAAGCACAACATAAAGATGGCGATTTGTCATGCGACCCGACTAACGATTGGTACCACCCAGTACCCGGGCTGGCTAGTGTTAAATGGACAACCGATGCCCCCCCTGAGGTGAGTCGTGAGGCTTCAGCGGGGAGAAATGCGTCTGGCGACCCTAAGCAGGTCTCTAATAAGGTCTCAATATGCGTCCACCATCGTATTGGAGCCTGTAATGTAAGAGGCTTAATCAAACCAGGAAAACTCAGTATCATAGAATGCGAGCTGTACAATCACCACCTAATCATCCTAGGGATTAGTGAAACGCACATGCGTGGAAATGGCCATTTCACCACAAGAGCGGGAAACACCTTTTATTTTTCAAGAGCAGATACCACGAGTGCTCATGGCGTTGGCATCTTAGTTCCACCCAAAATCAACGGATCCGTCCTCGGGTATAATCCAATTTCGGATTGAATCATCACGCTGAAGCTGAACTGCAAACCTTGCAATGTCCACATCGTACAAATCTACGTATCTACAGCACAATCTTCAGAAGATGACATTGACGGATTCTATGGACTGCTCGAGGACACTAACTTATACTGAGATAATGGATAGGTAGATTATTATTGAAAACTTCCAAGTTCCAATCGATACTTGATCAATTTAAGAGAGATGAGAGAAATTAAGGTTTCGTCCACAAGAAAGACGCAATCTTTTAGATTATATCTTATGTTTGTTTTGAACCTTATTAAGGTTTTAAAACTTACAAAATTGTATAGTCAACCTCAACCAAATCCGTAGTTTGGCATCTATTTTACTTCAATCACTCTTATCTTTCAAGCCACAACATTTTCTGTTTTGTGCTCAAGACTCCTTTAATCGATCATAGACCACAGCTACAAGACTAATCAATTAATTCACTTGAACGAACGGTTTATTTCTCCGAACGAGGAAATGTCTTCGTAATATGACACCAGCCATTGAGATGTGGGCAGGAACCGCCTGTTACGTCACGTGACTTTCACGTCGACGTAACCTTTCTTCGCGTGACCTGCGAACTATCACGAATGTAACGAGTCGTACGTCTCGTATTTCTCAAGCAATCATGTAAAACTTGGTGTTTATGAATGAGTGGAATTAATGATGAAAATGTTAGGAATTTTCAATAATTAAGTTGAATCTAATACCTTTAAATGAGCAATTCTTGTATTGTTCTTGAGATTCAGAAATGAATCTCGGAAACGGCTCCAACGATTTTCATGAAATTTAGTATGCAGGGGGTTTCGGGGGCGATAAATCGATCTAGCTAGGATTCATTTTTTAAAAAATGACATTTTATCCGATTTTTCAGGCAATGAAAAACGGCTACGATAGACTCTTCTTGACATCTATTGGCGAGTAGCTACACTAAAGCTAAAGCAGATAGCGTTGTTAAGCAATACTAAACCAAGCTAAGCTCGGTCATCCGGATATTAATATTTAATTCAAAGGTGCAATTGTTTACTCCCGCGTACATGGATCGAAATTTTAAAAACTTTATCCATGAAACATTAAAAGTTGTTTTTAATTTCGATGGGAATTGTAGCAGTCGTGTCAGTAGCTGTTTAATTATTTATTGAATGTTATTTCAAACTTAATATTTCGAAGTTTATTTAGTAGTGATAACTGTCTACGTCTAATATTTAAAACCTAAAAATAAATATCATTGTTTTTTTCTCATATATTCTAGAATTATTATGAGTATGTATCCAAATACTGTGTTTATTAAATTAGAAACACGTAAATTTTTTTTGTTATGTAAGAGAGTTAAAACAAAGAGGAAATCTTAATTCATATTAAAATTAAATATGAACAATCTGAAAACTATTTAAACAAACCTTCACCGTGATACTAATTTAATAAAATATAATGGCATGTATTTAAATAATTCTGAGTAGCATACTCTGCAATAATAAAATACATTTACTTGTGGAGAGATTATCTGCTCTGCAATATGCATGAGCTGATGTTTATTGCAATATTACGAAACTTTATAGTAATAAATAATTAAAAGCTCAATTTATTGCCAGCAATTGGAATGAAGACTAATCTCGCACATCTGTTTGCAATAAACAAGGCGAGATCAGTTTATATTTACAAGTGAAGGTCGAATTATAAAAGTCATAATAATTCGTAATAGGTGCATTAATCGAGTCTCGGCCAAGTTCAAGTTGGTAGACATTAAACACTTACAAGTTACGGCCGCACTCAATCGCTCCTTAGTACAGAATTTGTATTGTGATTCCGTACAAGAACATTCAAGTATTATTACTAGCGTATAGAACAGACACCGCGAACATCATCTATGTCCCAATCCACTGGCGCCACGTGGCTTCAATCTTCAATGGATTCGTTCGATTTTGAAAGGAGAACGGGGGCTCAATTTTGAAAATCGAACCTCCCGGGCGGGACACACATTTTGTTCGAGATGTCTGTTCTATGACATTATGCTTCAATGACTAAGAAGCGATTTATTGACTCTGGGATGCTCTGAGTGCAGCCGTTAAAGTTGGTTTAGCTTACTTGTTGTTTCTCATAGTGGGCGATTATGCGCACCTGGGCGCTTGAGGCCTTCAAAGAGGCGGAAATGGAAAAAATATTATGGTTCAAGAGGTTTAAGGTCAAGGTAAAGGAATCTATGAATATTTTGCAAAGTAACAATACATTTCTGCAATGGTGAACTTTTACAACAAAAAAGCGCTAGCTCCTTTATAATTATGGTACGCCTGCGCTTTCTTTAATTTCAACGTGCAGGGTGTGATTAGGTACTTCCTAAAACAAAGCCGTTTTTGGAGGGCACGAGTCGCGAGATGTTCTCTGCTTCCTATTTAGCCGGCAAGGACTTGGGGATTTGACTTTACTGATGTCCATGGAACAGTGAACACATAGAATAGAATAGGATAGAATAGAATACTCTTTATTGTACACACCAAATAGGTTAATACATAGGTACCCAGTGCTGGATTTGTCAATAGGCCGTATAGGCCGCGGCCTAGGGGCGGCAGCGTCCCAGGGGCGGTAGATTTCGGAAGATGATATTATACATAGATGATTTTGCTATTAAAAAGTGCCGTAAAAATTGTAATTCTTGTTTTTTTTTCGCACTTTTTTATTGACTAATTCAGTGCCTTCCTTACTATGAATATTATAAATTATAATTTTAGAAAGGTACATGGGGCGGCGGATATAAATTGGCCTACACTCATAAAAAATATAAATCCGGGGTACCATTAGGTAGCACGTCTGGTCATTTGTTGGCTATTTACAAAATTGTGCCTCCCTTTTGCCTTTTGTTTTGGAAACATGGAATGAGTTAGCTTGACAACAATCCCACCTCATGATAAGTGGCGATAAACCCCAAGATGAAGAATTCCACGGAACATAGACAACGTGTTCCGTGGAGAATGCAGTAACTTAGTAAAAGCCTATTCACTCTTTTGTTGGTGGTTTTTCATTTCGTTAGTATTTTATTCAAAAATTTTTGTATCTATTTAATACACTTGGAATTTAAAAGCATGTTTTTTCTAACATTGGCGACCATTTAATAGTTTCAAAATGCAACTGCAGGTGCAGATGGCATTGTAGATACTGAAAATACATTTCAAAGTAATATAGAAGTACTAAGTAATTTAGATTAAGATTATTTTTCGGTTTCCTTTGTAATAATTTTAATTTATTATTTTTTGTTAGTGTTAAAAATTATTTACAAGTGGCAAGAAGACCATGATCTGGTACAATATATACGGTACTTTTTATCCCAAAAAACTCGGGTAAAGTAGCGGGTAAAGTGCTAGTTTAATTTTATACACATGTTGGAGTTTCATCTTTGTATAGATGATCCTAAAAAGTATTATAATTGAGTAAGCATTCCGCAACCACAGACAAAAGTCTGTGTTATCTACACCTATTCGTAATTGCACATTTAAAAACTCAGTATCCGGTAGCCTTCGCCCAATTGATCATGACGTATGAACCCCGAGATGGGCTATGTAATTGATTATAGTCTGACGGAAATTCAAATTGACAGTCGCTAATATGACAGGAAAACCTTTGGCATCTTAAGTGTACAGTTGCGTGGCACATTATTATCGACTGACCTAATGAACTATTGGGGTAATTTTATTAGTACTTTTAAATGTTAAATTGACTTTGACAAGTTGTTAAAAGTTGCACATTAACTTTGATGGCTATTAGATATAATTTTATCAATTTTAACAAAAACGTTTGAAATAAGTATCATACATTGGTACTAGTGTTCCCGAGGACTAAAAGTTTTTTAGCCTAGAAATTAAGAGGCCTACGAGGTGAAAAGCCTAAAAAGGCTTTTAGTCCTTTAGGTTAGGTCTATTCAGGCTTAGGCCCAGCTTTAGCCCTAACCTAACCCTGTGAAATGGCTTTGGCTATATTTTTAAGAGATGTGCTGAGGAGTTTCTTTACGGCTTTTCTTCTCCTCCATGACAAAGCACCTTTCCGAAAAGCTGGTAGATTAAAATAAATGACGTGCATAAGAGTATCAGTGATACCTACATGAATAAAAGATTATTTCATTTCATTTCATTTCATATGAAGGCTCTTAGGCTCCTCGAGGCTATTTGAGTTTTATTACAGTATAGAATTAAAATAGGATATTTTATTAATAAATGCATATAAAAACAAGTGCGTGTCAGGCCACGCGCAATGTAGGGTTCTGAAGTAGTAGTTTATCAACTATTACTCACTAACTACTTATGCTAACATAACCGTGATAGTTTTCCTTGTAAATATATCATATACCCTATTTTTGAGAATTTTTTCACTTGTCCAACTCCAACTGATTACCGGGCAGGGGAGGGGGACACTTGACGCTAACCAAAATTAACAATTTAAAGCCAAATATTTCGCAAACGAACCCCTAATCCCAAAAATGGTTTTAAAAGACCTATAATATTTTTGAAAGACCTTTTCAACGATATCCCACACTATAGGGTATGCGACGAAAAAAAATTCATCCTCACGTTACCTGTAGGGGAGGTACCCTGAAAAAAAATGTTTTTCAATATTTTATTCTATGACTTTGGAGTTTTAATAAACATCCATGCCAATTTAACTTACAGCTTTCTAGCACTAAGGGTCTCAGCTTGGCGCTTTGCTTCAGACAGACAGACCGACGGACAGACGGACATGACGAAACTATAAGGGTTCCTATTTTATTTCGGAACCCTAAAAAGGCCATTGTTTTAATACAAGCCTACTAATTGAAAAACAACAGTCGCAAAAAAGGCCTAAAGGCTTTTATAGCCCAATTTTTTTAGGCTAGGTCTAAAATATGACTAATATAGGCTTAAAGACTCTTAGGCCTAAAATACCTGTATTCCTCGGGAACATTAATTATTAAATTTATAACGAATTGATGTCTGTACATACATGTTTGATTGTTGAGAAAACTATTATTATTAGTAGCAACAGGTATTTTTGGGGCAATAGATGTCATTTTTTAGGTTTTTTTTTAGATTTTTTGTGCATTAATTATTTTTTTACATAAGAAATTAATGCTTGATAACTATCCCACTCGATGGTACTTAAGTGGCGATTAAGTGCAATTTGGTGAACGCATTAACTTGGCAAATACAATTATATGGGTGGAAACAGACGTGGGCAAGTTATTCTGATTCTTTGCGGCTACTCTCATCAACAGCTATATCGATATGACTGTGGTTTTACTTATGTATAGTAGTAACATTAACAAAGTGCTGATAGACCACTATAAAATTAAATTAACCTGAATTCAGATTCAAAAATTCTTTATTTATATTAACCTTCGGCATACAACGTGGGGTATTTTTAACCCCAGCTCGAGAAAAATACGTGGATTTATGAGTAATAATCGAGCAATAACATTGAAATTCCCAGTAGCTGGGCGTTAAGAGTTGCCGCACAGTACACATATATAAACAGTAACGTAACTCGGCCCGATTCTCGAAAAACTTGCCTACGCGTCGCCGCGCGCTAGGGCTGTCCGCCGACAGTATTTTAATTTTATAAAACGACTTGAGTTTCTTTGTAGTTTTGTATTTATAAATGTTATATTTTCTATTTTAATAAATGCAATTCATTGTGAATAAAAAGGAAGTGTTCCATAAAAATCTATGTTGTGTTTTTATTAGTAATGTGAAGGTTCGTAAGCCTTCAGTATTGTATTAGAGACAGAGACTCTTAGGGTATGGTAAGTTCTTCTTGCAGGTTAAGGTAAATAAAAGAGCTACAACTGTCCGATTCTATAAACTTTATACCTATTGCTAAATTAATTTATAACATTGAAATCAAAGTTACAGTAGCAAGTAGCAATAACGTTTTAATGACAAATTAGACGCAAATATTCAAATTACAATTATTACAAATTACAATATTAGGTACAATTATTTCCAGACGAGATTCATAGTAAATACGACAAAAGTAATAATAATCAACCATTAGATTTTTTTAGCCCCTTATTTATAAATCTAGGCATTTTACTCGGTGGACTTATGAAAAATAAACAATTTAGGTACCTACTTATTGCAATACGTACTTGTTTTTATTTATTTTATTTATTTATCCTACATGCACTGATCTCCTCCTGACCAGAGTAGAAAAACTAAAAAAATTGTTATTTGTACCGACCGGACCGTGGTACAAGCTCCGCTCGTTCGCCTGTCGGCAATCGCCACGCAGCGGCCGCTGTTGCCCACGTATCGCACGCGTATTCGGATGTGGGTAGGTATAACGCGCTTTTCGGCCGTTTGTATGAAGAGCGACTACTGTTTATATCTTTACCGTGGTTGCCGGGTCGACTCGTGACCTTGGGTCTGTGCTGCGCGGACCGCGATCGTGTGTGCACGTGCATATAGCGGGTCCCAGGTGTTTTTAACCCCACGTTGTATGGGACGGTGTAAAAAAACTGTACTGAATTATATAACGAATGATCTTGCTAGAATAGACAAACTTAATTATTTTTATTTTTTATAATATTAAATATTTCTAGTTTTATAATATTGGCTTAGACAAAAACTTCCTATAAACATAAAGTCCCACGTTATTTTTTTCTAGATTTAAGGAAAATTCGTTGAATTTTAGAAGTACTTTTGCAATTTGTGTTTTTTTTTTATGATTAAAGTTTATTTTCTTAATTATATTGGGTTTTAATTATTACTTCATAACTTAATAAGCCAAAAACCGTATCTAAGCCGTTGTATTTAAATAATACCCTTAATAGATAGATATTTACTAAGGGGTTATTTTAACCCCACGTTGTACGGGTAAGGATTATTTTTCACCTTTTATGCCGAAGGTTAAACAATATAATAATGTAAGACGGAAATGTGCTAAATTGGCCTTTGTTATCGTTATATGAGATGTTATCACCTACCCTGAGTATAAAAGAATCTGTTTATTCATTAATTTCTATGCTTCAGAATATCTATTCTTTATTTACTGATAATGTAAAAAAAACTCGCTTAAACCACAATAACATACAATGTAATAAAATTTATCAAAGGTTATCAAAATGTTATCTTGCGACCAAATGTTAATATCTCTATACATCTCTATTACATGAATATAAATGGTGAAATTTGAATTATTTTTGAGTAGGTAAAGCATATGACAGCGGTCGGCAACATGCTGCCCTATTTTTTGTATGTTAGATAAGATATTCATAGTTGAATATAATAGCCTCACAAATACAACCTCAAACATCACACTGAAATTTGCATAAATTTAGTTAACTATTTGCTTTGCAGTTTTCATTTTTATTTTGTCATTCTTTTTCATTTCTACTTATTAATAAAAAAAAATTGTGTGTGTCTGCTCCGACTCACTACTGCAGTTTAACGCCATCTAGGCTGATGATGATGATCATGATGATTTGTTTCACATCATCACAATAGGATGTAACAAGATTATTATACTGATCAGTAACAACGCCATCTAGATGCTGTGTTACGAATTACAAACATAACGCATAACGTAACGGTGAAAGTTTGCTTTTACTCCTCATATTTTATACCGTGGGCTTTTTGAAAATCGATTCTAAAGGAGTTAAACTCCAAAAAAAAAATGGTTTTCGATCGTTATTTTTTCTGATGGTTATATTCTATGGGATAAAACCAAATATATCTAGATACATTGGGCTAGGTTCTAGGGTTAATATCACAAGTGCGGCGGTCCGCCTTTAAATTATTTTATCATCTTGTGGTCCTTGCCTGGCAAAAGGTTGCCGACCGCTGGTATACAAGAATATCATTTAGATGTATTTTATAAAAGTAGTCTTTGTCTTGTTTAATAAATCCTCTAATTTTATATTTTTTATAATTCTTTAAATATTCAAGAAAATACATAGAATTGCATCCACGCCTTCTTAAAAGTAACAGTTCGCTCTCTACCTAGAGTCTAGACTGAAATACCTATAGAAAATATTGGGAAGTCCTGTATTTGAAGGTCCAGAGCTGATCGGAGGGAGAGACACCAATAAGACCTATAACCAGCAGTCGACAGGGGATTTTAAAATACACAATCTGATCCTTGACATCAGCATTGACGTTGTGTTAAACTAAAATGGGAGAAGCGCGGGTTTTGTGTAGGTATCATAAATGTATCATTTGCATGAAACTGATGATATGAAGCCTACAGACAATTATTGCATCCTGCGAATCACATTATTCAATGTTAACCGTCCTTTTCTGTCGAAGTAAGGTGCTCCATGTTCCATCTTGAAAAGTGTGATTCAGATGCATCATACTTTTAAGAACCATGGATATTCTTAGTCAATATTCTAAGCATATATTAATAGTAACGCAAGTTGACAGGTTGACCTCAACAAAAATGATTAAGTTATATTTAAAAAAAACAGAGGAGTTTGGAGAATTAGAACCCGAGATTGCCAGGAGTTCATTAAAACAAGCTTTCACGCTTGAGAAGCATTCTAACCTTGTTTCCATTAGTTGTGATGATGAGGTCATCCATGAGGAGCTGGCCCCAGGCCGCAAGCATGCTGGTAACATAGTCGTGCTCTGCAGACTGAGCCAGTTGGGCAACTGCCCGGACAGCCAGCGCCGGCTCCGGTAGATGTGGTGGCCCATGAGGGGTAGATACGCCTATCAACAGAAGCAAAATATACAACAAAATTAATGAATGAAAGGAGAAAATTCTGTAACGTTCAGTTCAACTGAGAGTCAAGCAGACAGAACGTCAAATGGCTGCTCCATTAAGACAATGTTCGATTGAGTCACGTCTTAGCATCCAGAAACTTAGCAAAGGGACAAAAGTTGCTTGAGAATTATATGTCATAACTAACTGACCCGGCGAATTTCGTATCGCCTAACAATCAATGAATGTACTTTGTTGTTACTTTTAACTTTAATAGTTTTGGTGGGTTTAACAAATCAGAGACCATTAAATTCCCTCTCCTTTTCCCTCTCCCTTTCCCTCTCCCTCCCTCTCACTTTCTCTCTTCCTCTCTCTCTTCTTCCCCCTCCCCCTCCATCTCCAGAACAATTCCATCATACATGATTTTTACATACCTAACTTCAACCGTTTACGCAGCACACGCAACGGAAGCTATCAAAAAGGAATATTTTTTCCCGTTTTTGAAACATTTTCACAAAAAGAATTTTTCAATTCAAACCAGTAGTTCCTGAGATGAGCGCGTTAAACCAAACAAACAAACTATTCAGCTTTATAATATTAGTCAGTTATTCAGCTTTATAGTATTATAGATATCATTTGTTTATGTATGAAATATATTTAAATATAAACGAATTTAAAAGAATAATACGAGTATGGTATGTACTGTAAGTACATGGAAAACAAAATGCATAAAACAGAAGGACAGGTCAAAATAAAACTGTTTGACATTGAAAACGCACGAATTTTTCTACGTTCGGTTAACCTTTAAGGAAACAAGCTATCTTTAACGATGCAACAATGTCAGAATCATTATATCGGCTTGTACCTTTGATTTGGGTATTGGTAATGTGTTATTATTTCATTAAAACCCGAACTCATTGGTAAAGGTGGCCAAAAGATGGAATTGACATTGACAGAAAGGTATCGGTTACATTTGAACATTTGTATCTTATTTTTAACAGAAACTGACCAAATGGAATCTTTAAATTAATTTAAAGTAACGAAGACGAAGAAGAGACAAAATGAATCTTTATATTATATGTACATAGCTTACAAAAAACTATACACTGTAGCATAAAGTTCATATACCTTAGTGGTAGAGAATCTTACATCTCTACAAGAGATATTTCAATTAAGCAATATTGACTTGGAACTCACATACTAGGGGAGCCACTTTCGTTCAAATTGGGTCTACATTGTGTCTCATGATACCAAGATATTACGTAAGTGCACGATGTTGGCAAATAGCAGTGTTCATTTTAGATGGGATTGGATGTCGTGATTGATGATGAATTACGTGATAGGGGAGCTGTTCTAGTTGTTTCTATGTTTCAAGCAATCC
The DNA here is from genome assembly GCA_963932265.1 of Thymelicus lineola. Taxonomy (NCBI): domain Eukaryota; kingdom Metazoa; phylum Arthropoda; class Insecta; order Lepidoptera; family Hesperiidae; genus Thymelicus; species Thymelicus lineola. The sequence goes on from OZ010691.1 coordinate 10,250,247, forward strand.
ATTATACACAAAATAAAGAAGTGAGCCTTCTATTTCTACCTTTATGGAACATGATTGTACGTATTTTCTCATCAGTGTTGTTATTTAAACATACTCTTATATGAACCGTGAATAAAATAATTGATGTTTTCAACTGTGCCACACAATGAAATAATATCTGGTGCCGCATTTTAATTGATTGTGTATTGCTTGCTAATTAGATTAAAACTAAAGTGAGTATCACCATTAAAGCTTTTATTTTAAACATTAACTTGATAAAACTCCAAAGAAACAGTCTCCAAATAATGACAAAATTAGCGCTAAACATATTATATAACATAATCGCCATAAATGTATATATCTCTATATTTGAGGAGTTTCCTCACCTCCTTAGTGATCCCAATATCAGATCTAAGTTTTGATAAATATATAGCCAATCTGGAAGTACATTTTTTCATATAAAAATAATTTATAAATAACAGAGTTCTGAGGAAACAACCATTAAACAAGAAGAAAATGCTATCGAATTGAGAACCTGCTCCTTTTTGAAGTGTACCCTGCACTTGCAGTGCCATCCCATGGATATCATTAAGCAGCTTACCATCAGCGTAATTAGGTGGCAGTAGTCTCAGGAACACGTCTCCGCGTCTTCCCCACGGGCGGTGCCTCACGTTGTTACACTCCCCACTCGCACTTCGATACTTCGAAGGCGGACATGGCGTGTGACTAAGCTCATCGTTATCAGATGAACAATTTTGCCTGCCAACAGAAAAATGTATGAGACGTATTTTTTATGTAATTTTACAATAGTTTGAAGATCAAAAATATGATTTTATATATATGTCGGCGAGCGACCTCTTTCGTTCTACAACGATCTCCCGATGCAGATGCTGTCATACAAGAAGAGTCATGAAGAAAAACTAAATATTAATAAGAATACGGAATATGTCAATCTATTTGAAACATACGTAGGACATTCTTGGGGATTTGATTATTGATCACTTAACTAGTATTGAAGTATTTTGGAATATTGATGTGAACGTTAGGAGAACTGGAAGTATATCACGGTATAAAGTAAAAGGAACATTATTGAATAACCAGTAAAGTAGAATATACATTCTTCTACATATATGTATAATTTATACATTACTAATATACAAATGATGATGATATATGTAGAGTGCAAATGCGGTATTGCGTCAAATAACGAAATTGAGCAAGAAATATATTTGAGTGTTTGCTTGATGCTCGCGTCCTTTTCTTCCGCATCCAATTCCTTGAATAGTGCGATCTAATAGATAAGTTTGATAGTAAATATGAAGAAAAATTTTCTGTCTCATTTATATCATGCATTAACATATATTATATTATACATATAAATAACACAACGTTATGAATATTATAACAGCGTCGATACCGGTCCCTTTTAATATTAAGTAAGTTATTAATACTAAGCTTTAATCTGTAAAAGTTGCCATATTACTTTTTCGGTACGTATTGAATGATTCAAGGTCTAGACAGCTCCTAAAATAAATCTGTTGTCAAGGTATTACATCAGTCGATCTTTATAGTTGATACTGATGCCCAGTCCACGTACACATTACATAAAGGTAGCTGACATGTCTAGAATACTGATTCAAGTAACCTACATATTTATCGATTCATTTTGGCACCATTTACTATAAGTATTAGGAATTCAATGTGTGTGTGAATACATAACACTTAGCTTTGAATACGGAATATACCAGCCAATAAGAAGGCAATTTTAACGCAGATTTCTCGTTACCTGTGAATTCAAAAAGGGTACTTACTTATTTGATTTGTAACATCTATATTATAATTTTATTATTTATTAAATCTAAAAATTATTACAAAAGGAGCCTCGCGGGCCTATTATAGCTGATAGTAACTTAAAAGAACAGAGACAAAAATACGTCTAGAATTGAAATTATGATATTCGAAATTCTCAAAAATAACATCTTCGATTAAAGTTCAGTTTTTAAGCTTCAATTTCGTACAATATTTAAACACTCGGTAAACCGGGTCAGAAAAATATACATAGTTTTGCAGTTAACACTAAACAAGATTATAAGTAACTTCATTAACTTTACGTGCCTTATTTATGATGCTAATACAATACATACGAGTATTGCACTTGAATACGAAAGCCATGATTATGTCCTAATGAACCAAACCAGTTTCAGTTCTATTGTTTCAAGGACTTGAATTACGTATATCTTCATAAATTAAGTTTTTTGGAACTGAATTACAGGTTGAAACCCAATAAATTATTATTTGTTGTCATGATTATAATAATTGTCTAATGAGAATTTCATTACAGGGTTTCCGCGAACCATTGGGAAAGAATGTTCATGTTGTTACTAATATATTACACGGTTATTTAACCTTGTCATACGCCTTTGGTTATCTATTCAACACTTCCGACAATTTTGTTATCAAACTGTAAATTATTCGGTTTTTCACCGGTATTTCCTCAAGTGGGGTCTTGTACCCCACCCAGTAACGTTTTACAAGAATTACCGGTACATGTTAATAACAACTTGGTTACGCAATTTGAGTGGTTGTCCCAGTCGAGCTACAAAGGTTCCACAACCAATTAAATTTATATTTAGCAATGGTATCAGTTTTAATCTACATTAGAATACTTTTTAGGTATCGCTTACTAATTACAATGCACAAAAAAAAACTATTTTTGTGCTAGACTAGAAAAATTAGAACGTCACAGGATAAGGGGAAATAGTTGCAATACCTACCGCTTGCAAGATTTGACCGAAATAAACATACTATCTAAAAAAAATAAACATAAAAACTTGTATCAAAATAACTTACGCATCATTAGCGCCTTGTTTAAACCGCCCCTCTAAGGCCAAAGCTTCGCTCACTGCTCGCCTTAAGTCGCTCGGCACTGCTTGTATATTGCTGTCGTCTACGTTATTCTTTTGCGCGTTCGTGCACACAAACACTAATGCCAAGAACAGTAAACGTCGTCGTGATCTGCAACAAGAGAAACATTATGTTAAATACAATATGTGTAGTTGAACAAATCATCTCATTCACAAGTTGCTTTCGACGTATAGCAGTCGTTGCTAAGTCTTTGTTTTCGTTCAAAGATACGATAGCAGAGGTGCAGTTAAATCTCTACAAATTTTTGATAGTTTGGATAAAAAATAGGTTCGGCTTCGGTGCTCGTCACCGAAAATATATCATGAAGAATGAGAATGAAGTGCTCATCTTCAAGAAGAGTGAAGATAAACGTGTGAAAGTGAACGAAGGTTTTTTTTTAATTTATGGTAAAACGCCTTTACTAATATTATGTCGTATTAATTATTCGAATTATTAGATTTATATGACGTAATTTTACATACGATATAACAAGTATCCGCTCAAAGATTTTGCAGCGTTATTCTTCCAAGTGAATTTTGTCCAAAAATTTTACACGCAACCTTAAGACACTTGAGACAATTATTACGAATTACGATACACATATACCAGTGTAAATTTCGGTTTTGGATTAGTAAAACTGAATATTATAAAACCTTTAACATAATGTTGTGCTTACTTAGAATAATGTGATGCTTGGAATCTTGAATGAACGTTAACAAGACAATAACACAATCCGGGCAGGTGCGTGTTAGGCCACGCGCAATGTAGGGTTCCGAAGTAATAAGTTTGTCGACTAATAATGAGTAATTCATTAACTACTTATGCAACATAACTATGATAGTTTTCCTTGTAAATTCATCATATTATTATAAACTATTTTTGAGAATTTTTTCACTTGTCCAACTCAAACCGTTTAGCCAGCAGGAGGGGGGAACTCAACTCTACTCAAAATTAGCAATTTAAAGCCAAATATTTCGCAAACGGACCCTTGAATTCAAAATTGGTCTAGAAAACCAATAATATTTTTGAAAGACCTTTTCAGCGATACCCCACACTAAAGGGTACACGACGAATGAAAAAAAAAATATCCTCACGTTACCCGTAGGGGAGGTACTCTGAAAAAAAATGTTTTTCAATATTTTATTCTACGATTTTGGAGATTCAATAAATATGTCCATCTATGCTAAATTACAGCTTTCTAGTACTAAGGGTCTTGGCGCTTTGCTTCGAACAGACGGACAGACGAACAGACGGAAAGAAGGACAGACAGACAGACAGACAGACAGACGGACGGACGGACGGACATGACGAAACTATAAGGTTTTCGATTTTATTTCGAAACCCTAAAAACCAATTGACTTGCAGCCGAAGCTGAATTAATAATGTCTGCATTAACAGCATCTAACGAATGAGCGTATATTCGTATCTCGCAAGTGACGAATAAATTCTTTCATAGGCCATGCCAGTGACATAATATAGAAAGTAAACATGTGACATGCATGGTGTTATGATCCCCGATAAAAATGAAAGCTACACTTGTGGTTATACTGACCGTTGCGGTTTGGTTAGGTACGCACTTCCGATATGCGTTTGAATGTACAAAATATGTTCGTAATTGATATAATTTTACTGTAATCCACAATTAATTATTAGTATTATCTACTGTAGCGAATAATGTTAAGGCTAATGCTATAGGTATGTAAGTGACGATTGATGGACTTACAACAGCTTTAAGAGATATTTTTTGTATGGTTCCTATTATTATACATACTTACTTAGGCAATGGTATTATATGAGAGATAAAAGATGATGTTTGAACTGTATGAACATTACTCCTACCAAAAAAAGACACGCAGTGAGCCAAATAAATTTATTCACTTTGATGACAACAATCTGTTAATAGTCTACAGCGTTAAATAAATTGTTTTGTTCTTATTTTTCTATTTTATTTATCTTGTTTGTATCCTGAGCTAAGTAAAAACTTTTATTTAGAATATATTCAATTATACATTAAAGGATGAACGGAAAAGTTAAGCGAATAAAGTTTTAGTTAAAATTTTATTACTACCTATCCAAAATATGTAAGTATATATATACACAACCATGTATTATGAATAATATTTATTTAAACTAGTAATTTTGTGCAGTAAATATAATTACTGAAAAAACCCGTCTTTCGTTAAAAATAAATGGTGTTCCAACCAAGTTGCGTAAGTACTAGGTACGGTATAATTTGCAATTTATATTTTCATTATAAGTAACTAAGATAAGTAATTTAAATGTCGAATATCGACGACTATGTACCTACTATTGATAATTGACATAATTTGTATTGTATTTATTAATGCAACTATTAATAAAATTAACGCCTCAAAACCTTAATACCAATGTACCTATCTAGATACCTGAATTACTCGTTTCGTAAATTTAATCAACATGTTTTTAAAAAACGATCATAGTAATTGCTTTTTAAAAGACGCGTTTTAATTATACAATAATATAATACAAGCGATTTACATAACTTTAATTTATTACTTGTCTTCATCACCATGGTGTGGCTTCAATCCATTGATGTTTATACAAAATCTCTTAATTTTCTTCGTTTATTTCTGACTGCGCATGGAGCATTGGAAATTTTGTAAATAAATTTCCACTTATGCTTTCAAGAAGTGATGTAGATTCCTTCATGGAACACTATGCTTTTTACTCCAAGGGAATACTGCTAGATTTTGAGAATTTATTAAAGGATTTTAGTTCTTGAAGATTAGTGAATGCCAAATAGTTCAATTTATTAATTGCAATACAATTTACACGCAATTGAGCTGCACTGAGTAGCTCAATACAAATTTCCACAAGGTATTTATATTGTATTAATTATTCGGCAGGTTAATTTAAAGCCGAAAAACGCGGAGCCGGGTGGGTGGAACGGTCACTTCCTGAGAAAAAACCAGTCACGAGACTGAGTAGCAATCTATCTTGCAACGCAATGTCTCCATAGTTTATTAGCCTCTTACGACACGACCTTTCGATAACTTATCAGCCACTATTAGTTTTAAACTATTCGTCTCTGCAGTAAAATCAATTGAACCGAAGCCTTTCTTACTTCCTTTTCTTTTTAACCTTTCCTTCCTTTTTAATTTAAGTAAATAAATAAAGCATAAAGTTGTGTGCAAACATTTAATGTTAATAATAAAATATAAATATATAACTCGTAGGCTCCATTTAAACTAGGTACTTATCTATGATAGGGTAACTAACTCTTCAAGTATGTTAATTAAGTCAGTTCTTTGCCTGCCGGATATCCTACTTTGGAATTACATCCCGCAAAGGAATTAAGATCAATAGCATTTTCCATACCACTCTGTTGGGGCAAGTGTACATACTTGTACTGTACATTTGCCCCAACTTTTAAAATATCTCATAATATACCGACTTAAGGAACTTGAAAGAAAGTATTTTTTATTAAGAATAATTATACACCCAACTACATTTTCCACTATTGTAGAAATATTAATTTATGCATATGAAATACATATCTACCTGATTTTTATTTTTACTTGAAATGGACAGAAGAAAGAATGTAGCAAGTTGTCTTTGCTATTTTTTGTGAAATCAGAAACAGTTCATGCTATTTTAGCAATAATGAAATTTAGTTCAATTCATAAAAGAACTGTGTAGTTTAATGCCTACCAACAGGGCAAAAATAATTCTTTAAATTTACCTAATCTTTTTAAACTAATTTGAAAGAAACTTATTTATACCACAGAAGACATATTTATACCAAACCCTGATGGCATTAAATTGTAATCTTCTTTCTTAGTCGAGTCAGCCAACACAGACATTGTAATTAATGAGTCAATCCAAATGATTATAGATTTATTACATTCCCGCCATTAATTATTTGGTGCGTTCTGAAATTGGGTTATTACATTTAAAAATTGATTTTAATTTATGTACTTTATCTGTTTGATGTAAATGTTTTCTTCGATTACCTAAATATTAATTAATTTTTAATTTAAAATAATTCCATTTGAACTAGGCTATAGTTGTATTTTTGTCATTGAATCATTTAGGAAAAAGCAACAGTAAATTCCTATTTGTGAGGTTAAATATTTTTAATTTTTTAAAAAGTTTCAATACGAACTTCCAGTTTTTATGTTGGACATTTACATTCCTTTCCGTTTCTTGTACTTCTGCATATATTCGTTCATGTGTCAAGTATTCGCATTAATATCCTTGAAGGCTCACAGCACGTAACTTGCCATTCGCAATGTCAACTTTACCACTTTCGCTATACCCATTCCTGCGCTACGTAATATTGATTTATTCTGTGACTGTCTGCTCAAACCATTTATTTAAATTCATATACTCGTACAGTATTATGAAAAGTATTGCTTTTAAATCATAACTTTTATGTTATTAATAAATTGATATTAATAAGAAGATAAACTTTGCATTGAATGACAACAAAAAAAATGACGTGCATAAGTGTATCAGTGATACCTATATGAATAAAATATTTTGACTTTGACTTTGACTTTGACATAGTTTACTGCTATATGCTGTTACTTGTGTTGTTTTATGCAACTTTTTACTATTTGTATAGAAAAAACACAAAACATGATATATTGATAAAACATTCATTATCATAAAAATTATATTATGTAGTACTAGCTTCTACCCGCGACTTCGTCTGCGTGGACTTAAGAATTGGGTCTTTAGAGGAAGTGTGATTATCTAATAAAAAAAATTATACAAAAATTCTACGCTAGGTAAACCTGTTAAAAAAAAATTCCAACAGGTCTATCCCCAATATAAAAAGCATGCTACCCTTTAATGCGGAATATTAAACATCTGTAAACCACAACTATAATAAATCCGTTTAGAAGTGCGTGAGTGAATAAAAAACATCCATTTCATTTTAAAAATGGTTAAAAAAACAACAACAAATACTTAATTCGCCCATGACTATTAAAAAAGTCGGATATGAAAAACAGCAACTTTACAGGAGAGGGTGCGATATTTAAAAAAAATGTTTCCGTTGTTGCCATCCGATCAGGAGTTACAATACATATCATTTTGTCTCCAATATCACTCTCGGGCCCCAATTTGGTCAATGATGTATTGGTTTTCCAATGTGAATGTTACCAACAACAACAAACACCCATTAAGCCGTTATTATGGAGCTTTTATTGACCATGCAGCTCATGGTATATCTAGAATACAATGATTTCTTTAGCGATCGGCAGTACGGGTTCCGGGAAACCGGAAGACGGGAGATCTTCTAGTGTATGCCACTCATATCTGAGGCGAGGTCCTCGAGAAAAATGGGGAAGAGCTAGCCGTTTCCCTTGACATCTCGAAGGCCTTTGATTGGGTCTGGCATGCCAACCTTGTGAGATTCAACGCTACAAAAACTCTAGCATATCGATTCATCGGCAAAAGAAGCTCTTTCATCTTGGGTCCTACTTTTCAGAATATATTCTTGGAATACACCGACCACCTATAGTTATTGGGAATTGAGATATCCTCAAACATTAACTTTGGGTAGTTCATTGAATTCAAAGTTTTGGCTGCTGCTAGGAAGTTAAGACTTAGGCGTTTTAGCAAAGGTGTAGCGGTACTTCACACCATAACAGCTCTTAACCTTGTTCGCCACTTACCATCAGGTGGGATCGTTGTCAAGCATTAACTTAGTTCATGTAAAAAAAAAAGAAAATGTGTGCAATTCACACGTGGTAGAAGTGAAACTTTCCAAAATTTTGGTTTCAAGATAATGAGATGAAAAAGCAATAAATCGAATCTTAAAGCAATAAATCGAAGCGCCATCTATGAATACAACTTAGCACTTTTTAAAAATCTATCTAGCAATAAAACGAATGTTCTATCTTAATCCTCGCGCCATCTATGAATACAACTTAGCATTTTTACTGTCTGTATAATCGCTTGGTCGATCGACAGAATGAAAGAATGAAATTCTTATTTTTTGTTGATAAATTCTTTGAAAATATTTAAAAGAGCATTTGAAAGTATTTAAAAACAGTATAAAAATAAAAGTAAAAAAAAAATACTGAGAGATGCGAACCTGCGCATCAGGTATTGTGTATCTACGTCTTGACCATTGAGCTACGGAGAAGTTAAGTTGAAAGTCGAAATTAGCGGTTATATTATCTTACCTGTCGTTGCATCCGGTTTCAAATCACTAACGATTCTTAAGAAGTTTCACTTCAAAAATTCAGGTCCGGCCATGGAGTACTGCTGTTACATTTGAGGTGCTTATTGTTGAACCTAAGCTGATTGAGAAAAATCTCCAAGGCTTAGTATACACGCAGTTTCCAGCCTCTTGTTATTATACAGGCTACAATTTGAAGAGTGTGCGCAGGAATTATATGTATGACATAATTCCCGACATCTGAACATCCCGACAACCGGTAGGTAGGTCCTTCGTCTTTAGCATCCAAACGGCACGGACGACGCTCTTTGCTTCATCTTTTATTATGTGTACCGCGACGACCTGGAATAAATTACCCACATGGTCGTTCCTATTCAATTATAATATGGCTATCTCCAAGTCAATAGAGATTAGGCTTTTACTAAGCTAGTGCGCTTAACCACCCATACTTCATTCCCGCTTACCATCAGCTGGTGGCTTTTTAGTCAAGCATTAGCTTATTTGGCATAAAAGTTTTATTACATATTTTGTGTATGCAAGATACACCATCAGGCTCTAAGTTGCTCAATAATGTAGGTAAGTACTGGTTTTGGAACGCCAACGTTACTAACAAAAAAAAATATCCTGTTCAGTTATTCCCATCCGCTTAGGATTTACATAGTTTGCCTCCAAGATACACCATCAGGCCTTAAGTTGGTCATTGGTTTTGCAATGTCAATGTAACTACAGATAAAAACAAATATTTTCTATTCCTGTTCAGTAATTCACACCCGGTCAGGAGTTATTAGCCGTATTCGCCGTATTGGGGCGGCTTAGAATATTAACCCCAATCCCACGCTGGATGGATGTCGTAAGAGGCGACTAAATCCGGCCCGCTGGTGGTAGGGCTCCTCGAGGGATTTTATTTGTAATATTGATTTTAATTGTTGATTAATACCATTATTATTATTAAATATTATATATTAACTCCATGGGGTTCACCTGGATAGCTACCACCCTTGAGCATGAGTCAGCCGCCAAACGACTCGTCGTGTTCTGGCTGGTAGCTTGAGAGCCTGTTCTTTCTTTCTTTTTCCTTTCTTTCTTGGCCGGCAACGCATGAGTGATGCTTTTGGTATTGCTAATGTCCATGGGCGACGATAGCCATCAGGCTTACACATCAGGTGGATCGTCAGCTCGTTTGCCGGCTATTTTTGTAAAAATAAAAAGTTATTTGTTCGCCGAGATACCCCATGAGAGCCTTAGTTGTTTAATGAAGAGCTGGTTTTATAATATCAACGATAACAAAAACAAACTATCTTTAAACAACGTTCTATTTTTCTCTATCATTGAGAAGTTCCACTCTTTATCTCCAGAACCTATCATCAGATCCTCATTGAATTTAAGTAGGATTTACTTGACAAAGTACCCAATATTATACAAAAAAGAATAATCAAAACCGCTATAAAAGTATGCAACGAATCTATTAACTAAAATCAATGATATCAATATAACTGTCTTATTCAAAAAAGTTGTAGGTTTGTAGTGTTCGGCCAAAAAAACTGGCAACCTACGCACGCACAGCTACAGAAAAATAAATCAATTTTGACATTAGGCCAACACTGCACTAGGATTTTATAGACGCGCGCGTTCATCCGACATTTCAATAATGACTTGCTCAATCGGTTTAGGAAAGTTAATATTTGTTTCTATAAAGTAAATATAAGAAATAGAAAGATATTTACGAATGTTAATAGTTAACCAAATTTGATGATCTTTTGCAATCAATTACAGATAAACTTGATATTATATCTTATAATACTTCGATAGCACCTCTTGAAAGGTAGGAAAAAACTTGATAAGCTACATTGAAGCATTACTACTGTCGTATAGGAACTGACACCGCGAACTCTATGTTTGGCCCAATGAACTGGCTGCAATGGGCTTCAATTTTCAATGGATCCGTTCTATTTTGAAAGGAGAACGGGGACTCAATTTTGAAAATATTGTTCGCAATGTCTCTTCTGGCACTTTAGTACAGTAAACTTCAATAATAAGCTAAGAGTAATTTTCTTTAACGTAAAATTATTATTTTTTGTAGCTCATTGATTGCTCATTTGGTGCGACGGGCGATTTACAAACGCTAGTATGTAAGCAGCCTTAATTTTCCGCAAAAAATGCTTTGTTGTTATATTTCATTTTATATTATACAAGACGATGGCTACTAATTGGCATTGTGTGATAAAAATTATCACAATGTGCATCACCGCAAAATATGGTATAAGTTAGTTATTAAAAATAATTAAACATATTACAACTTAATTACTCAATCAGCTGTTTGAAGTTCGGCCATGTTTTATTTCGGTCAACTGTAGTGTCACTGTGACGAAAAACGACAGCTGTTTTCCGATTACTATAAATTGTACCTCTTATCCCTCAGGAACAGGTATATTTCCCGGGATAAAAAGTAGCCTATCCGGTAAGTTAAGTTAAAAGCTATCCGTGTGCCAAATTTTATTCATATCCGTTCAGCCGTTTTTGCGCGATTGAGTCACAAACATCCAAACATCTAAACATCCAAACATCCAAACTTTCGCATTTATAATATTAGTAGGATAAAGTAGTAGAGGATCCGAATTAGAAGCGTTCTTAACCCATCTGCTTACCGGATAAAAAGTATTTTTATCAAATATTATTATGTAATATGATATGAATAGATAAAAATAAAAATAATGATAACCTTGAAAAATATTTTTAGGCAACCCATTCGCAATACTTTTCTGTACGTATAATATTTGATAAAATATAGTTTTTATCCGGTAAGCAGATGGGTTAAGAACGCTTCTAATTCGGATCCTCTACTACTTTATACTACATAATATAATTTTTATGATAATGAATGTTTTATCAATATATCATGTTTTGTGTTTTTTCTATACAAATAGTAAAAAGTTGCATAAAACAACACAAGTAACAGCATATAGCAGTAAACAATGTCAAAGTCAAAGTCAAAATATTTTATTCATATAGGTATCACTGACACACTTATGCACGTCATTTTTTTTGTTGTCATTCAATGCAAAGTTTATCTTCTTATTAATATCAATTTATTAATAACATAAAAGTTATGATTTAAAAGCAATACTTTTCATAATACTGTACGAGTATATGAATTTAAATAAATGGTTTGAGCAGACAGTCACAGAATAAATCAATATTACGTAGCGCAGGAATGGGTATAGCGAAAGTGGTAAAGTTGACATTGCGAATGGCAAGTTACGTGCTGTGAGCCTTCAAGGATATTAATGCGAATACTTGACACATGAACGAATATATGCAGAAGTACAAGAAACGGAAAGGAATGTAAATGTCCAACATAAAAACTGGAAGTTCGTATTAAAACTTTTTAAAAATTAAAAATATTTAACCTCACAAATAGGAATTTACTGTTGCTTTTTCCTAAATGATTCAATGACAAAAATACAACTATAGCCTAGTTCAAATGGAATTATTTTAAATTAAAAATTAATTAATATTTAGGTAATTGAAGAAAACATTTACATCAAACAGATAAAGTACATAAATTAAAATTAATTTTTAAATGTAATAACCCAATTTCAGAACGCACCCAATAATTAATGGCGGGAATGTAATAAATCTATAATCATTTGGATTGACTCATTAATTACAATGTCTGTGTTGGCTGACTCGACTAAGAAGGAAGATTACAATTTAATGCCATCAGGGTTTGGTATAAATATGTCTTCTGTGGTATAAATAAGTCTCTTTCAAATTAGTTTAAAAAGATTAGGTAAATTTAAAGAATTATTTTGGCCCTGTTGGTAGGCATTAAACTACTCGGTTCTTTTATGAATTGAACTAAATTTCATTATTGCTAAAATAGCATAAACTGTTTCTGATTTCACAAAAAATAGCAAAGACAACTTGCCACAGAGTAATTAACGTTTCGATCGTCAGGTAGAGTCACTATTCATCTTTACTTTAAATATTTTTGGTGGAACAACTTCTGGCATGACTGTAGGTACTAGTTTTTATTCAACTGTTTTTATGGGCTCTTTTGTTTTACAAGTATGAGCTTCACTTCCGATCACGACATGTACAAACATTATTATACTCGTAAAGTAAAGATGTACCTATCAATACGTCAGACACAAAATGGACCAATTATGTCTACGTACTTATTTTGGACGCTTGAAAGGATTTGACTGAGCGAAATTGAGCTAATTTTACAGGAGAGTAGTTTAAAGTTGGAATTTTTAGAAAAAAACATATATTTTTTTGTAATCCTCCTACTGACGTTATTCTTACTGTTTTAGAATCCTTATTTTATCATCTATATTGTGGCATATACAACAACTTTTCTGAAAATTCAACTTTAAACTACGCTCCTGTAAAGTTAGCTCAATGTCGCTTAGTCAATTTTTCCTTTCAAGCGTCGAATGGGAACAAGAAAAGCTGACGATACAATACGACATGTGTTGCTGATCTCACGAGCCGGATACTGGTCGACCTTTGCTTTACATCCTGATTGCTTCCCCATATGAAAAACACTTGTGCAAAAAATACATTATTGTACTAGTTGTCAATCTAGAGGGTACAATACGAGTATATTTACTGTATAGTATATGCTGGTCTATCTAGTCACTAGTTAGTATTATAATATTAGATACTTATCTTTAAGTGTCAATTAAATATTATTGTACTTATTTTTACATAAAACCTTTGAATGGTCATGTCTGTTTGTCCCATCCAATTTTAATTTTAAATAAAATATTTAAAGGTAAATAAATATTTACCTACTGATTTTATGGAATATAAGAAACAAAATAGTCTAGTGCATCAATAAGATTATTGTAGGTCTCAATTTATTATTTCTATTTTTGAAGCCATTTCAACTTTTTTCTTATAGTTTCGTCATGTCCATTCGTCCTTCCGCCCATTCGTCTGTCCGTCCGTCCTTTCTCTCGTCCACCTGTCCGTCCGTCTGTCCGAAGCAAAGCGCCGAGACCTTTAGTGCTAGAAAACTGTAATTTGGCATGGCTATACATAATTATTAAAACTCCATAATCCTAGAATAAAATATTGCAAAACATTTTTGTCAGGGTACCTCCCCTACAGGTATTTGTGAGGATAAATTTTTTATTCGTCACCTCATATAGTGTGGGCCGTGAGGTATAGAAAAGATATTTCAAAAATATTATGGGTCTTTTAAGACCATTTTTGGATTTAGGGGTCCATTTGCGAAATATTTAGTACAGAGGAATAGTATAGAAATAGAATAAGAGAAATAGTATAGAGTTAATAGTCGATAAACCTACTACTCCGGAAGCCTACATTGCGCGTAAAATTGCCCGGTTTTATTCTAATTTGAATCATTTGTTAAGAGCACTAATCTTTATAGTAACTTTAATTTATTTCTTACAGATGTTTGTGCTTACCCATCAAAGTGATTAATCGGCATATTACCGGTCTACACTTCTGTCGGTCTATAGTCCATCATTGATTGTGGTTAAAGAAAAAAGTATGTATGTATTTAAATTTGATGAAAACTAACAATAAGTGTTTGCAGGGTGTTGAAATGATAATTAGGTATTGAATTGTATTCTAATGTCTATTATAAATTGATGTGGTTTTTGTGTGATTACAAGCACTCTTCGTCATGAATGGGTTGAATGGTTTAGTAGGTACACCTAACGAGTTATAGTAATTAATTACTTAAGTGACATGACATTATGTCACCTATGATTAATTAGCCTTCTATTAAAGAATTACATTCTTTTCTGCTATTCATATTATGAAGATATTCAACATGCTTCGAGAGATTAATAAGGCAGTTTATTATTTATAATGTACAATCATTTATTTACATTTATTTATTACAAACAAGGTATGATTGAATCATTATTAGATTCAAAGTTACATAACAATTTCATACTACATAACCGTTTCTATAACGGGTATTTTAATGTTAAATATTACTGAGTTCTGTCAATTTCACGCACTAGCCAGGTAATTGATACGAGGTGTTCAATAACAATTCGCAATTGAAGTAAAAAACTAAGTGTTCACACGGTTCATATTTCCTCGAACACGACTAATTTGATGCATTATTTATAAGTACTTAGTGTGTGTATTTTTAAGCATTGCTGCTTGCTTTAAGCAAATCCTCGTATTGAAATGTATTACAACTTAACATTTTATAATTTATAAGATGAAAATATTTACTTTTATATTATACTAGGAAATCGCCCTCGCTTCGCTTCGGCAAAATAGTAAAAAAAATATAGCCTATGTCACCCGGGGATAATGTAGCTTCCCAACAGTGAAAGAATTTTTCAAATCGGTTCGGTAGTTTCGGAGCCTATTCAATGCAAACAATCAAATCTTTCCTCTTTATATATTAGTATAGATATAGATATAGATAATATGTTTAATTACTCATTATAATGTAAAGCGATATATCCTAGAGGGTTTATTTATTTATCTTTTTAGATACACTATCACAATGCATTTATAACTAAATCATTCGTCTTTTATATATTTTTTTTATTTCTTTATGTACCATACAAAAGTATAGAAACAAAGGAGGACTTAATGATAAAAGCATTCTCTGCTAGTTAACCTTCGGCCTTTTAAGGCGTAGGACACCTCTTTACAGGGTTAAAAAGCATCATTATCATATAGGTATCTGTTGTCATCATATATCTGTTGTCGTCGAATAAACACCGTAGGGCGTAGCTACAGTATATTACCTATCATCTTAGGTAAGCTATAGGGTAGTTTATCGATTAGCAAACTCAAATGATCACGTTGAGTCATCACATAAACAAACTGCGTTTAATCGATAGACCCCTGTAATGCAGAGATTAACATGGTGGCTTCTAGTGAAGCAATGCTTGCTTGCGAAAACGGTCGCTGCGGGAAAACACTATTACCTAATGCTTCACAATGCTGCTTATGCCGGTTTCTGATAAATTCAAAGGCCAATATGCCGTAGGCGGTGCATTAGTTTACGGGATAGCTGATAAATGACTTGTTGTCATACCTAGTTATATTTATTCTTATTTTCTTATTATTATTATTATTCGGTACTTACGCCAAATAGTGGTAAATAAAATAATTTAATTTACAATAATTTTGTGTAGATCTCGTCTTGATTTGGATTTCCAGCCAGAGTATTTATTAGGCATTTTTTAAATTTTTATGTCAACTCCAATATAGTATCTTAGTTGGTAGTGTACCTAATTTATAGTAGTGTTTGTGGGTAATTGATTTGGCCTCTGTATCGATAAAAAACCTATAAAATAAAATTAAAAACGTTTTGACATCAAAATTCTGAAAAAAAAAATTAAATTGAAATAGTTTTTCTCAAATATCTTCCATGAACAGACAGTTAGTTTTAATCTATAAATATCACATAAATATACCTTGAGAGTTGAGACATGTTGTAATCTTAACCTCCATCTTCCTCGAAGGAATTAAAACGTGATAGTTGACTGAGTATTGTTAAATTAAATGTCGGTATGCGAACTATTGATTAAGTGTAATCTTTAATAAGGAAACTAAGTGCACTTTTAAGCATACTTTGTTTAGTTAGCAATAGCTAGAATAGTTAGAATCTATTCCCACAATTATAGAATTAAGTACAATAACGTTGACATCTGTAGTAGAAATTACGTTCCGTAGTGACAATAGTATAACAACATCAACACTAAAACGCTAGCTTTTGTGGTGTCTTAGTGGCAGGGTTAATGTATACCTACTCTATACCCAAGATATCAAATGGAACCGATGGGAATACGTGCCCTGCGGAGCACGAAACACATTTTGCCACTAGCAGCAAGTGTCCACTGTCCATCCACCCCAAAACCAACCGCATTGTTGCTTAACTGGGTCGACTACTTAGGATCCCCACAAACCGTCGAGCTATGAGCGCTTCTTCCTAACACAAAGACAAAGCATATCTAGCAGTTTTTACTCCAAAATTTTCAGTTAAATAAAAGATTAAAAGACAAATAATTATGATATTATGAAAGTAAGTAAAATGCATGCATCTACTTACTGTTGCGTAATAAAATAGAAAATTACTCCCAATTGTATTGATAAAAGTCATCAAAACATGCTAGGTATAACAATACATAAGTTTTAAGAGTCTACATTCCACATAGTAAGATATAAAACAAAGTCGCTTCCCGTCGCTGAACGGTCTGTAAATTATGTGGTTTTCATAAATAGACTGAGTGATTCAAGACGAAGGATTATTATTTTATATGTATAAAACATGCAAATTATAATACTTAGAGCAATTTTATCATGTTTCTAAAATTAATACAAGAGCGATGTGTAGAAATTCCATTATTTATTAAACGCTCTGCGTACGTGCGAAGGCATTACACACTTCTTACAGTTATTACGCACTTACATAATATGTTGCGTATGGATGGAATGCATATAAAATTATAAGAAACTAGATGGTCTAGCAATCATGGTTCTGCAATTTTTACTCATGACAATAGAGTTTGTTAATTGAATTATTTATTTATTTATTTTTTTTATGCAGTCGGGTTTTTTAATTATTTATTTATTATCCCTCTCAGAAACTACTGAACATTGAAGTATAATGACATAGAACAGACATCTCGAACAAAATGTGTGTCCCACCCGGGAGGTTCGATTTTCAAAATTGAGCCCCGGTTCTCCTTTCAAAATCGAACGAATCCATTGAAGATTGAAGCCACGTGTTGCCAATGCATTGGGACATACATGTTGTTCGGGGTGTCTGTTCTATAATACTATATTCTATACTTCAATGCTACTGAACTCTATGAGGCGTACCGAAAAAAAATTGAAAATAGCCACTTGTAGGATTATTGACGTAATAATGATGATGATAATAATTAGGTAACATTACCATTTTAACTTTAAAGACATAATAAAATTATGTTGAACAGCAGGTGAAACTTAATTTTAAACACAATCTTTGTTAGTTTTTTTACGTTTTTAGACGATCGACTTGTTATCAATAGATATTAGCATCTATAGTACATATTTAAAATACTAATATTATGTTAATATATCATGTTTTATTGAATATCGTGGGCGTTGGACCAGTGGGTTAAATCCTTAACTTTTTGGTCTGATTCATGAACGTTGAAATAATGTTAATTAATAATAGTTGTAATCTAAAATAACTAAAACATATTAAGACTAAAAATAACATTAAAAAGAAATAAAATAAAAGTTTCTGTACTGCCAATCTGCAAGTGCAGGCTTGTGATATATTATTATTTGACTACTTTTAGACCCGGATAAGGAAGCGATGAACATCCGTGAATATTCAATGCCAATAATTACAATTACATAGGTATACGTGCTTTTAAATCGTACATTTACCTACAAAAACCACGGGTTTCAATAGGTTATTTTTGAATATCAGTTTTCAACAGATGGCGACAGCTCAAGATGACAACTTTATCCGAAAATAAATGTATGTAAGTGAAAATTTTCAAATTATTTCAAGAAATAATTTCCTTACTATTCCTAAATAAGTGTGCTTAAAAAATAAAAAATCATAGCTATTCAAAACAGAAAGCATTATCGCGTTTTAAGTTCCGTTCCTTTGTTCGATGTTTTTACCGTGTCGGTTATATCGCAGTTACTCCGCAATTAATACGTCGATAATACCTTAGATAGGTTGATCGGCCTTTAATTACTTCCTAACGTAACAGTCATGACCTTTAGCGAGCACGACTCAGACGTTCTTGTCCGATGTGTAGATCGGATGACACGTGACGAGACGACACGTCACATGTCAGATGTATTGACTGGTTAGTCGGGATATCGTATCTTTCGCACAGGAAATACACGTCGACGCTTGAAAGGAAACATTGACTAAGCGACATTGAGTTAACTTTACAGGAGAGCAGTTTAAAGTTGGAATTAAAAAAAAAACATATATTTTTTGTAATCCTCCTACCGTCGTTATTCTTACTGTTTTGGAATCAATATTTTATCCTCTATATTGTGGCATATACAACAACTTTTTGAAAAATTCCAACTTTAAATGTTCTCCTGTAAAGTTAGCTTAACGTCGCTTAGTCAATGCTTTCTTTCAAGCGTCAACGTTCAGTGTTCGAACTTCGAACGAAACACCTTACATAATAAAATTATGATAGAACTTCATTTACAAATAAGTTCATTTGTTCATTCAATATATTGATTTTCTTTTTCAGTTTTTAATGTTTGTAGTTACAAATGAAATGTACTTATTATGGGCATTTACTTGTTACTTTGTTGTTAAGACGAATTTGTACCTAAATCGAAAATGTACCTAAAATTACCTGATGTATTGTTTTTATTGGTCACAAACCATCTTCGCATTATTGCATTTCAAATGAAACCATTTTGGGACATATCGGTTGGATGGTTTCAAGGTCTATAAAGGACATCCGTAAAAACATTTCTTGTGTTTTATATAAATAGACAATGTAAGAAAAATTGTAAAGTAATTGCAAAGAAATTAAGATAGTTGCGTCAAAAGGGTTCTTTTGTTCTTCGTTGTTGTGTAAAAGTTGAAATCGACGAACATCCGGCTCTATTTATGGAGAACGCCAAGAATCACACGAAGGCTACACATATAAGTACATTTTATAAATATATTACACTATATTATTATTGAATAAGGCAATATTTATTGCACATATTTATAACATTTATAACGTATTAAATTTGTTATTATAACACGTGCATTTCGTGCCATAAAAATCTCGGCATCCAGATGCTACGCACTAATTAAAATAGTTGCTTTATTTGTCATATCCTAATATTGTCCTCATAAAACGCGAACACGTTTTAAACGTAACATATCAATTTATCATAAACTTGTTTCCAATTGTCTACAATACAATACAATACAATATTCTTTATTGTGCACACTAATAAATTACAAAACAGAGAAATTAACAGCAAATGAAGTTATACACAACAGGCGGTCTTATCGCTACAGTAGCGATCTCTTCCAGACAACCCTTTGAACGAAGGACAAAAATACATTTAAAGAACTGAGGTAGGGGTGCAACAATTATACATAGTAAATATAAATAAATACACATATACATGTATACCTAAATACATACATACATAAATACATAATTATATTATATAAATATCATTCACATAAGAGGTAGTAATTAGGAAAAGCAAGAAAAAAAACAAATTAAGAATGCAAATTAAGAATAAAGGTAATAATTCTTAACTTGATTTTTGAAGGAAAGAAGGGAAGGAGAGCGTCGAATAGACAAGGGGAGAGAATTCCATAAGTAGACAGCATAAACAGAAAAAGATTTTTCATAGAAGGAGGTCGAATGAGAAGGGGTTTTAAGGTGAAGGTTATTGGAAGAGCGAAGATATAAGTCATGAGTTTGGCAAGTAGGTATAGTTAAACCGCTCCTTCAAATAGAGCGGAGAAGTTGCATGAAACAGTACGCAGTAGAGAGCAGAAAGTATATCTCCCAGAAAGTATATAGGAGTATCCCGGCGAAGGCGGATAGGGAGCCACTTGAGTTTAGCACGAAAATTGGAAACGTGGTCATATTTACGTAGTCCAAATATAATCCGTATGCAAATATTTTGAAGCCGTTCAAGTTTATTAATGATGTGTGTCTAGTTTAGGTTCTAATCTTATACTAGCTTCTCTTTGTTTTAAACCTATTATTGGGTTTAAGCACAACACTCATAGCGGTTTGTTAGGTAAATAGCAAGTTTTAGGCTAATCGCCCAGTTGGCCTTCGACAGAAGCCGTGTATTGTGGGTCAGGGGATCTAAACGTATTACCGCAATATAAGTAATAACCGCTACTGATGGTTGAAGCGATGTTAACCACGAGATTCGTCATGTGGGCGACTATTATGTTGTTAAAGTTTGAGAGATAAAGGCTGGCAAGGTTAGTATTTTATGTAATGTTAAATAGGTACCTAGGTACTTAACATAACTGCATGGCTATAAAGACTCTTCTTTCAACCGTGGATTGAACCAGGGATAGATAATGCTTTTAATGAATGCAAAGCGTTGGCCTGATTTGAATTGCGGCAGTTGCGGCTTTTTCAGTATATAACAAGCTCTGTGAGCTTATAGCGATCCGATATCGGCAAGCAAGATCTCAAGCAAATCCATAATTCGACGGACAACTTTGAAATTAAATGCACAAATGTTGCCAGGACATAGGCATTGCTGTTCTCGTCGACATTATGAAAATTTTTTATCGATATTTTGCGTGACTTTGAAAATAAAATTAACTCTATCTATATGCATTTTTCTTAGTTACATGTGACTGAATTTTGTTTAAATTAAATACAACGTATCTTTATTGATTTTAGCTGAATTAAACGGAATAATAATTTATATAATAGAATACTATTTTAACAACTTAACTAAAGGTTTTCCATTGCAGGCATAAAAAATATTTTTTTCAACGCTCACTTTCTTGGTGAATCAAGTGTCGACACTGAAATATCGACACTTACCCCTCACCATTAATTTTCTGCAATCGATAGAAATACTCTATTTTTGTCAAAGAGGTCCGTCGATTAATGGATTTTACTCTATGATGTATTACAGCACAGTTAGGGTCAGGAGTCATGGATAGAGACATATTAAAACTAAGTTGGTATTAAAATGCTTCAAGGATAATTTTTCACTTTGGGATCAATGCCCGGTCCAGACAGATAGAGGGAAGTCATTGGGGCTATGACTCCCCCTAGGCTGGGTCTATTTTTGATATGATCTGTATTTACTATCTCATTGAAAAATTTCAAATGGTAATTTTTTTTCACTTTTTATATAACAGAGGCAAATAATAATATTTTACAAAGAAAACTAACTTCACTTACAAATAAATTAAATAAATCGAAAAGACATGTAAAACGCAATTTGAAAACAAACCCATTTTTTATTAAATAGGCATATTTAAAAAAATCTGTTTGTAATTCATTTGAATGACAATAAAATTGTGAATAGTTGCAGAAACGATACCTACCTTTTGGTCTGGTGCAGACATTTCTGGTGCAAGAAAAGATATGAAGTTTCCTTGCATGTTGATTAAAACATTTCAATTTATAATGCCGTAAAATCTTTAGGACTTGAAAAACCTGTCTTATCAGTCAAGGTTAAAAGACACATGTGATTTTGTTATTAGATAATAGATACCTGTGAGTTACATTATTTCACAAATTGTTATGAAAGTATGTCATTAATTAACTTTGTCAAAAATTGTTACTACGCGATGGAAAATACACTTCAAAATATGCTAAATACTCGTATAATTTTATACAAGTTCATTCATCCGTTTCGGCTTGGTTGAGTAATATCTGAACATCTAAGCAACACAATACAAACTTTCGCTTTCTTTTTTCTTAAAACGTTCAAATGTTCATTGTACTGGCAGCGCCAAATATGAATAGAATGAAGAGACTGTGCAAATATTTTCTTAGGCCAAAAACAACTACTGAACACCTACATAATCAAGTGTATTCTATAGACTCACCTAGAAATTTTGTTTTGAGTGTTTTCACATCGGCTTGTGATAATTCTAAATAATTCAACTGATCGACCGAGTTAAGCAACAGTCAGTGGGCGCAATAACAGTGTCAAAAAATTATTTTGGATTTCCGTCCTTGAAAGGGCACGTAAAGTCATCCGTCCTGGTTGTTATTGTAAGATCATGGTTGCTGTCATTTCGTAGGTCTTCGGGCGGCATGAAAACTTCGGACGAGTTGTGCACTAACCCCTCCACTAATCCGCACTAGAGCTGTATGGTGGAGTATCTACTGCTCAGTAGTGGGTTGCTATATATATATATATGCTCAGTATTGGATTGAATCGAGGCTACAGGGTACTGCTAATATTTTTAGGGTTCCGTACGAAAAAACGAAAATCGGAACCTTATAGGATCACTCGTGCGTCTGGGCGACCGCCGTCCACAGCCATTTTACTCCAAAATTACTAGACCAAATAAGTTGAAATTTGGTACTCATGTATAGTACATTTGTGACCCAAAGACGAAGGTATAAAGTAAATAACTGAATTTTGAGATTTTTTTTACAAAATCAAAAGGGCTTGTTGTAAGAATCTCATTTGAAAGAAAGAATGAAAATTAAAGCCAAAAATTTACCATTCCCCCCGTTATCTCTGAAACTACTGACGCTAGAATTTCGAAAAAATACAGAGAATAGTTCTTTACTTAAATATTACAGAAAAACCTATGGTCTATGGTCTTAAAAAACGGCAAATATAAATAAAATATGAAAATAACTGTAAATACATAATCAACGTATGGAACCCTCTCCAAGCGAGTTCAGCTCGCACTTGTCAAGTTTATTTGGCACACTGACCGTCGGTTTCTCAATGGCAGAGTGTAAGAAATATTAAAAAAAACAAGGGCTCAAACCCGGGCCTTCAGTACAAAAACTGACGTTGAAACTACTCAACTACCACCGCTATTGGTTAATTTTATTAAATGTGACCAATTAAAACAGGCTCATAGGGCGTAACGGTATTAACACAGACTTATTGAACTGTGAAAGTTTGACAACTAGTAGTGCAATAAATTCAGGGTCAAGCCACTGAAAGTTGCCTGTGACCTTCAGTGTCATGTCGGAATGTACCTGTATGGTATGGTCAGGAATGTTGTAGATTATACAAACCTTTTAATCAATATCAGTTGATAACATAAGAGATGTCTTTGTGAGACTTATAATCTCTTTTTTGGCTGGACTCAAGTTAGTGCTTTACAAAAATCCCAATGATGGTAAGTGGTGATGATGCCCAAGAAGGAGAGCGCACTAACTTAGTAAAAGCATATTCACTCTTCTCTTGAAGACCTACATTGTAGGTGGGAACACCCACGTGGGCAAACTATTTCAGTCCATTGCAACGAGCATAACGAATGACGAGGCAAATTGCGTCGTACGTAGCTATAGCGGCGGGATATTAAAGGCGTAAGAATGTATGCTCGCCATAACTTTTTGGATGTTGAAACAGGAATGGGGGAATTTAATTCGTGCAATTCCTTTATTTATACATGACTAAGTAGGAGCTCGAGTAGGTAAGGCAAGTTTTTATGTGTAAGTATGATGTATATTTATTCAAAATGTACATGTAAACAACAACTTGTTTTTGTGCATTGATTGATAGTTATGATTATTGTTCTTTAAATATTTATTTAGGTACAATACAATATTATACAAATATTTGTACTAGAACTAACCATAAAACATACAGTTTTCAATCTTTATTATAAAATAGTCTACCAATCAGCGACGTTGTCTCTAAATAAAATAAAATAATGGTAGGTACATATTTTCAAGCACTAATGTGTACGGAAATAAAAACTATATACCTACACAGTACTACTTAATCATAGTACTACTACTTAATCGAAATTAATTTCGATTAGATTATAATCTTGATGTATGTATTTTTTCTGTTTATAATGCCGCTCATCGTGTGTTTCTGTTTGGCCTAATAGCTGGTAGAGAATGCATAAAGCATTAAGCTCGCCATTTGTACCTCCTGTATTGTGGTCAGTAAATATTAAATAAATAAATAAATGTATTTGTAATAATAGAGTTATATTTTATACAAATAAAGTTAAAACGTTATAAATTTCTGTACTTAGAGAAAGGCTTTAGATTTATCTATGCTGTAGCATTGCACAATGTTTATTTCTAAATCAAAAATTAGGTCAACGTAAAAATACTTATTTCTGTTGTTTTAAGGCCGTTACGTCTAAAACACTTTTAATACATAAAAAATCTAATAATTATTATAAACTGTTAGATACATCTCGTATCTAAAGGAATATCCAATGAATATAACCATCTGGAATTATTTATAGATATAATTAGGGTTCCGTAGCCGAATGGCAAAAAACAGAACCCTTATAGTTCCGTCATGTCTGTCTGTCTGTCTGTCTGTCCGTCCATATGGCATAGCCACTTTATTTTTAATAAAACGTTTAATTTATAGTGGACTGGATAACAAAATTATTAGGTAGTAAAAAGCTGTGTATTTACTTGTATTGGCGTAATATTTTTTGTATTCTCAATTCAAATTGATTTGTGTCAAGTTATCTTAATTTTTAAATTATAAAATGTCAAATAAATTGTAATACAATAAATAATAAATAAAATATATTGTTTAAAACGAAATACAGATGATGAAGGTACACTACCTATAGCAAACACTTGTTTACCTAATCGTCATTTCTGGAGAAGTTAACTTACATAGAGTACTTAACACCATGATGTGACTTTTGACATGTGTTATTAGGCAACCTAAGAATTACATACAATTAAAATTGACCTTGCATTAAATCAGTTTTATTTACAATATCAAACACATAAATTTTGATATGCACCGCGTGTTTTATGACTCATATAATTAAGTAAAGATAGGTAATTAACTTGCGTGCCTCGAATTAGCTTGTGTAATCCTCGAGGAAGGAAGAAAGTTTGTAATACTGACTGTTACGCTTTAATGAGCCTCACGTGGTCGATACTTAATAGTAGCTACGATCGGTCAACGGAACAATATTACAATGGCGGCTTATAAAATCGCTTTTGTTCTAAATACAGTTGAACTTCGATTATCCGGCCCTCAGTTATACGGATTCGCGATTATTCGGACTACCAACCCGGATCAAATAAGTCACGTCAAATGACAATTAACAATTAATTTCACCATTTATGGTTGCAGCATTTGAGTAATTGTCCTCTTTTTCATATATTTTTTGAATATTTAATAATTAATTTTGGTAAAAACTTAATTATTTTTTGATGCTTTTAAAAATTACGTAGCATTATAGTATTATGCTATAAAAATATGTCGTGCTTATACACAATTCCACGATGAAACCGCTTTTCTTCATACATTCGATAATCCGGATTTACGATTATTCGAATGCTTAATGACAATTAGTCCGGATAATCGAGTCTCCACTGTAATATTCTACTGGACATCCAGGTGTCCGGTTAAAAGTTACCAGTTATCCAGCGTCTTGAATAGAGTCAATTTTCTTTTAACCAATTTATTTTCGAAGAACTGTTTCTTAATTGAATTTACATTTTTTCTTTTTATTTGCTGTGTTGATATTGTTACATAATATATTTGATTTTTGGAATTTAAATTTAGCTATCCTTAAAAATAGCAATTTCGTCTACTGAAGTAGATATAAATACCAATATTTTATAGCCATTACATATTTTAATTCAATAAAGTGAAAGTCAACAACAGAAGGACATAGCCAAAAAGCTAAAAAAGGTTTTGGAAAAACTGCATTATTGTTTCAAAAGAAGTACCTACCTAGTTATGAAATAAATTAACATTTTACGTTCCATAATAAGTGGTATTATAAAACAGTGGCTGTTTTTATTAACTTTTCAATAAAAAAGTTTGCGCTAGATGAAATGAGTTAGTTTAATAAAAATAATAGTATTATTGTCGTAATTTTTTGAAAATAAACATTTGTATTTCATAACAAATAACCTGTTCTTATTTAATTTTATCTAATTTTCAACAGGTTTTTTTATCATTCGTATGAAAGATAAGGCTATTTGCTACAGTACACACCTACACTAAAAAATTTTCGTTAGCTGCAATCAATAGTTAAAAGCACAGGTTAAAAGTATCGCCATGGGTTTAATCTAAGACAATTTTTTGTGGCTTTAAATAATTAGGTACATACTAGCTTTTACCCGCGGCTGCACCCGCGGTAGAGATCGATTTTTTACAAATCCCGCGCGAACCTTGATTTTTTCCGAGATAAAAAAGTAGCCTATGTGTTAATCCAAGGTATAGGCTATCTTCATTCCAAATTTCAGCTAAATCAGTTGAGTAGTTGTGGCGTGATTTTAGAACAAACATCCAAACATTATCAACCCACTACAGTATCATAATATGTATCTATCTCTTCTAAGAATGAAATGGCTAAAAGCTATAGTCCAACTTGACCATATGCACGTTGGCCGTCTTGTAGAGAATAAAATAGGAAAATGATTGTTAGTTAGACAAACAGTCCCTTTGTTTGTTTTTTCGCCACGGAAACTTACTCGTATTTACTACATTTTAATAGAGCACTCTTGGTTTATTTATAACGTCTTGTATTCGTTTGGCATTTATATTTAGCAGTCAGTTGAGTATTTTCTTTGTCCATTAGCATTTACATTCCATCCATCTATCCAGCCTTTGGAGGTCCACTGCGGGACATAGGCCTCCCGTACTTGCGCCACTTACCAGTCCTAAGCCTTCTGAATCCAGCGCATGCCGGCTGTCTTCTTCTGGTCGTCAGTCCACCTGGTCGGGGGGCGTCCTATGCTCCTTTTTCCGAGTCGTGGGCGATATTCAAGGACCTTTTTCCCAAACTGTTATCGGTTCTTCGTACTATGTGGCCAGCCCATTGCCACTTCAGCCGACTAATTCTTTGAGCTATAACTTTTCGCCAATATGTATGCCAAAGTAGTAATTCAACTTGGGCAATTCACGCCTACGATATGCAAAGCTAACAATCTATTTATTACCTATGAATAAGAAACAAGTTAAAATAATCTTGAAAATTCTGTTACAATTATTACATGATAAATTACTTTATTTTATAATACATTTATTGGAAAAAGTATTTTACTTAGCGTTAGAGACCTCCATTTCAATTGAAATCAGTTGCAGATACGTTGCATTACCATTGGACTGAGATGAAGTATTAGAATGGTAGTTTTGGTGTCAAATAATGATGTTTAAACAATATAGATACGTCATGCCCTTACAAATCAACCAAAAAATCTGTTCCGAAAAAAGCTACAAATCACACACACGTTTATTTTTTGTTTCACTACACCAATCACACTACAATAATACACGAAGGCATTTTAACGTTGTATGTCAAATCTCAAGCAGTTCAGACAACGAAAGACGCACGCTTTTCATGTCAGAATCATCTTGTATTGACACAATACGAGCAGACAGTTGACCGTTCTTACGATCTTCAACTTCGGCGTGCTAGTGACACATCTACCTCTTTTTATGTATAATATCATGGTGTCAAACAAAACTTTTGCACCCATTTTTGAAGTAAAACAAGAATTCATTAACTACGCGTATTGGAATGTACGTCTACGCCTACGTCATGAAGGTTTTGGCGATAAACTCGCAGCTTACGAGTTGATAGGTAAGTACGCGTCATTAACGAAAGTGAATCCGCCTGTTACTGGAAGAAATCGAAAACGAATTATGTAAGCGGAAAGTCGAAGGCTGAGGGTCCCCGTGTCTTGCGCAACCTGATGTTCGGGAGTCTTATTACGTGTGTTTACTGCTTAGGTGTGTGATATAATCCAAATAAAGTCGCAATACCTTAAGGTACGAATTAATAAGGTAAAATAAAATTTTGGTTTCACGAGAAACCAAAATTAAATTACATTGCTTAGCCTTATGGGCCGTCAGATTTTTTTGTAAAGTATAATACTTATTTTAATATATATACATACGAAGAGGGCTATGCTCGGAATTTCTCTACGTGATCGCATAAGAAATGAGGAGATCCGTAGACGAACAAGGATAACCGACATAGTTTAAAGAATAAGCCGGCTGAAGTGGCAATGGGCTGGCCACATAGTGCAAAGAACCGATCACCGTTGGGGAAGAAAAGTCTTTGAATGGCGAAAAAGTAGCATAGGACGCTCCGCGACCAGGTGGACTGATGACCTGAAGAAGACTGGGCATACGCTGGATATAGAAAGCTCAGAACAAGCCTGAGTGGCGCATGTTAGGGGAGGCCTATGTCCAGCAGTGGACCTCTAAAAGCTGATGGATAGATGGATAATACTTATTTAAATGCTTCCTATTTGAGTAAAAGTTTTTAATTATTATTTTATGGTCTTACTTAATTAAATAATAATATTATAATTATGAACAATTTCCGCAAAAATCCTACAATTTAACAAAAATAAGTTTTCTACAAGATATTACATAGGTATGTCAAAATCATAAAATCATTAGTACAAAATATTTTCTGACAAGGATATGTCCTTGTCGTCATTATAATGGCGATTACAATTAAATACAGTCACGAGTAATCCATTGAAGAAACATTTGTTACGCAACAAGCAATTTGACGCATCGAGGATGGTAGCTTGTGCGTGCTTCAGGTCTCAATGGTGACCTGCATTCTAGAGTTGCGTCAACCACTTTGTTTCTAAAATAGCTACGTTTTACGACCTCTGACATGCTTCGGCTTTGACCTTCATAGCGTATATACTGTATTATAGTCTTCTTTATACAAAATTGCAATTGCATTAAATATGCAAAAGATGATCTAAGTTTACAATTTTATTGTTGTGCATGCGAGTAATACAACAAAAGATTACATAAACGACGTTTCATTTTGATTCCTAGTATTAATACGTGAAGGGAAGCATTTAAGAAAAATACTCGCTCGGTCTGAGATATGGCAGGTACAGGATAAAGTTTACACAAAGAAAAAGTGCAGAAAGAAAATTTTACACAAATATACCTATTACAAGCATTGAAGTATTATTGCTAGCGTATAGAACCGACACCGCGAACATCATGTATGTCCCAATGCATTGGCGCCACGTGGCTTCAATCTTCATTGGATTCGTTCGATTTTGAAAGGAGAATGGGGGCTCAATTTTGAAAATCGAACCTCCCGGGCGGGACACACATTTTGCTCGAGATGTCTGTTCTATGACATTATACTTCAATGATTTCAAGAACATTTTTAGGCAAATGTGTTATGATGTAGCCATATTTCAAAATCTCAAACCGAATCATGAAATCACAGTGAATATTATAATAACTATAATAAACTTGTTGATGCCAAAAATTTGTGACTAACACTAAAAAACCATAACATCGACACAAACTAAGAAGCTATATATGAGCGAAAAAATTTAGACCGCAAATTAATTTTTTAAAGTAATTTTTTTCTGTGTTTTTTTTACTTGTTTTTATCATGTACGTTACAAAAATATAGGAAATCTGATTGCAAGGGTTATTTAACGAACATTTTAAAATAACATAAGGTTAAATTAAGTACATAGTAATAAAATAAATACGAATAATCTTATTATCGTCAGAATCTATTCAAACGAGGGCAAAGTTCAAAGCCATTACTTGCAATGAGCATAAATCTGAATGATTTATAGCGATAATGTTAATAAGTACATGGTAATTGTAATGCAAATATCTATGCATACTAGTTTACGTTGTTAGATAGTATGATGCATCCTGTTTTGATATTTAAATATGATATTTCTTGGTAATTTAAAAAACTTGAGTTGGCGCTCACGGGGTAATAATATTACAAGGAAAATAATATTACGAGGGAAAATCCTTTACTAGCTTCTCATTTATTTATTTATTTTTATTTAACAATTTTTGTACACAAATACTGTATGTGAGACTTAATAATAGAAAATTTGTACAAAGGTACTGCTTATTTCTATCAGAAATCTCTTCCAGCAGACCTGGTCTGGAGAGGTCATATCATATCTCTCTGAGGTAGTTCTCCTGTTTCATAGTTTTTGGTTCGGTCTCATATTAAATCATTGACGGAGAAAAAACGATATGTAAAATTATAATTATGTATTTTTAGTTTGTCGGATAAAATTAAATGTCGCACATGTAAACTCAATAATCTCTTAAAAATAAGATACTTTCTTAACTGTAATAGAGTAAGAAAGGGCCCAACATGACATTGTTGATGTTTGCAGTGGTATTTGTGTTTGACTTTTTTATCATATTTTGCCCCGAATTACCCTACTTCATAATATAAGAGCGTTGCCCAGATTTTTTAATGTTTAATAATATTTGACATGTATTCACATTTATCCGATGCACTATATACTCGTATTAGGTTTATGAAACCAATTCATTTGAATTTATCATAAATAAAAAATAGACATACAACATAAACATACATCTTTGTGAATTGAAGGGCATACTTTTGAATTTTTAGGGTTCCGTAGTCAAAACGGAACCGTTATAATTTCGTCATCTCCGTCCATCCATTCGCAGCATAGCAACGAGACCTTTAGTGCTAGAAAGCTGTAAATCGGCATGATTTTTTTTCGTCGCGTACCCCATAGTGTGAGGTATTGTTGAAAAGTATTTAAAAAATATTCTGAGTCTGCAAATACTATTTTTCAGTTAAGGGATTTGTTTCGAAAATATTCGACTTTAAAGTGCCCATTTTAGTATAATTTCTCAGTAATATGGCCCTGTTAATAAAACATCAACGCAGTGTACGCAGCGCTTAATTAAAATGAGAAATATAGGGAAGCAAAATTAACATAATTATTAAGACGGCTATAAATTACATATATTCGATTCCGTTTAGCCATATTTGATGGGAGGATGTTACAAAGATGATACTTTAAACATTTTTATACCTTCTGTGGGTGTTATGCAATGGTTTGCAATGAGGAAGTGTGAATACAGATGTAATGTCTAGAGTAGGGTTGTAACAGAGGCTTTTTTAGAAGAGGTGGATTCGATGCGGAGGTGAAGAGCTACGCCTCCGTGGATGCGGAGGTTAACAGAGGCGGAGGTGAAATTTGTTTGAAAAATATAAATATTCACAATTTAGTTTATTTAAAGTAAAATTGGTTAGCTGTCCAAACAGCTACATTCATAGTACACTTTTTTTCTAATTAACATTGTAATTACTACCATTAGTAATAAAAATTAAATAATCGTAATAAAAATCAAGGTGTTGTAGCTTTATCGCCTTCCAAACCATTTCTTAGGGAATCGTAAATTAATATTTAGTGTAGTGGGGTACATTAAATATTGGAGAAGTTTCATGATGTTGAAAAGACTTATTTCATCAATGGCTTGGATACCAACAATGGTTTGGATAAATAATAAATTATTAACATTTGCGTATATCACGTTGCTAGTTATTTTATTCAAATCAAACGCTTAAACAAAAGGTGTTCTATTACGATTTCACTACTTCAAAGCCCCATATCTTTTCCATTTCTAAAAAGATTAAGATGATTCTCTCATATTTATGACTTATTACATAAAAGTTTTTAATAAATTTAATAAAAAAATTGTAAATTTTCTTCGTATAAACGTAAATAAACCTCCGCTACAACTCCGCTGAAAAAAGCGGAGACGGAGGTACAAATTTTTGCAGAAGTTCCGCAGTAACGGAGGCGCAGGCGAAGTTCTGTTACAACCCTTATCTAGAGATAATAATTAGTAGGTAGGCTAATGCGTTCGTTATTTAAATCTTTGCTACTAAAGATGCTGCAGTGAATATTTATATCTTTCCTATGCCTCTTCCTATAAAAATAAAATAGTTGTTTATACATATGTTACTCACTTAAGCTATACTATTTTAAATTATTTAACATGATGCTTGCATCACGTGCATGCATAACGTTATGAGGGATATATTAAAGATGTATGTGCATATTTAATACGCAACTATGTTTTTATATATTTATGAGATTATGAAGAGTGCATATTATTATCCTGAGCATCTTTGCATCGAGCGTCTTTAGCGTAAGAGTCGATTCACTATTGGAACTAATTAAACTTGAAATAAAATAAGATACCACATTCCACATTTTAAAACGTATTACGTAACAGTCAACACGCACAATTTTTTTTCGTAGACCAGGAAAACTAAGTAAGCTGTTTACTTAGTTGCTGTGAACATTAAAATATATTATAATAGATAATGGGATTGCATTCATGGATCAGAGCGCTTATGGGCAAAGAGTAGGTCATTTGGGAGAGTCAATTCTTGAGGTACACCTCTGCAGCTCAAAGAATTTTGTAAGCGCAAAATAACAACAACTTCTTTAAGAAAAGATGCTATATTGAAATGGATTATTGTACGCCTTTATACTAATATTTCCTGTGTCGTAGGCTCGCAAGAAGTAGAACATAATACATCTTAAAGGCCTTTCTGATCCAAGGACATAAGACATTACAAAGAACCAGTATAAAAAATAAAATTATTTAGGTTCAAGGTCTAGATAAACTTTGCCTAGTAGATCCTTAATGTGATCTTTCATACCAAGTATAGGGTTAAGATAAAATATAAGTATTATTATTAATTTACATCCGTTTGCAATTGTTCAAATAGAATAAATGAGCGAAGATTTATCCTGTTTCATTTCAAATGAGACCCGATTGGAAATTCCAATGACAAACTTAGATTTTATTTCAAGTAGAATTCTTAACATGGTAATTTTAATATTTAGCAACAAAAACTCTTTAATTTTTTTTGATTTCATAAACAATAATAATGATGATTTGGATTTCTTGATAATATCGGTCTGCTCATTGTTCAATTTACTGTACATTTGCAATGAAGACTGAAGTCAACAAAAGTTAATTTAGATGATTAGATGAAATTGACTACAAATTTCATACCTAAAAATCATTTTTGAGAAGGTAGAATTAGAAGGTTTACGTAAATTATTAAAATTGTGCTACTAGATCAACCAAATTACTACATATTATTATTTTTACTACAACTTTTTATAGTCAATTAAACCCTTTTAATAAATTATAGCATGTCGAAGCCTTGTGATATAATAAGTTATTTCCTGACGTTACCGACAAGTATTACCAGGTAGCAGACTTTAAATTAGTAATAATATGCAAGAAACACAGTTGGGTCTTAAGATTTACGATGTCCAATTAAGACTAAGTTGTGAGTTCAAGTTATAGTGGGTACAAGTACTAAAATCGAAACTGTTTTAGCAGTTTGTTTTTATGAAATACTTAACACGATACAAAAGATTTAAAGGAAGGAAGTTTTTAAAAGGACGTATGGTTGGGACAATACCTATATGTCGTTACTTCAAACAAGTTAATTTTTTTATTTTATAATTTATTTCTGACATTTTATCGTAGTCAGTTCAATCTGTTGTTCAATCAGTCTACATTTTTTTGCAGCTTTGTTATTTTCATGAAAATTTATATTTCACTAGTATTATAGTAAAATATCTGGGAGCACGGTCGCGCCCCCGCCAAGCCGAGGGCACTTCCTTTTCTCGAAGCGCTTCGTCGTATTTTTAAACCCTCATAAATTGGGTTTGGATTATACCAGATAAACAAAATTCGCGGGATATAATGTCAATAGTAGATTTGATAAGCATATTTGGTTTCAGTTGTATAGCTCTTATACTTTAGATTTAATTTATAACAAAAAATCGCTAATGTCGTCACTTACGGATGATCATCAAAATTCATTTCTACTTCTTGAAGTCCTAGAAAGCTGAAATTTAGTATACAAGTTACTACTGGTACAAAAATAACAGAAAAATTATAAAACTGAATTTTCACTCTCTAACCCCTTAAACTAAGGGATGGAAGTTCTCTATGGATTTTCAATATATTGTCATACTTACAAAAATAAGTGAAATCATAGCTAACACATTTTCATGTCAAATGATGCCATGACGAGACTATGTATATGGCTCTACATCAAAAAGTTATCAGATCTCATGTAGAGTCGAGCTTCTAATTCTACACGCCCTATCTTCACAAACTCTTCATCTTAGTCAATATATATGTCGCTTGGCCATTACTACAACAACTATTGTAGAGCAGAAAAGTAATTAACAGTCAATAATTTTTTTCACCTTACGCCCATTTCACGGTAGCGAAACGGCCAAGTCTTATACTCTGACTAAGGTGTAGAGTTTGTGAAGATAGAGGGCGTGTAGTTAGAAGCTTGGCTCTACATGAGATTTGAGAACATTTTAATGTAGAGCCACATGGTCTTGGCATCATTTGACATGAAAATGTGTTTGGGATATTAGTATAGTATTTATATTTATATTTTACTAGACTCCTAATATAACTAATATTATATTTTTATCTATATTAATATCTACCAATGGTACTTTGGTAAGTTCGGTTCAGTTTAAAGAAGCTTTTAATAAGTAATATTCATCTTATCTGATTATTTATATACGTATTTTTGTGTACATTTATTATTAGGTGCTAAAATATCTTAATGAAACTACAATGTCGCAGCCTCGACACAGATGCGTGTTGTCTTAAACAATATTTGTACAATTTTAACGCGGTTTCTTGATCCCCTTAGTACAGAAGTGTAAAGTTTTATCTAACTTACTGACATACGTTCAATATAAAGTAAATATAACTTTACCTCAAATTGTGTAACAAATATTTTAATTTTTCATTGTAGATAGAAAATAGGTCATATTACGTCTGTATTCTATCAAAATGACTTAGTACCACAATTCAACAAAAATAAGTAAGAAATAGTTTCGTGTTTATCAATTGACTGGTGATATAATAATTCCATTCCGAGTCTCATAATGTGTTTCTTACATAAAGAGTATGTAACATAAAGTTTGACGACATTTTTTTAAATCAACAACTACCGCATTTAGTAGTGAGAAATCACCACTATTATGAGGAAGGGAAAAAAGTTCCAATTATATCTTTAAATTAACATTTGAGTATTTGTATAATTCGGTAATGTTTCCGTTTTAAATTAAAGTATATACTTATGTGGTTATAAAACTTAAACAAAAAAAAATTTATTTCATCTACAAGTAAAGTGGGGCTGATTTTTTGTTCATCCAAGTTGTTTATGATATAAAAATGGTTGATTAATCAGTGTAAAGAACAACTTATAACGAAAAACTATTAAGACGTAAAGTTTACAACTCTATCGTATTATTTTTTTTTAATTTTATTTACCCACGTGACTATGCTACTAATACCAAAACCTGAACTACCAAAACTATTTTGATGCAAAAATCCATCAATAAAATCATTTTCATTTTATAGTCAGCATAATAATAAAAATCAGTATCGCTTTACGACTATTTTACAATATGTTATACTTATTGACATTTAAATTTCGTGTAAATTACATGCGATTTCTAATGCAATTTAGAAAATGAATATTTATAATGTATGTGCGTTTTATTAAGGTAAAGAGGAATGTAATAAAAAACATTTCATTCTAATAAAAATATATCTACATGGCCGTTTGTATCCTAACTTTAAACATATAAATTGTGTCTATGGGACCATTCTCAACGGTCTTAAAGCACTTGTTAAAACTGCTACAATACAATAGATTACATTACAACACCTGACTACGACACTTGGCACAGTAATGACAAAAGAAATTTCGTTAGTTGACATGCCAGCAAGACCGCGGCGAAGACCTTGCCGAAGTCACTGAAATTTGTAGCAACTTTTCAACAGCTTACAGAACACAAAATAATGCGAATATTTGCCTAGAAGGTTAGCGCAACGAGGCCGATCGCTTTCTGTAACTCTGTGTCACATTTTTAAAGCTTGCATGAATTATAAATGCAAATTTTTGAGAGCTAGCTACACGAATATCAAGCTAGGTATTTACTTAGACATCTGGATGTCAGTTCAGCTTAATTCTATTTAACAATTTTGCACTAACTTCACTACCACATAATAGTATTAGATAATATTTTTAACATATTACACATATTTGAATAACTCAAACGAATAATAATTAAAGTTAATTAAAGTTTTTTGCAGCATCAAACACGGATGTAAACGTAAACACAAAACTGAACTTACATGTCAGAAATTCCCATGTTGCCGCCTGGTGTCTCACCTCAATAAAAGTCACTAAAACTGATTCATGAAAACGATCACGACCGATAAATTCACTGGAAATACGTTGGGATTGTGAAAAACGTAACGTTTTTGAACCGTAAGCGAGCGCACAGTCCGCCACGAACGCGCTAGCCTGTCGGCAACTGCGGAGTGAGCCGAGTGAGGTGAGGCTGATCTGGCTTCCCTCGCTTAGAACTGAGAGGCTCGTGGCTCCAGCCAGCCAGCAGCCAAAGAGAGAAAGTTGCTAGTTATCAAACTTGGCGGTTACGTTTGGCGATGACGCTATCTTCCCCGATTGCGTATTCGGCGACAAATAAATTTTCGCGTACCTACAATACGCTACTGACACGATGAACCGTGCTAGACCTACTTTTGTGTTGTACTTTTGTTTATTTACGATATACTATGAGTAATATGGTACCAACGAGAAAATCTCAACGTAATATTTAATATTGAGGAAAATTTTATATTAACTATTATATTTCCCCATAACCTTAACCGGAAAATTTTTAATGATAATTTAATGTTACGATGTCTATATGAGTGGCAGTGGGTATTTTCATGGGTATTTAAAAAATAATAGGTAAATCAAGTAGGCTTTAAGAAGTAGTTGTGAAAATCTATATAAAACACAAAAAAATGTTTGTACGGATGTCCTTTATAGACTCTGAAACCATCCAACCGATATACTTCAAAATAGTTTCATTTGAATAATCCAATGGTGGTTTGAGACCACTAAAACAATGCATTAGGCATATTCGGTCCGTTGATAAAGTCGATTTTCCCATACAACAATTTGAAGATAATATGTAAAGGTGGCGCATCAATGTCGAAATGAAATGAAATGAAATAATCTTTTATTCATGTAGGTCACTGATACTCTTATGCACGTCATATTTTTTAATCTACCAGCTTTTCGGAAAGGTGCTTTGTCATGGAGGAAAAGAAAAGCCGTAAAGAAACTCCTCAGCACATCTTTTAAAAATAAAACTTGTATCTATTACAAAAATAGGTATTCTCTAACCTGTGCAGAACTGGTTGCCTAGCTAGTCATTTCCAAGCATCCTTGTCATTTAAATATTCATTTATGCTATAGTAGCCCTTGCCTAAGAGCTGAGCCTTTACACGTTTCTTAAAAGATTCCACCGGTAAGTCACGTATTTGTTTTGGGACTTTATTATAAAATTTTATACCTAGTCCCATAAACACAAAAACACTGATCTATCATTCTCATCAGAAAATTTTTAGCGTAGTGGAACATGCCGGGTATGCACTAGTATTTAATATATTATCTTTAATCTATCTACAAGTTACTTTATTACTGTTATTCAATGACCTGTAGAGATAACACTATGTAGGTAGAGATCAAGGTTATTAATGTAATCTATCACTTAATAGCCAGTAAACTGGATACAAAGAGCGGAAAATATAATTAAATGGTTGATTCTGTATTGAATGTTGGTTTTTTGTTCTGAAGATGATGATCATGTTCATTTTAAATAGTTCATTGGACGTTTACATGACAACTACGATAAGATTTCATTGTAATGTGAAGAGTTATTATTTCTCTATTAAAGTTTGACTATAAACACCTACTTTAATATTCATTTAGTATCTATAATTATATTTGCGCATAGCATGTTATAATACAATGCATATAGTATACAATACATACTAAGAAACAACACGAGAAAATGTACTTATATTATCAAATAGCTGTTGCCCGCAGCTTCACACGCGGAAATTATGCTTATCATATTTATCCCCTATTACACCCCCTTGGGGGTTGAATTTGGAAAAATCCTTCTTTAGTTGGACGCCTATGTCATAAAAGGAATACGTGTGCGAAATTTTAAGTTTCTTAAAGTGCCTGTCCAAACGTGTTAAGTGATAAGCCCCGCCCACTTAACAGAAAAATAGAAAAAATTCTAAATTATTTGTTTACTTGTATACTGAAATACTTAACTACAAAATTGTCCGTTTACACGTATTAATTTACGTAAAATTTAGTTAACTACTTAATATATGTAAACGGAACATAAGGGTTTGGCCTGTGCGTTGGTATCCGAAACGGTCTGAGTGGCGTGTGTTAGGGGAGGCCTATGTCCAGCAGTGGATCTCTAAAGGTTGATGGATGGATGGATGGATATTATCCTACATCTAAATTAAAAATACACAGTGACGGTCCAAATGCAATGGCTACAAAGATATTTAATAAACTCCCAAAGAAAATAGTTGAAGAGACAAATCCTAGATCCTTTTGCACCAAATTAAAAAAATACTTAATTGAAAAATGTTATTATAATTTAGCAGATTACTTAAATGACAAAATGACCAGTAAGTATTTAAATATGACGAAATAATTTAAACATGACAATCAAATTTAATATGGTTTAATAATAACATAACTTAATAATTACTATAACTTAATAATTATAATAATTTAATTTAATATAACATACTTTAATTTACCCGATTTAATTAGATAAAACAGAAAATATTATTAGATATAAAATGAATTGGTCCACCTCCCATAAAATTGCAACACCCTTTTAGGGTTATTTGTGTAGCATGTGATGTGACTGTGTTATATATCATGTTACTACAAATTTATGCAATAAAGTATTGAGTATTGAGTATTGAACTAGCTGTTGACCCAGAAATACATTTTACTTATTTTCAAGGGATGTCTGCCTTAATTATAATTAAAGTTTTATTTGGTGTATTGAATTTTCACTTAAAAATACCAGTGGTTATGATTATTGGCTTCTTAAAGATAGTCTTAAAAGTGACTATGAAATATGACAACAATCAATTGATACTTACATAATTAGGTATGTGAAATAATACTGGTGTTTAATTTTTTCTTCCCAAAAAAGGCAAGCAAAAATTTTCAAAGTGCTTAACATAATCGATGGATTTTTAACTAACTTTCAAACCTTACTACGTTAAGTGAAAAAACGCTGAAATAGAATTTCTATCCAGTATTTTGTGAGTATATTATAACTAATAATTTTTTTTGTTGGACTTCATTCTTGACTCACAAATAAAAATATGGATGTTAATCAATAAATTGTATTATTTTAAACTCCGTTAATGTTTTCTGCTTCGATCTTATGATTGGTGAACTAGGCTACTTCGCTACTTTCATTTACATAAAGTACTGACTGGTTCAAGATAATATACAACATAACATAATTATATTTGAAATATATTTGAGAATAATATTCACTTCTGTAATACGGTGATGGCAGCACCGCACCATCTATCAGATTTTCCTTTAAGAAACGTCGTCTCAAAAAAATAAAGCAGAGTTACTATGAACCAATCGGCGAAGTTCAGGCTCAATCAGTAGGTACTTACTTGTTTAAATATAAACATATCGGTGAGGCCATGAATCTCCAGTGAAGGTCCAGGGACGGACCTCTTTATTCTACAGCGCTTGTCTGATGCAGAGGCTGGCATATAAGAAATGTCGTGTCATATTTAGATTAGGGAATTGTCAATAATGTGGAACAGATTATTATTGATCACGTAGTGTTGAAGTACTTTAAAATATTGATGTGAATGTCAGGAGAACTGGAAATATATCATGGTGCAAAGTAAAAGGAATATTATTTCATAACCAATACCATAGAATACCTCCTTCTGCTATAAACACATATTTTTTATCATTTATTTGCAAATATTTCTGAATATATTAACTTGGTGCCCATGAGTGTTTACGGATCTTGCCCTGAAGGTCTTTACTATTATTTTTCCATCAACAACCCATTACTATGGGCTTGGCTCTCCTCTCAGAATAAGTGATTACGGCCACGGCGGAAACATTACGGAAAATTCTTCTGTACGGAAGGTACCACAGTTTCTCTTCATTGTTAAAGTAACTTTTAATTAATTTATATTAATAACTAGCTCACTCTTAGTAAGTTGGTTCGTAAATTGGTTTATGAATATTGAATTTGATCATAACTGTCTTAACCAGCGTGCTATTTAACGGAATTTAGCTCAGCTATGAAGCATAGAATATTTAATTTAACATAGATAGTAGTAAGCTATAAATGCCATCAAAAACATAACTTGTAAAAAAACCAAGTCTCGCAACTCAGTTCTTCTACCGTAAAAATTTGTGAGATGCATGTAATACCAAGTCGGTTAATTTATTCAGTCCCTACTTTAGGGTCCTTCTGTCTTAAGTTATTACGTAATTAGCTAACCTAACAACATCTTAAAGTGACCATATCAATATTAAAAATCTTTTATGTTATAAATAAGTAAATTGACTTGGCCATCGCATGAAAACGCAATGTATCTAACAAGTATTACATATTACATATTAAATTAGACTCTTTAATGCGATTGCCAAGTCAATTTACGGCAAATTACGGGCGGCTTAGAATACTAACCCCAATCCTACGCCGGATGGGTGTCGTAAAAGGCGACTAAATCCAACCCGCTGGTGGTAGAGCCCCTCGGAGGGATTGTATTATATTATTGTTTCCCCATGGGCACCGCCTGGATAGCAACCACCCTCCTTCTAGAGTCAACCGTGAAATGTTTTCTAACGGGTTTCGGTTGCAATGTCGGAGAGCCAGTCTTCTTCTTCTCTTCCTTTCCCCCCGTCTTTTACACATTTTCCTTCGCATTCTTCGTCTGTCACCCGTCCTGTAGAGGTGTTATTTTGTAGGGTTATCTTGGGTCCGTTAATGTCATTTACAACTGTTCTCGTGCGGTTGGGCATGATGGACTGACTCGGCGGCCAGGGAGACCCAATGAAACGTTACCGCTGGTGCACGAACCCATGTGATCCCGCCCTGGGAGGCTGTCCCGCCGCCAATGTTAAAAGCCCGACGGTTGATTTTCTTGCCGGTTGGGGAGCCGGATGTGGACGAGGACTTTAATCGTGGGTCGGATCGGGGGTCCATTCTTCCGCCGAGCCAGTAACTCAGTTTACCCACCTTGCCGAGATAGTTTTTATGACTACACATTAACTCGGGTAGAGCCGACAATGCACCACTCCTACTTTTCCATTTCTTCCCCGCAAATAAAAATGAGAAAGTCCAAAAAAGAAAAAAGGTTAAAATCAGCGGCACCCCCTTCCACATTTCAAGTGGACTTTTGCAATATCAGGGGCTTACACTCAAACCTTAACGCCGTTCATTATCACCTTGAAACGGACACTTGAAAGAGACATCCTACCTTCATTTTCCGGGATACAAATTTGAACACAAATTTATACCACACGCCGGTGTTTGTCTGTTTTCTCGAGACGATATTTATTATCAACGTCTCGACTTTCTTGAAGGAAGAGACCTGTCCACTATCTGCGTACGCGTAGACCATGGCGGCCAAACGCGTGTCTACATCGGCAATACTCGAAACTACGAGCACGTTCAAGGGGCGATCGACTATGTACAAGAGCAGATCCCCCGTGCTGAAGTAGTGGTCCTGGGAGACTTCAACTCCCATCATGTTGAATGGCTAGGATCACGTACAACGGATTACGCAGGGAAATCTGCTCAGTCAGTTGGTGTCCAGTCCAACCCGGATCCCTGACATTGACGGCCATGCTGCTTCCACCTTGGACCTCCTGCTTACCTCCCACCATAACGGTTATGCTGTATCCGTCGAGGCGCCGCTTGGTTCGTCTGATCACTGCCTAGTACGATCTTCGGTACGGTTGGCACGACCCGTTGACCGGCGACCTTGCGCGTCTCGCCGAGTCTGGTATTTCACATCGGTGGACTGGGACGGTTTGCGGGAATTTTATTTATTTTACCTGTGGAGGCGCATCTGTTTCTCCTCAGCTGACGGTTCCACCAACACTACCTGGATACCTGGCGTCCGTCCACAGTTCGGTTCTCAAGTCATTTTCTACCTCGCACGTGTAAACTGTCATGTGGAACAAACTATTTGCATCGGTGTTTCCTGTAAGGCTCTAAGCTATGACCTGGGGTCCTTCAAGAAGTGGATCTATCGTCATCTTCTTGGCCAGCAACGAGTTGGTGACGCCCCCAGTGTTGCTAATGTCCATGGGCGGCGGTGATCACTTACCATCAGGTGACCTGTCTGTTCGTTTGCCTGCTCAAAGCATAAAAAAAGACTATATTGCCCGAAATTGTTACTATTGAAGAAATAGAAGGTACTGAAAAGGAAAAAAGTAGGACTAACTACAAAAAGAAATGAGATGCCATCAAAAACATAACTTGTAAAAAAACCAAGTCTCGCAACTCAGTTCTTCTACCGTAAAAATTTGTGAGATGCATGTAATACCAAGTCGGTTAATTTATTCAGTCCCTACTTTAGGGTCCTTCTGTCTTAAGTTATTACGTAATTAGCTAACCTAACAACATCTTAAAGTGACCATATCAATATTAAAAATCTTTTATGTTATAAATAAGTAAATTGACTTGGCCATCGCATGAAAACGCAATGTATCTAACAAGTATTACATATTACATATTAAATTAGACTCTTTAATGCGATTGCCAAGTCAATTTATTTATTTATAACATAAAAGATTTTTAATATTGATATGGTCACTTTAAGATGTTGTTAGGTTAGCTAATTACGTAATAACTTAAGACAGAAGGACCCTAAAGTAGGGACTGAATAAATTAACCGACTTGGTATTACATGCATCTCACAAATTTTTACGGTAGAAGAACTGAGTTGCGAGACTTGGTTTTTTTACAAGTTATGTTTTTGATGGCATCTCATTTCTTTTTGTAGTTAGTCCTACTTTTTTCCTTTTCAGTACCTTCTATTTCTTCAATAGTAACAATTTCGGGCAATATAGTCTTTTTTTATGCTTTGAGCAGGCAAACGAACAGACAGGTCACCTGATGGTAAGTGATCACCGCCGCCCATGGACATTAGCAACACTGGGGGCGTCACCAACTCGTTGCTGGCCAAGAAGATGACGATAGATCCACTTCTTGAAGGACCCCAGGTCATAGCTTAGAGCCTTACAGGAAACACCGATGCAAATAGTTTGTTCCACATGACAGTTTACACGTGCGAGGTAGAAAATGACTTGAGAACCGAACTGTGGACGGACGCCAGGTATCCAGGTAGTGTTGGTGGAACCGTCAGCTGAGGAGAAACAGATGCGCCTCCACAGGTAAAATAAATAAAATTCCCGCAAACCGTCCCAGTCCACCGATGTGAAATACCAGACTCGGCGAGACGCGCAAGGTCGCCGGTCAACGGGTCGTGCCAACCGTACCGAAGATCGTACTAGGCAGTGATCAGACGAACCAAGCGGCGCCTCGACGGATACAGCATAACCG
The DNA here is from genome assembly GCA_963932265.1 of Thymelicus lineola. Classification (NCBI taxonomy): domain Eukaryota; kingdom Metazoa; phylum Arthropoda; class Insecta; order Lepidoptera; family Hesperiidae; genus Thymelicus; species Thymelicus lineola. The sequence goes on from OZ010691.1 coordinate 10,294,272, forward strand.
TTATGGTGGGAGGTAAGCAGGAGGTCCAAGGTGGAAGCAGCATGGCCGTCAATGTCAGGGATCCGGGTTGGACTGGACACCAACTGACTGAGCAGATTTCCCTGCGTAATCCGTTGTACGTGATCCTAGCCATTCAACATGATGGGCGTTGAAGTCTCCCAGGACCACTACTTCAGCACGGGGGATCTGCTCTTGTACATAGTCGATCGCCCCTTGAACGTGCTCGTAGTTTCGAGTATTGCCGATGTAGACACGCGTTTGGCCGCCATGGTCTACGCGTACGCAGATAGTGGACAGGTCTCTTCCTTCAAGAAAGTCGAGACGTTGATAATAAATATCGTCTCGAGAAAACAGACAAACACCGGCGTGTGGTATAAATTTGTGTTCAAATTTGTATCCCGGAAAATGAAGGTAGGATGTCTCTTTCAAGTGTCCGTTTCAAGGTGATAATGAACGGCGTTAAGGTTTGAGTGTAAGCCCCTGATATTGCAAAAGTCCATTTGAAATGTGGAAGGGGGTGCCGCTGATTTTAACCTTTTTTCTTTTTTGGACTTTCTCATTTTTATTTGCGGGGAAGAAATGGAAAAGTAGGAGTGGTGCATTGTCGGCTCTACCCGAGTTAATGTGTAGTCATAAAAACTATCTCGGCAAGGTGGGTAAACTGAGTTACTGGCTCGGCGGAAGAATGGACCCCCGATCCGACCCACGATTAAAGTCCTCGTCCACATCCGGCTCCCCAACCGGCAAGAAAATCAACCGTCGGGCTTTTAACATTGGCGGCGGGACAGCCTCCCAGGGCGGGATCACATGGGTTCGTGCACCAGCGGTAACGTTTCATTGGGTCTCCCTGGCCGCCGAGTCAGTCCATCATGCCCAACCGCACGAGAACAGTTGTAAATGACATTAACGGACCCAAGATAACCCTACAAAATAACACCTCTACAGGACGGGTGACAGACGAAGAATGCGAAGGAAAATGTGTAAAAGACGGGGGGAAAGGAAGAGAAGAAGAAGACTGGCTCTCCGACATTGCAACCGAAACCCGTTAGAAAACATTTCACGGTTGACTCTAGAAGGAGGGTGGTTGCTATCCAGGCGGTGCCCATGGGGAAACAATAATATAATACAATCCCTCCGAGGGGCTCTACCACCAGCGGGTTGGATTTAGTCGCCTTTTACGACACCCATCCGGCGTAGGATTGGGGTTAGTATTCTAAGCCGCCCCAATACGACTAAAAATTGTAAAGTGTATTGTAAATATTTTGCGAGATTTTGGTACAACTTCATAAGATATGTCCCATTCTTGCTTTTTCATTCCTTTGAACATAATAATATACCTAGGTATCTATTTACACCTATTATTCTATTATGTTATACATAATACAGGTACACTGTTTCGTGAACTGCAAATGTTACTTTGTAATCTTTTATATTTATATGAGATTACAAAGTTAATTATACAGTTAATGTATCTAGAAAACTGGACCGAAATTGCAAAATATTTTAGTTTTTCCTTGATTTATACACTAAACCCTAATTGTGTTCAAAATTTGAAGCTTCTATGTCTGCTAGAAGTGCTTTAGAGTTTTGATGATCGGTCAGTGAGTGACAAAATTAAGAAACTTTGACTAGTTATAATTCTTAAACTACTGGTTCAAATTGATTGAAATTTGAAATATACCGTGTTTATACAATGCTTGTTTACTGAAAATTCAGGCTTCTAGCTTTATCCAAAACGAAGTTATAGGGGTTCGAAAATGGCCTGAACTGCTTCGAGAAAAGGATGTTACGGCCGTGCCGCTTTTTTTTGCTCGACTTGGCGGGGGCACTGCCGTGCCCCCAGATATTAGTATCTGAAAATAAACGACGGTAAGCGAGAGCTCTATCAATGTCAATAGAAATGTGAAATGTTCACCATTCTAGGCTTTTTAGGGTTCCGAAGTTAAATCGGAACCATTATAGTTTCGTCATTCGTCCGCCCATCTGTCCGTCTATCCGAGACACAGCGCCGAGAAAGCTGTAATATGGTATGGATATACCATTATTTATTAAATATAAGGATATATTATTATTTATTAAAACTTCAAAATCGTAGAATAAAATATTGACAAATATTTTTTTTCCAAATTTTACTAACGTAGGGGTGATTTATTTTTCGTTGCGTATCCCATAGCGTGGGATATCGTGGAAAAGGTCTTTCAAAAATATTTTATTATGGGTCTCCTGAAACCTTTTTTGGACTTAGGGGTTCGTTTGTGAAATATTTGGCTTTAAAGTGCTAATTTTGGTTAGAGTCAAGTGTCCCCTCCCCTGCCGGCTAAACGGTTGGAGTTGGACAAGTGAAAAAATTTTTGAAAATAGGTTATATGATGAATTTAGAAGGAAAAATATCACAGCTATGTTAGCATAAGTAGTTATTGAGTAATAGTCGATAAACTTACTACTTCTAGGGTTGCCCGGTTTTTAACATCTTACTGATGTTGGCACTTTGTTTTTTCTGGCTCATATATGTAAGTATTTATAATTTACATGTCATTTATTTCTTAAAATCACATATTTTTAAAGGGTCATGAATTTTAAATATTGTGTATAAATTGCAAATGTTGGTGAGTACTGTTTGTTGGTTTTTTAAACGTTTTTATTTTGCTTACCCTGTGAGATTCAAATCTTGCAGGATTAGTTAAACCTACTTCCTCTTCTACAAAGTAGTTGAAATTTTAAATATTGTTTTAGTTCTGAGGACATTGCAAAGGTTTGGTTCCAGACGAGGGGACTTGTTAACTGTTAACAGCACAGACACATTTTTTTTGCTCTGGTGCATTGCCACTTTAAATGCGTGTATTTAGTTTTCAAACTATTAGGTACCTTGTTTCAATTTTAGTATTGGAGTGTTACCTCTTCTTTTTTGTTGTTCCTTTTAATAATAGAGGTTTAAAAACGGCAAGTGTAACGTAAACGCGCCCAATAACGCCACCCCAAAATCTGTATCCAATACCGACAGTTTTTTTAATCACTATTTTAAGGCATACTATACATTTCATGAAAGTTGTAGCCTAAAAATATTTTAGGTATGTATATTGAGAAACAAAAATAATAAAGTTTGTGTGCGTAAATAATCAGCAAACAGAATAATTGGATAATAACTGAGACGCGCCCGCAACGGACGCCCGTCTCATAGTGTTGCGCTCCCGGCTACGTAAGTAAACATAATTATTACTTAAGATAAATTAACATAAATAAAATGTGTATACCTGCATGCAAATGTGTAAATATAATAAATAATATATTGGTTTTCTAGATTCACATCTAATATTACCGTTCTGAGTATTTTTTGTGGTTTAATTCGAATTTTACCTTAAAGCGGTAATAGAAACATAATATTCATAAGTTGCTTCTAATACCGCCTCATGGCGTTGTTAGATGTTTTACAACAGTTAGTATTTTAGATTTTATTTCTTTTAATACGTTATTTTCGATGTTTCTTTTAACTTGTTTGATTCTTAAGAGTATATTACATTATTTGATCAATTAACGCCATACATTTTGTCTCATAGATTTTCTTTTAAACAAGATTCGACGTAAGCAATAATTTTTAGTAATGTATGGCAATGTATTTTAAATAATATCTCATATCAAAATTAAGAAACTTTTCGATACCGAAAAATAATCATAGCAATGACATCCATCAAAACACGTTTGCATTAAAGCAGAAATTTTAGCCAGTTATTGTTTATTTTTGCTGTCGCTAATAGAATAAAGTAATCTTCATACTTAATTCTATTACCGACCCATACGGTCTTATTTATAAAAATCTCTTATTGTAATCGGTCCTTCGCACTATGTGGCCAGCCCATTTCCACTTCAGCCGGCTAATTCTTTGAGCTATGTCGTTTACCCTTGTTCGTCTACGAATCTCCTCATTTCTGATGCAATCAAGGGTCAAGGGACACCCGGATGGAACGAAGTTCCTTTCGATTTAAGTATTGTTTTGTTGTACAGCGCCATCTCTGTAAAACTTTCTGAATCACGCTAGCGTCAGCGCCATCTCTGTAAAACTCTGTGAATTACGCTAGCGTGATTCAGAAAGTTGTACAGTACAGCGCCATCTCTGTAAAACTCTGTGAATCACTTCAAAAAAAGTGTCGTCATTCGTAAGAATTAAAAAGTGTCGTAATTTTCCGTCTAGCCCCCTTTCACAACGCGCGATAAGGAACTTCGTTCCAATACCGAGCATAGCCCTCTCCATAGCCCGCTGCGCTACTTTGAGCTTGTGGATTAGGCCAATAGTAAAGCACCACGTCTCGGATCCGTATGTCATTACTGGCAACACACAATGCTCGAATACCTTCGACTTCAGGCACTGAGGTAATGTTTTGGGCGACAAGATATGACGCAGTTTCCTGAACACAGCCCATTCAAGTTGGATTCTATGAGTGATTTCTTTCTCGAAGTTGGACTTACCCATCTGGATCACTTGTCCCAGGTAATTGTATTTGTCTACAACTTCGAGAGCAGCGCCATCAACAACAACCGGTACGGGTGTGACATGGACATTCGACATGATTTTCGTCTTGTCCATGTTCATCCTAAGACCCACCCGTTGTGAGGCGCTGTTCAAGTCCCCAAGCATTGTACCAAGTTCTTCCAGGGAACCCGCTAGGATGACTATATCGTCGGCATATCGCAGGTGTGTGATGTATTCGCCGTTGATGTTAATGCCACGTCGTTTCCACTCCATCAGCTTGAACATGTCTTCCAACGCAGCGGTGAACAGTTTTGGGGATATGACATCCCCTTGTCTGATACCTCTCTGCAATGTGATGGGGCTCGTTGCTGTGCCGTGTACTCTGACGGACATGGTGGCAGATGAGTACAAACATTTCAACACCTCGATATACCGGTAGTCGATCCGGCACCGCTGGAGAGAATTTAGTACCGCCCAGGTCTCAATAGAATGAAAGGCTTTCTCGTAGTCCACATAGGCAACACATAACGGTAAATTATACTCCTCGGTCTTTTGTATAATCTGCCGCAGTGTGTGTATATGGTCTATGGTGCTGTAGCCTTTTCGGAATCCTGCTTGTTCGGGTGGCTGGAAGTCGTCAAGCCTGCGTGCAATGCGATTTGTGAGGACCCTCGAAAATAGCTTATAAAATGGCTCAGAAGTGCAATGGGCCTGTAGTTCTTCAAAAGGGTATTATCGCCCTTCTTGAAGAACAGCGTCACCACACTTCTGCTCTACGCTTCCGGGGTAGTTCCGGTTGATGACGAAATCGAACAGTTTTTTGCGCGCCACTAGAAAGGTTCCCTCTAGCTCTCAGAAGCTCAGTTGTGATTCCGTCATCTCCCGGTGCCTTGTTGTTTTTAAGCTGAGAGCCTCTCTAATCTCATACAGGCTGACGTCCGGGATATCTTCGGTTTAGCTCGCTTTTCGCTCTCCTCGCGAGGAGGTGGAGCTTGAGAGGAGGCATACAACCGTCCATAGTATCTCTCAGCCTCCCTCAGAACTTCGGGTTTCAACGAAACCATGGTGCCGGACTCGGTCTTCAACCTCGTAAGCTGACTTTGCCGAATAGACAGATCCCTGGCGAACACTTTTGAGCCCTGGTATCGCTCAATAGTGCTTTTTACACGATTTGCGTTGTGTTTTCGCAAATCGCGTCGCCTGCACTTGGAGATCTCTTCATTGAGCCGTCGGTATTCCCTCATAGAGGTTGGAGACTCACACATAGTTCTCGTCGATCCCTCATAAGACCGAGAGTTTGTTCTGAGAGAACCTGAGATCTACCACTAGGGTGGGTCTTGAAATACTTCGACCCTACCTCGTGGACAGTTGTTACCATCCTGGTGTTAAACTCGTCCACTGACGTGCACGATTCTAGGTACGCAAAACGGTTTTGCAGCTCAAGTTGAGAGTTTTCGGATCCCTGGATTTGGATAGGTATTGGGCGAAGCGTAGACTTCATCAGGCGTGACCGTTCCAGCTTCAGGTCAATATTTAATGTGCCTCTTATAAGTCGATGATCGCTTCCGGTTTTAAACCTGCTGATCACAGAGACATCATTAAGCATTGAATGAAGTCTATCTCGCTTTTCGTGGAACCATCAGGACTTATGCAAGTCCACTTGCGTTGTGGCTTCTTTCTGAAGAAGGAGTTCATCATGAAGAGACCTTCCTTCTCCAAAAAGTTAGCCAGTAAGTTTCCTCGGTGGTTCCGATGTCCAATGTGTAGGACCGTAGGGACCCACTTTCATCTCGGCGCCGCTTTGCATGCCCAGTCTCGCGTTGAAATCCCCCATCACAACATTGAAATGAGCTTTAGAGGTATGTATGGCTTTGCTTATGTCCTCATACATAATCTCAACCTCATTGTCAGGATGTGTCGAAGTCGGCGCATTTACCTGTACAACCTTCAACGAATACCGTTTGGATATTCTGAGTGTAAGGTACGCTACCCAGGACGACACGCTCCCAACTTGCACAATGTTGTTGACGAGGGACTTGTGAACGAGAAACCCGACACCCGGCACCACACGGGGGAATCATACCTATTTACAATGATTAAATTGGGGTTTATTTACAATGATTGAAGTTTTACGTATTGATTTTATTTTTTACATAAGCCTTAACAGATGTCCAAAATGCTCACCTCCTCGAGTGATGCAGAGTTCAGCACGTTTGCACAAATTGTCCTTTACGCGGTTTAGCACAAAAACACTTCACTTCGAACTTTATCAAAACCAGTCACTATTCTTAATTTTAATTCGTCTCTGTTCGAATACTTCGTAGCATACAGAACACTTTTAACCTCCCCCCACAAATAGAAATCATTCCGTGTGAGGTCCGGGGAGCGCGCCGGCCATGGCACAGATCCTCCTCGCCCTATCCACCGATCACCGAAGTGATAATCTAAGTATATTATGTATGTCTGTAATATTCTTTATTACCTCGTATCTTCCAAACGGCTGGACCAAATAATACAACTAAGATATCGTTAGATCCGTTTTGACAACCCAAGTATTCTTAAATAAGTGACATTAAAAAATGGTGGCTGTGAGATATCACTGTTTGAAGTATCAAAAAATAAAAATAGATCGAATAATGCAATATGGGTATTAAACTAAAGAGCTCAGCATAAGGATTTCAAAAAGGTATAATATCATGATACCTTTTTTTGATGGCAGGCAGCTTTTTAATTTTAAATTTATACTAGTTTAGTGGTCGGTAATAGAAACATAAAAAACGGTATTAGAAACAAACATCATCCATGCGTCGGTAATAGAAGCAATCGCTATTTTAGATTCAATTATTATTTATTAAATATTGTGTGATTTAATACTGAATTTACGTACTGAATATCATAGGATATTTAATCATGTTAAAGAATTAATTAAAACACCTTTTCTAGCATAACAACATATATCTAATTTTCTGAAGTTCATCCAAAGTCGGCTTAAACTGGCGGTAATAGGCGCGTTTACCTTACCGCCTTCAACTATTCTCTGCACATCCTGAAGGTTGACTGGGGAATGCTATTTAGTATTAAGTCCACCTATTGTACATCTTTTTCTTTGGTTCAGTAAAGACTAAATTAATAAATAAATCGCATACATAAATTCATAATACTGCATTCATGACGTCATTGATTTGGCTGTAAAAGCGAAGTTTAGCGAAAACTCGCTCATTCGTTCCCGGGCAAACAAGTCGCCAAGTACGGACATTGAATCGATCACATACTCGTATTATGTAATGCGGGTTAAATATTTATTCGATTGTGAGCGGAGTCAGTAGCTTTCACTTTCGCGAGTGTATGTGATAAGCCGAAACGAAATGGTTAGTAGGTAAGGACCCGCGTACATTACATTTATTTTCTTTATAATAACTGATAATTAGAACGAAGTCACTCGTAGAAAACTTTTGATATTGAATATAATATATTTTATAATAGTCTTAATATACAGGGTGTCCCAGCGCGAAGTGACCTTCCGGCGTCTATTGATTATGTTGACAAAACTATCGACAAAAACCATTAAAGTATAGGTCTTATCGGTTCGGTTTATTTTTTATTAGCTTTTTAATTTTTTTGTAGAAAAACCTGACTTGTTGCACTATTTTCAATTTTTTTTTTGTTTTTACATTTATTTTCATTCTGTTTTTTGTATTTAGTAGCTGTTTTCATAGTTTATCTATTCGATGTATAAAATCTACCTTAAATTGAATACGACGTTTTTTAAAAACAAATTAAGTAAAATTTTTTTGAAAAAAATTACCCTTTTTCATTGAATTTCGCTAAAAAGTTAGAAAAATGCCCTATGAATATTATTATTTTATTATTTATTATTAAATAACATGATATTACCTACAAAATCTCATTAAAATGTTTGTAGTTATCTCAGTCATTTACCGAACTACAAACTCTTGAATTATGCACCCTATTTTCGATAATAAGAAGAGTAGACTTTTAAAACCAGGCTAGTGGATAATTTAAGTGTCTTACTATCAAAAATACCTTTTGCCCTTTGATATAATAATTTTAAAGGTAAGGAAACAACAAAAACAAATGGAAATTTAAATCATTTATTTAAAAAAAACAGTAATTCATTCATAAGGTTTTCTAAACGACCGCTATTGGTATTAATACAGGCTAAGGCTCAAAATGACATCCTTTGAGTGGTTCTTTGCACTTTCAAAATGTTCGCTCCTATTTTTATGGTAGCAGCATCAATCCTCTGTTTCAATTGTTCTCTCGTAGCTATTGGCACAACATACACTTTTTGTTTAATGTGACCCCAAAAATAATAATTAAGAGGCGTTAAATCAGGAGATCAAGAGAGAGAGGTGGTCCAGTAGCATTGTCCTCCAAGGTCTCAATTGAAACAAAGTATTGATGCTGATGCTACAAAAATAGGAGCGAACCTCTTGAAAGTGCAAAAAACCACTCAAAGGATGTCATTTTGAGCCTTAGCTTGTATTAATGCCAATGGCGGTCGTTTCGAAAACGTTATGAATGAATTACTGTTTTTTTTTAAATAAATGATTTAAATTTCCATTTGTTTTTATTGTTTCCTTACCTTTAAAATTATTATATCAAAGGGCAAAAGGTATTTTTGATAGTAAGACACTTAAATGATCCACTAGCCTGGTTTTAAAAGTCTACTCTTCTTATTATCGAAAATAGGGTGCATATTTCAAGAGTTTGTAGTTCGGTAAATGACTGAGATAACTACAAACATTTTTTGAGATTTTGTAGGTAATATTATGTTATTTAATAATAAATAATAAAATAATAATATTCATAGGGCATTTTTCCAACTTTCTAGCGAAATTCAATGAAAAAGGGTAATTTTTTTCAAAAAAATTTTACTTAATTTGTTTTAAAAAAATATCGTATTAAATTTAAGGTAGATTTTATACCTTGAATAGATAAACTATGAAAACAGCTAATAAATACAAAAAACAGAATGAAAATAAATGTAAAAACAAAAACAATATTTTTAAAATAGTGCAACAAGTTAGGTTTTTCTACAAAAAAATTAAAAAGCTAATAAAAAATAAACCAGACCGATAAGACCTTTACTTTAATGGTTTTTGTCGATAGTTTTGTCCACATAATCAATAGACGCCGGGCGGTCACTTCGCGCTGGGACACCCTGTATAAATTACGTGTAACGTTGTTTGTCCGCGATGGACTCCTAAATTACATAAGCAATTGTAATCAAATTTGCACACCGTGTGCAGTTTGATCCAACTTGAAAGATAGGTTAGCTTACATCTCAATTTATAGTCGCAATATTATCTATACTATAATAAAACTCAAAGTGTCTGTTTGTCTGTCCGGGCATCACATAAAAACCTTTGAACGGATTTCGATGAAAATTGGTAAAGTTATTACTGATACTCTGGGTCATATTTTAGACAACTTTTCATCCCGGAAAATTAACAGCTTTCTCGGGAAAACAGGATAAAAGTTTGAGTAAGTTAAAACATAATTTCCGTATGCAAAGCTGCGGGCATCAGCTAGTTTATAATAAACATTATTTCCGCGTGCGAAGCTGCGGGCAACAGCTAGTATAATATACATATATTTCGACCTAGTCGCAGGACTACAAATGTGTTCAGTCCACGATGAGTTAAGTTTAAAATAATGTGTCAGAAGGAATATAATTTCGTCCCATTCCTCTCCGTTGTCTTTTTGGAACGAATTTCCTTATCGCGCGTTGTGAAAGGGGGCTAGACGGAAAATTACGACACTTTTTGATTTTACGAATGACGACACTTTTTTTGAAGTGATTCAGAGAATTTTACAGAGATGGCGCTGTACAACAAAACAATACTTAAATCGAAAGGAACTTCGTTCCATCCGGGTGTCCCTTGACACCTCTCATGTTTTTTATTAAAAAAACAGTTAATATATACATACCTAATATGTATATAAATAGCCGGATAATGAGCAGATGATCCACCAGATGGTAAGTGGTAATCATTATCTATGGACATCAGCAACCTCTTATTGATGATATATCGATGCGTGCTAAGTGCTTAACAAAAGGAAAAAGAGAAGAAAAATAGTCGATTTGAGAATATTTGAATTACTTCGAAAGTATGTGTTCAAAGTGTATCGACTTTTGCCAATTGTAAGTGATCGACAATAGTGGGCCATTAATGGGTTGAAGCCAAATTTGAAATTATTTATGAATATGCACGCACAATTTCATTTCACATTTTTGGGCTCCGTAGTAACTGAGGCTATCGAGTATGTAAATACACATCGGCAATTATCGCACTCAGATTACGGAAATGCGGAAATACTCGGCAGTACGGCCACGAGTTAATAACATATTCATGTGTTATGGTGTTGGTGAGGACAATTTTATAAGTAGGCGTATGTAATCGTAACGATATGCCTTAATATTCACATTTATGCTTATACGAGTTATATTTTATGTGTAAGACGTGGTCTTGTTTATTAAAAGCTTAATAAGTTAGTTTTATTATTTGGACAAAATAAGTAACCGTTTAATAGGAACTATATAATTGGAAATTCATTCCCTAGGAGTAAAACTGGGGGATTTATGTTTGTTTATACAACCATACAAACTTTGTCATTTTCGAACTCATAAAATGTGAAAATTTATATGGAAGCTCATATTTAGAAATAAATAATAGTTGTAATACGATTATAAAGGCTTAAATTAGGGGATGAAAATTTGTATGGGGCAGTTTTATTAAAGGTTTGAACTTTTTAATAGCCTGTTAGGTATCAAACATATTCCAAAATTAAGAGTGTCGTGACAGTCCTTAAATGATCACATAAAACAGATCAAAACAAATTACATTAATTAACTATACCTACTTACCTAACTTAATATTATTAACAATTCTAGTGAGCGATCTTATGTCATAATATTACACTTCCTATTAACGCACAATAGCGAAACCTATCTGAATAATCGGAAAAACATAATTATTATTACGTATGAGATATGTATGCATTTTATATGCAATTGCAACGTTGAACTCCACATAGCAACCACGCGATCAATCTAAATCTTTGTTTATATCGCGTAAAATGCAACTATGAGACTATTTTTTTTACACAAATAAGTTATTACTTGACCACAATCTCACCTGATGGTAATTGGAGATGTGGTCGAAGGTGGTGAACACATTAACTTAGTAAAAGCCTATTCTATTTTCATCATCATCAGATATACATACTTAAGTGTTTGACGTGAGAGGTTGTTCCTATTGAACACGATGTAAGAAAGTAAAAAGAAGTTAAAACTTTAAAATCGTTTATGTCGCATAATCTGTACTAGAATAGCTCTGTCCAATTTTCCTTTTGCCTTTTTGGAAATACACATTTTGTACATATTTATCTAATATTTATTGTACATTATTAGATCAGTTTTACTGTATTTATCTGTTAAACTATGCTTTAGGTAATACATTTCTACTACAATTCTACAACATCTATATACTTGACATTGAGTTTTAGAAGACAAAATAAATGTTCAAATACCTAGATTATTCTATATTCTAATTAAATAACAAAATTGAATCGCCCATACATACGCAATTTCATCCCGTATACCGTACGATTATAATATATTGCAGAACCTCTCTATTATATGAAAATGCATTGAATTTTGAGACCGAAAATGTTTTTAATCTAGCGGATTTAGTTGTTATGTAATGGTAACTTCTAATGGTGTCCGCGGTTAGGTCCTAATGCAGATTTTTTCACATGTACAATGTAGATAGGTACATTGTGCTCTAGATAGCATCTTTAATGGCCTTGGGCTAAATTAATCATCCTCATTGTTATGTAATTATTACAATTCTAACGCCCCAATTCAGAGTCACTGACGGTTACTTAAATCTTTCCTTAGTAAACAATCACCATACAAATTCTGTACTAATGAGAGATTTAAGTAACCGTTAGTAAATCTTAGTTGGGGCGTTAGCTATACACGACGGAGGTAACCAATAAGATTGAATATGTTTAATTACTATACTCAACTTCACCAGTTTGGGAGTTCATTGGGCCCCTCTTTATAACCAGCCTGCAGTAAAAACTTGAAACACATAATTAAGTTATAAAACAATCTCGTTTTAATTATTGTGTTCAGTCAAACATTTTCGTTATTTTTCTTACATAAAATATGGTAGGTTGAGGTATCTACAATTATTTTAAAATATGGTAAAGATATAGGTAAAGATAGGCTGATGCATACTCCTTTTGATTAATTGAGGTTGCATAATATTCCGAGTTTAATTACACATAAAAATAAGTTTGGAATATCATACTTTAAGCTCAATTTTGTGTTTCAAACAGCCTTGCTTTTATTAAAAAAATGTATATGAGACAATGCATTTTCTATGTGCTTTAATAGCTGGCATATTGAAATATCTACCTCATGAGATAACGAATTTATTCTGAATTTATTAGTTATAATTTTTTTTAATTCATCATCAAACCTAAGAACGCAAGTCTCGATTGTCTTTTTGGGACAAAATATATTATGTATACTGAGGTACGACTTGATAGAGAACCTATATTTAAAACTTTTACTGTGCTGTGGTAACATTAGACAACTTGAAAAATGCAGTTTTGAATCGCCTCAAAAAGTGTCATAAACAAAATATTCATATTTAGTAGTTATTACTCAATCGGATTTTGTCGCCGTGATGTCATCCGACAGGTTTGGTGGTTCCTCGCTACTTTCACTTCATGTTCATATCATCTGATTACTATATCATGAAAGACGCATTACGACGAACACAATCCGTCAATTATGCAAGGTGTCTTAGAACTACATTCCAAGATTCTATTAACTAAATCTACTAGTTCTAATCTACGTGGCCACGCATGACTTATAGGATTAAATTCGGATTCTTTAACTATCTTTGATGACGGCTTTTTTTCTTATTCTTTGATGCGACTGATACAAGTACTTGGTGTTGACCCAAAAGGGACAATTATTTTTGTAAAAGAATATATTTTTATGTCTAATGTGTGTGTTATTCTTGATGCGACAGGAGGGCAAGTTACTAGTAAATAAATAAAATACATACACAGGAATAGGTAATATTCGACAAAATAATGTATTTCTTACCTTGAAGTATTATTACTAGCATATAGGTAGAATCGACACCGCGAACACTATGTATGTCCCAATGCATTGGCGCCACGTGGCTTCAAACTTTAATGGATTCATTCCATTTTGAAAGGAGAACTGGGGCTCAGTTTTGAAAATCGAACCTCCCGGGCGGGACACACATTTTGTTCGAGATGTCTGTTCTATGACATTATACTTCAATGATTTCTTATCGTAATTGTCCATGTTGACCACGATGCGAGATTCACAAACCATGAACATCTTCTATTTCCATCAGTAGCTCAAGGCAATTTATAAATGAATATTATTATCTATTTGTTTTAGAGATATAATTTTGCAATAGATTTTATTAAGGGAATTCAATTACAATTATTATCTATATCGTAGACACTTACTTGTCAAACTAGGAAGTTATTTTAACGTCAGTTTATTTGTTCTCAAAAGTTTAATTTTTGTAACTTGTCAGCTAATAAATGTTAAATTTATCCATTCTTATTTTAAAAACAAAATGTACCTACTCAACTTGCACGAAGAAACAACCTTAATATAAACTTGATATTATCGAACTTAGCTCATTCTATAATTCCGTATTGTAATAATTGTATTCAGTAATTTGTTTAGTTTTTATTTTAATTTACCTACCGATTAATATCATATCATTTTTACATATGATTCTTGAGATTGCAGAGATCTTTAGATCGGTTTATTACTTAATACGGGCCTAAGAAGCCAGCCTCTCGCTTGTGTACACCTTTGTGCTTCGATCAGCCGCCAAACGACTCGTCGTGTTGCGAGGGTGTAGATCCTCCTCAAGTAGGACTGAAGTAAGGATCTCAGGGCAGGGTAGGTAGGCAAAGAATAAGGCACAGCTCCGATTACAGTATAGTATTTAAAATATTATAATATAGTATTGTAATAACACTCAGTAATAACTGACTCGTGATATAACGTTTAAGATGATAAACAGCACAAGATTATACGTTTTATACGTTTAAACTATTTTAATAATTCCCTCTTTTTTGACAGCAGACAGATGCATTTTTGTCAACCAACCCAACTGTCATGATTTTAAAAATTTAGAAGCAAAATGCATATATGCCAGTTAAGGAATATTGAAAGGGGTATTACATCTCGTTACAGTGTTCCGCTCGGGAGCTTGAAAGACAGATATACTATATTGTCAACATTACTCATTCATATTGTTTCTAGTATTAATATCTTCCCATGAAGCCTAACTAGTTTCCACCCTATTGCTTGAGTCAGCAGCCAAATGCTTCGTCAAGTTCAGGCTGGGGGATTGAGAGCCAGTTTTATCTTTCTCTCTACTGTCATTTTTTTTCGGAAATGCATCGGTAGTACCTACTATGACGTTGCTGATAGATTTAACATCAGGTGGTTTGTTCGCTCGTTGTCTCATGTCTGCCAGTAAAGTACACAAAAAATGGTTTTATCATTAAAAGAGAAAATCTGTATATATTTAGGGATTACATACAAATACCTGGGTTGTTTCGTAAGGTATTGTGTATTATGTATGTGGGTAAGTCAATACAAATATGTGCTAAGTTTCACTTTCGGTTTTCTTCGTGTATCGCCTTGCGTGCATGTATTAAAGCATTCGTCAAGCTTTCCTGCGAAATGTTAAACAAAGATGTAAATGTGGCGTAAACATCCTTTTAAATAGTTCATTATTATGTGATGTGTTTCAATTTTACTCATTTTAGATATGGCTGTTTAGTTAAAGTTAGACGGTAGTCTAAGTTCTCCTTAAATTACAACACATTTTCAATGCAAGGGTGAACAGATGTCATTACGTTGTGTAGAATAGATGTAATACCTTTAGTACATTTTATGTAAGTAGATGAAACTAATGTGATGTGACTAACTAAAGGACGAGATTGGCTATTGTTATAATCCATAGTTTTTCGTCTTTTATTGAAACTTACTTGTCTTTCTTAAAACTATGTAAGACCAATGAAATACTTATAATTAGTAAGCGATATCACAGTTTTTCGACTTTTGATTAATTCTTTTTTGTGCATCGCTAATTTTGTATATGTTTATAACTATTTATTATTTGTATTCTATACTAGTTGATACACGACGTGTATTACGATAAAAAGTGCCTAATGCCTAAAATCAAAAATGTGCCTAATGCATTGTTTTAGTGGTCTCAAACCATTTTCACATTATTGCCTTTCAAATGAAACCATTTTGAAGCATATCGGTTGGATGGTTTCAGAGTCTATAAAGGACATCCGTACGAACATTTTTCGTGTTTTATATACATATATACCTATGGACGTATATATAAAACACATGTATTCTATACGTATATATAATACGACAGTGAAAATCTAATTAATAAAAGTTATAAGAATAACTAACAATAAATTGGTAAGGAAGTTATAAACTGTAATCTTATAAGATTAATTAATCTTATAACATTAATTGAATGTTTGATAAAACTTTGACTTTTAATTTTGACGATGTTAATAGTGCTCTGTTGCATGTCTCACATTGGTTCACTATAAATAATTTACTTTTAAATGCAAAGAAAACCAAATGCTTAGAATTCGTGTTGCCAAATGTAAAAAAAGTAAATAAATCTCTTAAATTAAACAATGAAACATTAAATATAGAGGAATCCACGGTTTTTTTAGGGGTGACCTTGGACAGTAAACTGCAATGGGGCCCGCACATAGCATCTCTCACAACTAAACTTGCTAGGGCTGCTTATGCTGTTAGAAAAATAAGGCAGCTCACTGACGTCGACAGTGCTCGGCTTGTTTATTTTGCATATTTCCATAGTGTTATGTCTTATGGCATTTTACTGTGGGGCAAAGCAGCCGGTATAGAAAAAATTTTTGTATTACAGAAAAGAGCCATTAGAGCTATTTATAAACTAAAATCAAGGGAGTCCTTGCGTGTCAAATTTAAACAAATAGGTATACTTACAGTAGTTTCCCAATATATTTATAATAATTTAGTGTTTATACGGAATAACATAACTGCATATAAACAAAATTGTGATTTTTCAAATCGTCAAACAAGAAGGATGCATCAATTGGCTACCTCTTCGTACCGTCTTTCTAAAGTGCAACGTTCTTTTATGGGACTAGGTATAAAATTTTATAATAAAGTCCCAAAACAAATACATGACTTACCGGTGCAATCTTTTAAGAAACGTGTAAAGGCTCAGCTCTTAGGCAAGGGCTACTATAGCATAAATGAATATTTAAATGACAAGGATGCTTGGAAATGACTAGCTAGGCAACCAGTTCTGCACAGGTTAAAGAATACCTATTTTTGTAATAGATATAAGTTTTATTTTTAAAAGATGTGCTGAGGAGTTTCTTTACGGCTTTTCTTCTCCTCCATGACAAAGCACCTTTCCGAAAAGCTGGTAGATTAAAAAAATGACGCGCATAAGAGTATCAGTGATACCTACATGAATAAAGATTATTTCATTTCATTTCATTTCATTTCATTTCATTTCAAACGCAGTGTTGATGATTTATCATACGAGATCAAAGGAATTTAATAATTGATAAGGATATTCGACCTTAAGGCGTTTTCTAATACAATATCTACGGGTAATCAATACATTTTAGTTTTTATTTTAAAACTTTCATCATTATTATAGCGTTTATTTACATTTGCCCAGAGCAGATGCAAGCTTGCTATAAAAACACCAATTATTCTTTTCAGATGCACCTATTATTGGATGTTTTGGTAAAAGTCCTTAAAAAAGTCACATAGTTAACATTTTTTTCAAGTGACGGTTGAGACGTCCAAGGGTCATATTTGTTTTCTAACGCAAGGACTTGCAAATATTTCACGTGTGCGTTAATTGTTTGCTTTTATCATTTTCATATAAAGTTTAGTTTTTAAGACCTTGATGGTACTGGTGGCCTTGGAGAGAATAATAAGATACTTTTATGTTATTTTATGATATTTTTAACTTAAAATTAATTATTTAATGCGAAAAATACTTCGTAACTATAATGTTTTTATTTCATCCGTGTCAAGGAAGTCAAGGATTTTAAAGATTTTATTGAAAAAATTGTAAGTTCATTCGTCATGGGTTTTTCCAAAATTTTTTACTTTTTTTTCAATACATTTTAGACAACAACGTTTATTTCCACATTAAAAGCATGGCTTTGGAAGAGCTAACTCTTCTAATCGATTAAGGAAACTGATACAACCAACCTCTCACGTCAGAAACATTTACCTTCTTCGTAAACTAAATTCCCTATACCACTAAAACAAGGACCAACAAAGAATACAAAACTGTATAATCACCCGGTAGCGTTTAATAATTACAATATCAGAGTGTACTCCATGATATTGCATTGGATTTGTTCCCTTTCACCAGCCGTGACTCAAAGCCTCGTGACTGTCTCCTGTTTTACCAGAACTGGTTTTTATCTGTGCTTTATTTAGACACAAAATAATATAAAATAAAATATTATGAGTACCTAATAAGATCGTTCAGTGTCGTTGTTACTTAGACTAAATATTAAACTAAACTAATATTATAAAGAGGAAAGATTTGTTTGTTTGCATTGAATAGGCTCCGAAACTACCGAACTGATTTGAAAAATTATTTCACTGTTGGAAAGCTACACTATCCCCGGGTGACAGGCTATATTATATTTTTTTTTTCTATTTTTCCCGAAGCGAAGCGAGGGCGATTTCCTAGTATTAAAATAAATTTATAAATGTTATCCTTATAGTCGTATTGGGGCGGCTTATTTACCTTTCTGTGCATCCTGACTGGCAAACCAGGCTGCTGGTGGTATTCTTCTTTCTTGAGTCAGCCGCCAAATAAGTCGTCGTGTTCTGGCTGGGATCTTGTGAGCCAGTTCTATGTTAACAGAATTTATATCTGTAAGAGTTTAACCTAGTAATATTTTGTAAGGCAAGACCTAGTTATATTATAAAGGCACATATATTTAAAACGTCAATCTAGATAAGTGTCTATAAAATTTAAAATTATAAATGTAATGTCAACATCGCCTCTAAGAACCTAGTTGCATCTCATTACGGATTCCAATTAAATGGCTGAATCGTGTTTTTCAAACAAATTGTACCTGTGTTTTACAAAATATTTAAATTCAAGTAAAGTAATTCAAGCTCTTTATTGCTTAACTCAGTAAAAGCGCTCATGGCCTGATGAGAAACGTTCACATCACGCCTTATGTTATCTATAGGTTGCAACAAAATTTCTTTGGAGGTGACAAATAAAAAAAAAACAGATTACACAGAATATTATGTATGTACACATGTAACAAATCTCGGGACAAAACTCGGAATATTAAATACTTTTGTATTATTATCTTTTATTTTGTAATATTTTTTAAAAGATGTGCTGAGGAGTTACTTTAGGCTTTTCCACGACAAAGCACCTTTCCGAAAAGTCAAAAAATTACGTGCATAAGTGTATCATTGATACCTATATGAATAAAATATTTTGACTTTTGACTTTTTTGACCTTTGAAACTCGCGTTCTTCGTGAAATTGAGCCCCATTTATGCGAAGATGTCGTCCAAAATTAATCTAAGAAGATACCCCGACTACAGCGGAGTCGTGGCGGTCAATTAGCTGAAATTATATTCCACACATAATGTCATCGAAAGTCCTTTAAAACAAAATAAAAATTGTAAAAATATTACTTAAACAGGTTGTTCTATTTCATTTCAAAGTTCAAGCGCTCTTAATGAAAAACCTTTTATAAGGGTTCCGATAAAAAAGAACTTTAAATATTCGCCTGATAAGTTTGCAGTTCCATTGCAAAGTGTAGATCTATTTTCTGTTTTGTTTGTCCAACCGCCAAGAAACTTTAATTATAAAAATCTGTAAAAGGTGTTTACTAAGTAATTGTTTAGTATTAATTAAATAATGAAGCTTCATTAAACGAGTACCAGAAACCTGTGAAGAGAAGGGACGGTTCTCCAAGGATGCTCGTGAGGCATGCTCGTGACCGTAACTGGCATTGTTACCCTATGAATGGTTATTTACTCATAATAACCTGTTAAACATGGGCTTTTATATCTTTATGCATTCAACGGTACTAACTATAATCATTATTACATAATAATGCAAAGCTTTGATAATTTGTCGGTAGAGGACGTTTCTGGTAGGTAGGTAATTTTAATAGCTGATAAACGTTAAATATGTGGTAGTTACCATATCTAAAAAATAATTTTCCTAGTAAAATCCATAACTAGCCATTGAAGCATTTTAGCTATTACTAGCGTATAGAACCGACACCGCGAACACCATGTATGTCCCAATGCATTGGCGCCACGTGGCTTCAATCTTCAATCAAATCGAACCTCCCGGGCGAGACACATTTTGTTCGAGATGTCTGTTCTATGACATTATACTTCAATGTAACTAGCAGTATATTTTTTGATATACCTATATACCATAACATCAAAAAATGCAGCAAAAATATGCATTAAATTAAACAAAATTATTTTCGCTGAAGGTTATTAAGCAATAAAAAGTACAAACCGCATGACATGATAAAGACCTCATTTTTTCAGCTTTCTATACCTAACATTCAATTCCCTGAACCAAACCCTGCATTCCGGAAATGTTATGAAAATTAGAGCCATCTGGTAACCAAATTTGGTAATAGGTTATCATTATATTTCATATATACTACTATATTTTTGCAACAAGAGGAGCATCTCAGTTGCATTGCAGACTAGAAGAAAGCAATTAACCAATCTTTTTTAATTTCACTATCAAAATCCGCAACTGTCACTGTTAAGATTCTCCATGTAAAATCTGGTTTCAACTGTTAGAAAGGCAGTTTTTTTTATTTTAACATAAATGACACAAGAACACCTTGTAATAATTAATTTTATATTTAACTAGGTATGTATTTTTAAATTCATAATACTCGTAATTACCATTGGCAATTATTGGTTCAATTATTTTTTAATATTCAAGATATTTTTACTTGTAAATTCTTGGACGATCTGTTTGTAACATTTACTAGGTACACTTATTCCGGGTTCACCGAACCGGACTTGTGACGTCATTTAACCCATCCTGTTAGCAAGAATAACGTTTTATTTCAAGAAATATGCGGGACTATCTCAAACGTCATCAGAGTTTAAAGTGTTTAAAGAGAGAGGTTTTTATGTCTAAGTTATCGTATACTACCAAAAAAATTGTGAAGACTTCAAAAAAGATAAACCTGTGGAATAGGTAGAATAAATTTAATTGAAAAGGATTTCAGATCTATAAGTTTAGTACATATACCTGTTTGTCCTACCTGACCTTTTGATTACTTAAACTAATCTTATTTATTTAGTTGATAAATAAAACAGGTTGTGAATTCGTACCCGGACCAGCTTTGTTTCTGTAGCGAATGTATTTAATCAAATGCTTAATAATAGATACAATATTATATGATCTATACTATAATAAAATTCAAAGAGCAAATTGTCTGTACATTGAATATTTCAAAAAAAAATTGATCGGGGGCACTTCAATAACGTTAGAGCATATAAATATATATATATTTAATTTTGTCTGTCCGGGCATCACATCAAAACCCTTGAACGGATTTCGATTAATATTAGTAAAGTTGTTACTATTATGAATATTGTATATTCTGGGTCATATTTTAGGGACAGAGGATGAATGTTTGTACGAAATATATTCAAAACATCAACCGGTTTGCTTCTTTGCAACAATAGTTACTTGCTTAAATTGATGAAATATGTTTTTTTTAAGTTTTTTATAATTTTGAATTTATAAGAAGAAAAAACAAATTAATCTCAATATTGTTTATTTTTCAAAACCCGCTGCCGGGCTACAAATACTTTGTAATTGTATTATACCTTTCAGTATATAAATTCCTAAATATCAGTACTTCAATGATATCAATAGAAATTGACCGTTTTTTATTTTTTTCTGCAAGAGGTACAAATAAGATAAAACAAAATTTTCACATGTGAAGCTGCGGGCAACAGCTATTATCCAATAAATCTTAAATATTTGAAATATTTCACTTTATCTAAAATAAACAAGTTAATGAACAAGACAAGTTACGATCATTGACCGCAAAATTACAGGACATTTTTTAAAGATGCGACCAATCGGTTAATTATACTTAATTATAAAATTCGTTTGTAAAAACAATATGAATTAGCTGCTGTCATGTGACTGATATCGTGTCATTATTAAGGTCCAAACACACAATACGTTGGTGTAGAAAAGATTTTACTAAAATAAGAGTTTGAATTTGTCATAGAATTTGACGCCGGATTGTGAATTAGATGCTTTGCCCAACCGGTTCCCACATAGCAATAAAATTGTGTTTTCCTTGCGTAATACCGCCCAAGTCATGTGACTATGCAAATATCCAGTGATAAAATTGTTACCATGTGAATTGAGTACAATGATGTAAGGTTAAATTTAGATACACAAGCGTGAGTAAGTAGGTTTTAGCAATAAAATTAGTGGCAGAAATAAAACAGTTGTACAGTAACATAACAGTGACTTAGTATAAGTGTGTATGGGCTAAGCACGTACAAATTATTGTCGCGTCAATTTCTTCGGTTCATTGTTTTTTATTAGAATTTTATTCAGTTTGCAATTAGCGGGCATCATCATTGCACGTATTCATTTATCATTATCAATAAGTTTTATATCAAATACTTTTTATATCAAATTATTTCTTTGTTATATTTTATTTACTTAACACTTTATTGCTTGTATACCATAATACACATAAGAGCACACGAAAAGAATAAAAACAATGGGCAATTATCATAGTTTTAATTTCTCATTATCTGTTAACATTTTAAGGGGATACACAACCTAACAAAGTGGTTTATAAAAAACATGTCAGGTATATTTGTACCTGACTCATCCTCCTTATTAACCCTGAAATATTTATACGTGTGACCATAATTTCGACATAATTGATTATGATTATGCAATACAACCTTTAATTTGAAATTGTGTCTTTAATTGGAAATGTTGTAAAATAATACTCGTAGTATGTCTTTCCAATGCTACACGACGATTTATTTAAAAACTATCCTCTGTGTGCATTGCAAGAGTGAGAAAAGAGGGGGGAGAGAGAAAGTGAAGAGTGAGAGAGAGAAAGAGAAGAGAAAATGTTTATTACTCAAATATTTATTTATGTACAAATTGAAGTAACCTTACTTGTAGTCTACTTGTATGTAGTTGTAGTAGTCTTACTTGTAGTACTACAGGTTTATTTCCTAAAGATGCACAACCATTAGCAATTCACAATCGAAGTTCGTTTTGTAAAATAAAGAACAAAAGCTTGCATGTTGGCCTGCTTTGCTTAACCTTTCAACTTAGTTCGGTTCAACGTTCGCCATTTTAAGAACTGAGGATGTAACGAGATGTAAAACCTTGTTGGATATCCCCGGCCGATGTATTTTTCTTCTAAATAAATTTTAATAATTTAAGATGTATCTCTCATTACATTAACTGTCATGTGATAGGGTCCCCTGTGTTTTCAGTGATCTCATTATCAATTTATTTATATTTGATCAATTAAATTAATTGAGCATACAGTCAATTGAGTATTATCGATTTAAACGAAGTTCATACAGTTATTCAATTTGCAGAATTTTACTGAAGTTGTCGTTCTTTATAATATTAGTATAGATTATTACAATAATAATATATACTAAATAATAATATAATAATAGTCAAGATAAAAACATGTATAATTTTAAAACATATACAAGAAATGAGTCACAAACGACTCATTTGTAACTCTGTCGAAACAGAGTTATTTGATATAGATAGGATCGATTTCGTTGATGTCTTTTGTATTACATTTTTTCAAATCTTTGAACTTTACATAGCATGCTGTGACGATAGATTTAAGTTTTTTTTGTTTCATAAATCCACATTACATTTAAAAAAACTCACATACTCTTGCTAAGATATGCCTGATTAATACTCGCAATTGATTTTGCATACATATTGTTTGTCATTGTAAAGTAAAATTTTGAGTTAAGGTCAATTTTAATTAATATGTGAGAGTGCAGAAAAGAAATGATTATACAAAAATTATAGATTTAAATCTATGCAACGTAAATATGTGCAAATATATGTGAAACTAGAGTAAATTAAAGTGACTATTTATTATATTAATTTTGTTATAACTCGACATACAAGACAATCCGAAGTACCTACATGCAATGTATTATGTAACAGTGGGATAAATCGCGACCACAGCCAAAACAAAGGTTTTTCTGTGTAAATCTTTGTACAAAATATATATGATAGTAGAGAGTTAGAAACATATGTGGATTTTACGATGGCGTACATTACTATATTTTTTATTAATTTTCAAAGTTGTATACCCCAGATATATTCTGGAAATAATGGTTGATATTTGGATAGGGATCTTATAAAGTAATTTAGTGACCTCCCCTACATCCCCTAACAGATTACCAATATATGAGCAGTCGCCCTGTATATACTAATTTATATTATAATATTAGTAGTAAGTAATAATGGTTGGGAAAAATATGCTACATATTATGTTAATTAAAAAAATATCGTACTGGCATTAAAGATGCAACAGCTGAGAGACATCCGCGTAATTAGAATAAAAACAAAACGCGTTTGCCCTTTGCGTGTAGCGGAGGGGTAAGGGGAGGGGCGAGCAAATATGTTAAGCGGCAGAGAAAGTAATGGCTCTTCCGCAACTGCAACCGATGCGGGAGCATGTGACTCCGCTCACATGACGTGCGAGGGGAACGGGGAAGGGGACACGCGGGGAAGGGGGAAGGTGGGGCAACAATGTTTTACGTATTATTGCGAAAACGATAGGTAGTACGTAAACTAGGCTAACGTTACGCGTCTTACGTATTTTGTATTTCTAGCGTGTATTCTGTATTGACATGTTATGCAATACTAATTAACGAGTTTGTATTCAGGTGAAATGGCTTTTGGGCGATCTTCTTTGGAAATGTCGTAATTGATGAGTTTGGGTAATAACATATATATAATTAGACTGAGAAGGGTTCTTTATTTGTACGCATGGAGAAGTGTCGTGCAGATTTTACGATTTTTCCTTACGGTACGGTTTTTACTTTACGGATTCTAGTTATATGAGACGAGTGTTCAAACGATGTCGTCACTCTTGTTGATGAAGAATAAGTACGTACCAATGTTAACCGTTACTCCAATATATCATAGGAAATATATTTTAAGTTTAAAATATAAAGTGGTTTCAAAAGTATGTAAAGTCTGCTACTTATTTTAAAGTCAAGTTACTTTCAGTATAATTTATTAAGTGTATTGGAACTAGATTTGTTATTATTTGTTGTATGTTTAATATGCAAAGAAGTTAGAGAGTAAACTTATCTAATTACAATATATTCTACATAAGGAAATAATCCACAAAGAAATTCAGTTACCTACGTAAGTAAATCGAAATTCAAAAAATTTTTGACGTTCGAAAAATCAAAACGGTCATCAAAAGAATAAAATCTCCAGTCGGTCAATTATGAACTCTTAATTCCAGCCAAGTTCCAGTGTAAACGTCAAATTCGTGTTACGAAAGCGGTCACGTGACACTTTTTAGCCAATCATACGTCGTTTAAAGCCCGAGAAATTAATTGCCTGGAACATAAATGGTTTTATAAAAGTTCATAATAGGCCCGCAGATCGTGACTAGAGAGATATATTTAGTACAGAGACTCAGTGTGTAAATTTATCTTTTTTACAATTGATTACTTACTCGTATTAGTAAGTGCTTATTATAACATTTTGAGCGTCCAAAGACCGGTTTGTCGTAGCATCCGGCACATAGCATTTACATGGTATGTGATAAGGATGTGGATTATCCTTCTCAGAAGTGTTTTCTGACGCTTAACTCATGTGATCACGCTGTTTCGATAGTCTTCCACGAATGTTACATTATTATGAATTGTACCATCATCATCATTAGGTATTATAGGTCATAGGGTATGTTATGCCATTTTAACCTAAAATTTGTACTATCTATACTAATATTATAAAGCTGAAGAGTTTGTTTGGTTGAACGCGCTAGTCTCAGGAACTACTGCTTCGAATTGAAAAATTCTTTTTCTGTTTAATAGTCCATTTATCGAGGAAGGCTATATAACATCATATATTTAAGTAGTTAGTTTTTTTCACAAACTAACGTGGGTGAAACCACGAGGCACAGCTAATTGACTTATATATTATGACGACTATTGTAGCCTAGTTGGTAGCAGTGGCGTGCGTAGGCCGTGAGAACAAGGCAAGCCCAGCTGTGTCGTACAACCCAGGATCTCGGGATCTTTGGCCCAACAACACAGAACACTCCATTCCATACGTATAATATTTACCAATAAATAATATGAGTGTTAACAGCTGCAGAGTGATGATAGTAAAGCAATGATAGTAAGCTGGGATTTTCGGCTTGTATTTCGGTTGGTAGTTGGAAGCTGTAGTTGGTAGCCACAGCGAAGCAATGAGTCTCGCGTTATTTTCCCGGCCGGGGAGATATTATTATTATGTAAGAGTTAATATTTTTACTCGGGTCATGGGTGTGTCAGTGAGGTTGACCTTAAAAATCGTAGTGTGTTGGTAACTTTGACCATTGATAGCATATAGTATAGATTAGATATCCATCAAACGTCACGTATTCCATCTCCAAGTACCTCTTCGAAGTCTTTTTTTCCAAAGTACAAAAAGTAAATCTACTAGCTTATTTGAAAAAATCAAGTCTGACTTAGATGATAAATAATTGTATTGGTGTATTCAAAATAATAAATATATACCTAGAAGAATTTATTTAAATAAATTAAAAATCAATTAGGTCAAGGGTGCGCTAAGTAAGCAAATTTATACGTAATTGCTTACTCTCTAATAACTTGACAAGGTTTGAGAAAGTGGCCGAAGTTTTATCACTGTGAAAATATTTAATGTGCACAAAATATGTAGTATGTCTGTTGAATGCTACAGAATGAATCTCTAAAATTGTTGAAACCTGGTTTGAACATCAAGTCTTACACAGGACTTAAAACTATTTCAACATCCTTGTATTGATTGCCTCTTAGTGCACCTGATACCTACTATAGTAAGTAAATTTGCAAAGACATGAGCCTACGTGAGTCAAGTCAGTTACACAAAAACATTTAAATGGCAAATTGGCTACTGTAATGTACTAAATTGGCACTAATGACGTGTATTGATAAAATACCTACATAATATGTTAAAATATGGATAGAAAGAACAATGCCCAAAAATTATTTTTTATTTTTGTTAGCGTCTTAAAACGTCAGTTATACCGAAGCAATTCAATATTTTTTTTACGTATTTTAAAATTAATACCTATACCCGTATTACCCAGCGTAAAATAATTTTATTAATAAGTGATGAATTGACTATAATAACAATGATGTCAACAATGTCAATTTTCATTCGGGCACTCACTTCGATACATAGCTTGTATCAAGCAACATAAAGGGAGACTTCTGGCCAATATTACAGACAGAATTTCGTTATACATGTTGGTATGACAAATGTAATGATGTCAAATTTCCATATCCGGTTGTCAATCAAAACAAAGTCAGAATAAAATAATGGTAAAAATTACAGGCGGCCATAAGTCTCCCCTACTCTATGACTCAATGGTTATAAGAATTCAATCTCAAAATACTTTGGTTCTGGGGTGTGTCTGCTGAAAATTCTTATATATCTAAGCTCAGAAATTAAGGCGGCGATTTCTAGAATTTTTTTTATTTTAAGACGCTAAAGTTGAAAATGAAATAAAACGATGTATGGCAGTTGGGCATTGTTCTTTAAACTTGAATAACATTTTATTATAATACAACATATACATATATTACAACTTCATTAAATTGATGGATTGACGTTATAATAAAGATGTAGGCATCTACAATTAATTTTGACTTTATTGTTCCTAAGCGATTAATTTATCATATTGTAGGCAATTTGTCTTCACATCTGTCAGCATTTCGAATACAATGATGTCGATCACGCGAATAAAGAAGAATGGTCATTTTTCACTTGTCTATGTATAGAAATGAATTGTATCTTAAAATTCAGCTAAATGAATAGTAAGTATATTAATTTCGCTTATCATAATGTTAAAAGAAAAGCAGGATACATATTTTAAATATTTGTTTCAGCTTATTCTAAGTCAAGGGTAAAGGATCGCCATGTTTTAAATGTATTTCAACTACTCTTTTTTTACGACATTCCAATTTATACACTACTACTTGACTTTATTGCACTCTATTTAGTCCTTCGTTGTTGCGCTTGGCTCTACGATTTTGTGTGTGTTACCTCTTCTACGACCCTATTTATTTATTTATTAATTTTATTATACTTTATTATTAAATATGTATATCATGCGAAATTAAAACTTTCTAGCACTAGCACATTCTGCGGACGGAAGGCCATGACAAAACTATAAGAGTTCCGTTTTTTACTACGGAACCCTAAAAAGGACGTTTTACACCATAGCTAGGTACATATTCCTATTTTAGACTAAATTTCGAGCATTAATAAAAGATTCCAGCACATTTAGTTCTTTATGAACGTGACTGAATAGTAAGTATTACTTAGATTAAACCTATTAATGTAACTTTTAACTTTAGCATATTTTAATTTTCAAATGTACATTTTCCTATTATCTATATATTAATACGTGAAACAAAAACTTTGTATCCCTTATTACGACAATACGCGGACGGAGGAGTATGAAAGGCACACTAAAATTTTACTCGAAGAAGAAGTGCTGAAAGCTAATAATTTTATATATTATGCAGAAAATAAACATAACACACTTGCATTTGATACACACACACACACACACACACACATAAATGTTGATGTGAAGTAGCTCTTTGATACTTGGGGTCAATTTTGTCCACAGAACGGGTCTCAAGTTGTAACACTTATTTGTTATAACTTGCTGCTTCTAATGACGCACATTAATATATGAGAACTGTATCTTTCCTTAAAAACAAGCAAAGAACTGCAAAGTTAAACATTTTTATGCTAATATTCGGCAGACAACTTATACCGTCTAGTGAATGACGGTTTACAAATTTAATACCGTTTCCTCATGAGCACCGTTACTCATGGATAAACGCCACACCAGCCAGGGCAATAACACGGCAAACCTTAATATTATGCCAAACAAGACAATTTTATAGTTTCAACTACGTCTTTATGAAATGTTGCCTATACTAGTGGTTCCCAAACTATTCACTCCATCGTCCTTACATTACATTCCGCGTTTACTAAGGGAGACCGTAGAGATCAAAAAACATCCGAGGAACTTTAACAGAGAAGATGGATATAAATTAGCGTTAGTACAATCCCGTGATTAGCTTGTATGAAAGAAAATCGAAAATAGCGCAGAGTTCAGTGCGTAAAGATGTCGTTAGTGTAGTGTATCGTGAAATGAAAGGACAACTATCGAGACGTAAGGTAGACAGGCTTATCTGTCATTAACGTCAATTGTCACCTGTCAAGAGTTTCTCCCCACCACCGCAGTGGGACTATGACCATGATCCACGTAACTGGGTCGAAATATCGGTATTATAAAATACAAGTCGTGAGTACCGTGTCCGCGATGATATTCGCAGTGGAAAAGCATAAGTCGTCTTGCGTTGAATTTTAGTTATTAATATGATTGGAAAGAGGGACAAAAGCTGCATATGCTCAATTTTTTTCAAATTTTTATCACTAATCTTGACGGTTTTGTGCAAGGAATCGTGACGTAAATTCCTTTGACTACTTACTGATATTTCAACAGTTTATGTGCTCTCCTGTAAAGGAGATCCCCAATTTTCGGCCTCGAACCATATGTAATCTGTGCTAGAACATCGGACTAGACAAGAGTAAACTATATACCAAAAAATTCGTCTTATTTATAAGATAAACATATTTAAATCTTAGCTTCAGCTGCTCTTGCCAAATGAACAAAATAATGCAAAAAAATTTCACAGTATTTACCTCATTACATACGATTTTATAATCGATTGAATCGATTGATAATTATCGATTGATGGAACATAATAATATATTTTATGTATTATTTAGTGATTATAATTATAATATTAATTTATTTTTTACATATTTTTGTATTCCATATAAATCAAAACTATGTAATATATTATAATTACCATTCAATCGTTACGGTAATTTTATTAAATTACATTTCGAATATTTTGACATCGATTAATCGATTGACAACAATGATGATGTAATCCCTAATAATGTCATTTTGGTAACCATAGTATTTATAAATAACACCACTGTATTGTCATATTTGTCATCGATCTTTCATCTTTCTACGCGTGTTCTTGTATATTTTTACTATCAAATATTTTCAGCGTATTTGGAGTCCTATTTACTATTGAAACTCATCGACACGTACACAGTGATTTTAATTTTCTATTGTATTCGCTTTCGTACTTGTGTTTTGGTGAATGTGTTTCGCAGTTTCGCTACAATTTCTTGCAAACCAATACTATATGAATATGGACTCCTTAATCGCCTGTTTTGTGACTGACAAAGGTTCAGAATAAGTCCTGAACACTGGATAACGTACCCTATACATCTTTAGAAGATCAGGAAGTTGCTGTGACCATACTTACAATGAGTATATTATGGTATCTTGATTGGGCAAGGTACTAACGAAATATAACGCCTCCTGCACAACTACACGAAATATTAATATATTATAATGATAACTAATAAAATCTCTTGAAATATGCAATAGCTTTTATTATACAACCTTTTTATGACATTCGTTTTGGGTGAAAACCATTGAAGTAGTAGATATTATAATAGACACCCGCCAACGTAAGTGTAACATACATATTAAATAGCACTGTGACACGAGTATGACATAATCATAACCTATAATTAAGGTGATTCATTCTAGGATTTCCTTAATTGGCCATTGCTGGCAGCCGTGAAAATTGGAGAAATTGAACTTTTTGCAATAATCTAATTAACAGCCAATTTCCAGTCTTGTCTACTTAGGCCTGAGTTTCTATGGAAACTGGGGTTCTCCATTGCAATTTTCATCTTATGCCTATTTTCAACTGAAGGCGCGATATGTTTAAAATCATATGTACACTCCAGTCGTAGTGTGTACTTCCCTTTGTGACTTGTGTAAGCCATAAACAACATAAATAGACTATGGCAAACTATAGTCATATACCTAATTTTGTGAATAGTAATTATTCAGTGTGTATATTATTCGGTGATATTAAAGCCTTAGAAACTTACCTACTGCTTTTTCTATTAAATATAATTAATAAAAATTGTAACGATAATTATTCTTTGTTGTTTTCTTTGAATAATGTAGCTAAGCCCAAGTATTTTTTACGACTGTGTCAAAAAATAATTACAAAATGTAAAGAATAAATAAATCTGAGAGTTCGATTAAACAACATTTTTAATCGGAATGATCATGTGGCTCAAACCGATGCAAGGTGTTTAATAAAAATCAATCTATTTTATGATTTATTCGCCGTATAAGCGTTGTAATCTTAGTCAAATATCTACCAATAGCCGGCAAACAAAGGTTTGAACCAAGTAAACTTATGACGCAACTAGCGTGCGAAGCTCGGTGATATCCTCCGCCGAAATGTCAAGGCTTCCATTGTAGTCACATGATTCGGTCACATGACGGCGTGTCTACATTGGACGATACGACAACGATATAGCTTTATAATTCAAGAGCTTTTAAAACATTACTCAACAATATAACATTTACTGGTGGCACCTTTAAGCTCTGCGCCGCGCCATTCGCGTTGGCATCGCTAGAAAATTAGTTTTATGTACGCACATATTTACAGTACAAGCTTTTGTATACACAATACATTAATATAAGGGTTTTTTTCCACTACAATGCATCATTATTTTTTCCGCGTCGTGGTTAGAAACGATTACTTCTTATTTTATGACTGGCAGATAAATTAAAATATGAATTTATCTGCCAGTCATAAAATAAGAAGTAATCGTTTCTGCTACGCCTTATGATACAGTTTCATATCTTGTTACAACACTCACAATTGTGCAACACATCGTACTATTATTAATTACACTTTATCTAGACACACTCCACCATGCACGTATCAGGTTGCCATGATGTCTACCGGGCGCTATTCATCTCGCAATAATAATAGTCTTCCTCACTGGCATTGTGTCAGTGCGGGACTGTTTTCCTTATAATTCACTCTTTTAAATTCAAATGCGTCTACCAGTAGATAATATCGTAATGAAATACCGAATTGTCAATGACGTATGTGGGATCTCATGGACGAGCCATGAGATGTTGGTAGAATAAAAAAAGCGTAAAGTGTATCAGTGATATCTGTATGATTAAACTAGCGCTAAATAAGTATGCTACATTTTATTCAAGATCATGGACCAGCTGAGTGCTAAATTTCATGAAAATCCGTTCAGTAGTTTTTGTGTGAAAGAGTACCAAACATTCATATAGTCTCAAAAACTTTCACATCTATAAATTAATATTATGGAGTAGGATGCATTTGAATATTGATGTCGTTGTCGTGTCGTCCCATGTAAAAGTGTTCATCGACGGCTCAGGCCGTGTTTATGTTGTTCCGATTAATCAAGGATGCCGCATTCCGATGCTCTCGGTCGATTACAGTATAACACATCCTTGTTACGACAAACGACTACTTATAGCGTGGAATTCAATTTCATTCTCTTTGTAGTTTTCCGCCTCAGTTAAGTCTTATTATTTTACAATTATAATTATGTTTCATTTGTTTTTCTTTTTTCTGTCTAATTACAAATATTAGATGATTGTGTAGCTCTGTTACCAGTTCTCCTACTGATCCATTTGATGGTCCTGAGTTCGATGTTCCGACAAAGCAAACCGTACCCTCAGTGGAAAAATAAGTTGAATCCTAAAAAAATTTTTTTTTTAAACGCTTTTATTTTTTCAATAATGTTTAGTTTATAAAATTAGCTACAAGTTGTGAAAATTTCAAGTCTCTACGTAAAATAGAACATAGAGAATTATGCGTCTAAAGTCTGAAAATCGTTTTTTTTAATTTAACAACAAATAAACAATGAAAATTAGTTTAAAATATGATTTTCGTGTATTGTCATCGGAAATACACATGTCTGCCAAATTTCATCAATTTTCATTAAAGGGAAGTCATTCAAATTAACGTTACAAGATTTGATCCTTTGATGCTTTGATGCTCCGAAGTGAAGCTAAATAAAAGCGTTTAAAAAAGGCATAACTTGAAAATTGCAATTTTACAGGAGAGCAAAAAAACTATTAAAATATCAGTCAGTAGTAAAAGGAATTTACATTACCATTTCTTGCACAAAACCGTCAAGATTAATGATAAAAATTTGAAAAAAATTGAGTATACAAAGCTTTTGGCCCCCTTTCCAATTACATTAATAACTAAAATTCAAAGTAACACGACTTATGTTTTTTTCCATTGAGGTGCGAAATGTGAATGTGATTGATAACTATAAATTTTATTTCCAGTATATTATTTATTGTAGAATACCTACGTTTATGTAACCTGTACCACAGGGAATTCTATTGCCTATGTGTGTTTGTGTGTGAGCTCTCTTTCTCTTTTAAGTATCTCATTTTCTGCTGGTCTAGTACGGTCACCTGCAGAGAAAAGTAACCCATCTGTTTAAACAGTTTTAATAGACAGACGGGTTACTTTTCTTTGCAGGTGACGTACATAAAGACTTGCGTCTTGCTCACTGACCTTTTTACAATTCGATGGACGGGAGCATGACTATGCTTACTACGATGAATTAATGCTTGAGTCACCACCTTGTTCCGAATTCTGATGCATCATTAGCAGCTTAGGTTGATTGGTATTTATATATTCTGAACTTGAGATTTGACTCAGAATACCGGTAGTTATATGACATCAGTTTTAAACCTCTGTTTCGGGTGTTCTTACGTCTATTCTTCACGATATATTATTATGTAGCAAAGAAATGTTTGCTTTTACGGTGGCTGTTTAAGATATCTTATTTAATCGTATTATAAATAAAAATACAAAAAATATACAAATACAGATTAGTATGTTTGTCCAACGCCGCGACACCTATCTCAGAATTCTAGTGGGTAAGTTACGGTGTTATGTCGCATCTTTGCCATCTATTGGAGGATTGACTTCCATTATATTATTGTCATATTACGTCATGTAAATCATGCATATGCAAGCATTCCGCTGAGCTTCAGTCCTGCAGGGCTTCGAGACTATTTAGTAATGCAGTGTTGTTCTTTAACATGGTGGCCTCGACAACATGGAGAGATCCTACTGAATAAATTATACCGATAGTACTTACTTGGTAGAAGTAAGCAGTAGTAATGCTGGCCGCCCCCCTTCAATTAATTGGCCCATTGATTTAAAATCCATTAATTAAAAATGTAGTATTGGTTTACGAGGCATGAAAAAATACTCCTATTTTTCTGTGATAATAATACTCTAAAAGGTAATTGGCAGTTTTTAAAATTATCAGTTAGTAAAACTATTAAAAATACTTTTTTTAAATAGTTTTACTAGCTGATAAAAAACTATTAAAAATAATTTTTTTAAATAGTTTTACTAGCTGATAAAGCCACGAAAGAGGTTACAAAATTAGTAAGGTACAAAATTAGTAAGATTTAAGCATTTTGTAATTATATTTAATCATTTTCTTTTTATTTAAATTGTGTGTTTTTTTTTTCTTTCGTTTTAATAAACATTATATTTTGGTTAATATGTCAAAATTGGTGGGAAAATAACGTGAAAATATCAATCTTTATACACCAAGGGTCGATCATACTTTTGACCCCTTTTTTATGTTTATTGCTGTTCGAGGTTGTATAGTTAATACATTAAAATATGTAATCTGACGGATGTGTAAAAAAGAAGCAAATGGAATTGAGTTTGAAATAAACGTCTAAAACGAAAAGTCGTTTTCCTATATTATATCTACAAAAATCCCTGTATATAATGTAGGAGCAGCCACATTTTCCTACAGGTTATGGGCCCAGGAATGTAATAAAAGGGCTGAAATATAAAAACAACCGATATAGTGAAATTTGAATTGGTGAACGTGAAAATCTATCGAGGATGACAGATGATTCTGGATCATCCGGTTCCATTTGTGGAATAAAAAAGCTTAATGGTGCGACAGATTTTGCTATTTGGAAATTTCAAGTAAAAAATTACTTGGAGTGCAAAAACTGGTGGGAGGCTGTTGAATCTGAAGAGGTTACGCCTGCACTGAAAGAAGCTGATAGGAAGGCACGAACCACAATATGTTTATTGTTAGAGCCATCGTGTTTTGCTCACGTATATAATGGCAAAACGGCGCATGAAGTATGGAAAAATCTGTGCGGCGCATATGAAGACAATGGCTGGGGTAGACGAATTTCACTACAGAGAAAATTATGGTCCTGTAAGTTGGATAGTTTTCCATGTATGGAGAAATATATATCAAAAGTGATATCCATTGCACAAGAGTTGGCTGCGATAGATGCGAAAGTGTCTGATGACTGGCTAATTTCCATCTTGCTTGCTGGGTTAACAACTGAATATAACCCAATGATAATGGCAATAGACAACAGTGGAAAAGAGATTAGTTTAGAGCAAATAAAAACGAAGTTAATGCAAGAAGCTAATAGACAAGCAGATGCACGGACTGGCACAGAAGCTGATGAACAAGCACTTGTTTCTAAGAAACGAAATGCAGATTTACCCAAAAAGTTTGTTCGAAAGTCAGTGATGAAATGTTTTAAGTGCCACAAGCCGGGACACAAAGCATCACAATGTACAAAACTGTATGCTGATGTGTGTATGAGTACTACTGCTCAAAATACTAAAGATCAAAATACTTGGTACGTAGACAGTGGTTGCTCTAGTCATATGACTTACGATGCAAACAAGTTGCATGATTATCGGAAAGATAATAATAATTTAAAAATTAAAGTGGCTAATGGTGAAGAAATATCAGTTGTTGGCAAAGGAAATGCCATACCAAAAATCAGCGGAAGATCTAATTTAATCTTAAAAAATGTATTGCATGTACCTAGATTATCAATGAATTTGATATCGGTGAGTGATCTAGTAAGAAATAATTACAATGTAAATTTTGATAAAAGAGGTTGCACTATTCAGAATAAAAACGATGAAGTAGTTGCGAGATGTAATGAAGTTGATGGCATTTTCAGATTAAAGGAAGAAATTAATTCTGTCAATGTAGCATTGTCAAATGAACCTCTGTCAAATTTATGGCATAAAAGATTAGCTCATTTAGGACAAAAATATATGCTGATATTAGAAAAGATGGTAACTGGTATACGATTCGACACGAAACAAAAAATTGAGCCATGTATTCCATGTATCAACGGTAAGACATGTAAAAGTCCGTTCAAAAATAAAGGTACAAGAGCTGAACAAATTCTGGAGATCGTTCACACAGATCTTTGTGGTCCAATGGAGGAGGCATCATTTGCTGGTTCTTTTTATATGCTTTTATTTATCGATGATTTTACACGCAAGACGCACGTTTATTTTTTGACAAATAAAAATCAAACTTTAGATAAATTTCGCGAATATAAAGCAGAAGTAGAGAGAGAAACTGGTAACTTGATAAAATGCATAAGATCCGACAATGGCAAAGAGTTCTGTAACCATGCTTTTGATAAATTTTTAAAGTCATCTGGTATAAAGCACCAAAAGACAGTACCTTATACGCCAGAACAGAATGGCGTGGCAGAGAGGGCGAATAGGTCAATAATCGAAAAAGCAAGGACGTTACTTTGTGAGGCAAATTTAAGCAAAAAGTTTTGGGCTGAAGCAGTTAAAACTGTGGTTTATTTGAAAAATCGGAGTCCAACAAAAGCCGTTACAAATAAAGTACCTCAAGAACTTTGGTCAAATAAGAAAGTAGACTTGAGTCATTTAAAAGTCTTCGGATGTTTAGCTTATGCTCTAAAACCTAAGCAGAAAAGACAAAAACTCGATGTGAAGACGGAGGCTTTGATTTTTATAGGCTATAGTGAGATAACGAAAGGTTATCGACTGATACACCCACAGACAGGTAAGATAACAGTTGCAAGGAATGTAACATTTTTGGAGAATGTTTTTCCAGGTGATAGTATGAAGTTAACACAGTTGAATAACACAGTTGTTCCTATGTCACTTGAGGAGGAACGAATTGAACCTGTGATTCAAGATATTATTTCTGATGTTCACTCAACTAGTGAAGATGATTTTCAGGAAGCAGAGATATCAAACATTGAGATCATTTCGTCTGAAGAATCATGTACAGAGCCGACTGAAGAGAGATATAACTTGCGTCCTCGCAAACCCGTGGATTACACTTGCACGTATATCAATGCTCTCGCGGCAATCGATGGTGATCCGATGACTATGAAAGAGGCTTTATGTAGACCCGATCGTGAGTTATGGCAAAAAGCTATGAACGATGAATTGCAGTCGCTGAAAGAGAACCAAACGTGGACGTTGGTTGACTTACCTCCTGATAAGAAGCCGATTCAATGCAAATGGGTTTTTAAGATTAAACGAGATAGTGATGGTAAGGTCTCGAAGTACAAAGCTAGACTGGTAGCGAAAGGATTTACACAGGTACGTGGCATAGATTACGATGAAACTTATTCCCCTGTAGTGAGAAGCTCGACCTTGCGACTTCTGTTCGCATTAGCTGTAGAATATGATTGGCAAATTGACCAGTGGGATGTTACGACTGCTTTTTTATACGGAAAATTGAAGGAGGACATCTATATGCTCCAACCAGAGGGCGCTGTTGTCAAGAAACAAGAGGCCAAGGTATGCAAATTACAGAGGTCGTTATATGGACTTAAACAAGCATCAAATGCTTGGTTCCATGAGCTTGATAAGGAAATGTTAAGTTTAGGTTTCGTACAATCAAAGATAGAACCCTGCTTGTACCAAAAACTATTAACAGATAGGGATAGAATTGTAGTAGTAATTTATGTTGACGATATTTTTGTGTTTTGTAGTAGTAAACATGAAAGTGAAAAAGTTAAGTTAAAGACTGGTTTACTAAAAAAGTTTAAAGTTAGGGACTTGGGTTCTGCTAGGCACGTATTAGGCATGCGACTTAGGAGAGATAAAAACACTATTTATATTGATCAGGAACAATATATCAATAATGTTTTAAAGGAATTTGAGATGACAGACTGCAAGCCAGTCAATACCCCGATGGAAG
Source organism: Thymelicus lineola (assembly GCA_963932265.1). Taxonomy (NCBI): domain Eukaryota; kingdom Metazoa; phylum Arthropoda; class Insecta; order Lepidoptera; family Hesperiidae; genus Thymelicus; species Thymelicus lineola. Next base: position 10,332,170 of record OZ010691.1, read on the forward strand.
CTGGTCTCAGATTAGAGAAAGCTTCGGATTCCGGTTGTAGGTTGCCATATCAAAATTTAATAGGATGTTTGAACTATTTAGCACAAAATAGTCGGCCAGATATTGCGCACGCTGTAAGTGTATTGTCACAATTCAATTCTTGTTATGATGAAATTCATTTCAAGAGTGCGAAACGGGTGCTTAGATATTTAAAGGGAACATCAAATTTTGCTCTTACTTTTACAAAAACAGGAAAGTTTGATTTATTTGGCTACGTTGACGCGGATTGGGGTGGGTCATATGATAGAAAATCCTTTATTGGCATGATATTTAAATTAGGCGATAGTTTAATATCGTGGGAAAGTCGTAAGCAGAGATGTGTGGCGCTGTCTTCAACAGAAGCAGAATATATAGGTCTTAGTGAAGCATCTAAGGAAGCTATTTATTTAAGGAGTTTGTTGTCGTATTTAATAAATGATACTTGTGACAAACGCGTAGTCATTTATAATGACAATCAGTCTGCACATCACATAGCTAAAAACAAGATGAACCATAATAGGACTAAACATATCGATATTAGGTTTCACTTTGTTCGCGAAGCAATATTGAATGAGGCGATTGAGGTGCAGTATGTTCCCTCAAGCGAAATGGTAGCGGACATGCTAACAAAATCTTTGGCAGGCCCCAAATTAAAATTAGCTTTAGCGAGATTACCCATTAAGAGGGCGGGTAATGTATTTGGTGTTACTTAAGTTTTTGATATGTGATATAAGTATTTTAAATGGGTATGTTTGGTTGTAATGGTGTAATCTCTGTTTTGTTTATGTTTTATTTTATATTTGAGTTAATGTTTTGTTTTATGTAATGTGTCGACGTAGTTGAACATTTTGATACTTCTGTACTTAACTTAGATGTGCTGAACTTAGGTTTTTAAAACACCTGCCAGATTAAGGGGGCGTGTTGGAGGTTGTATAGTTAATACATTAAAATATGTAATCTGACGGATGTGTAAAAAAGAAGCAAATGGAATTGAGTTTGAAATAAACGTCTAAAACGAAAAGTCGTTTTCCTATATTATATCTACAAAAATCCCTGTATATAATGTAGGAGCAGCCACATTTTCCTACAATTGCATTAAAGTTGATTGTGAAATAAAATATGATTATAGATATAATTAATTTAAATTACCAGCTTCCCAAGACATAATTTAACATAAAATATTTCATGATTTTAAATCTTATTTAGTAACGAGAAATTTTCAAAGTCGATGATCACCTATCATTGTACTATTTATTTATTTATTTATTTATTAAACTTTACTCATTTACAGATTTCATCTTAATATTAGTGCATCTACATCACTCTTAAAAACTACAAAGTACCCTATTGCTTACCCTATTTAGATTCCTATGCACAACACACAACGAAGTGGGACTCGTCAATGTTAATTAATATAATTGGCTTGGCTTAATCCACTAATGGCCCACTACTGAGCACAGGTCCTTTCCCCTTGAAGCCTAGAGCATACTCAACCACGCTGCTCCAGTGCGGATTGGTGGAGGGGTTAGTGGCCAACCCGAGTGTCAGAAGTTTTTATGCCGCCCGAGGGCCTTTGACATGGCTTAACGACTGTTATTTTATGATAACAACCAGGACCGACTGCTTACTGCTAGCTTTACGTGCCCTCCGAAGCATGAAAACGCTCAAGAATTTTTTGCCTCTAGCGGTCACCCATCCAACTACCGACCGCGCCCCGCCGCTTAACTTTTAGATCACTTACTCTGTGGCCTACGTGAGAGATCTGATGCGAACGCAAAACGACACGGTGCAGCGCGAAAACAACAAACAGCTTGAAGTGGCTTATGTATTGAAGTGTCCTACGTTACCAAACGCACGTAGAGTGCGCTGCGGTACGATGCTATTTCAAGCGAACGCGATCAGGACTTGATCTTTTCGCGCGAACTGGATGCGAACGTCACCGTCGTTATTTATTCAAATCAATATGTCGGAAACATAAATTTTAATGAATGCTATCCAAGAACGTCCTATATTAAGAGACAAAAGGAATAAAAATTATTCGCACAGTAAATTAGTCGCAGTGTTTAATGGCCTGCACAATATAGTGTTTGACTATTGTAGGCAACATTCAAAGTCAAAGTCAAAGTCAAAATATTTTATTCATATAGGTATCACTGATACACTTATGCACGTCATTTTTTGGCTTTTCGGAAGGTGCTTTATCGTGGAGGAGAAGAAAAGCCTAAAGAAACTCCTCAGCACATCTTTTAAAAAAATATTACAAAAAAAGATAATAATACAAAAGTATTTACTATTCTGAGCGGAACTGGTTGCAGAGCTGGTCATTTCCATGCGTCTTTGTCATTTAAATACTCGTCTACACTATAATATCCCTTGCCTAACAATTGTGTCTTTACACGTTTTTTGAAAGTTTCTATTGGCAAGTCACGTATTAATTTTGGGATTTTATTATAAAAATTCGACAATATTCCTTGAATAACAAGGGTTGAGTCCATAACTCCGCAAACAAATTACGAAATTCCTCATGAATGTGCCACTCTAAGTGTACAAGTTCCACTTCTCTGTCGCATACATCTTGAGTATCTGATATTTAAGGTATGAATATTGCAACAAAAAATAAAACGGATGCGGCGGCGGACATCGGTGGCGGTGCAGAATGTTTGTCGCGCACGGAAGACATAATCGCCGCATCGCATTGAATTCGCATTGGATCGCTTCGAGATCGCGTTCGCATTGAGTCGCCCACGTAGGACATGGCCTTAGAATCGATACAAGCCGCTGGGCTATGAGCACTTAATTACAAATAATAAACTACAAGTAAATAGGCTTGAATTTAAGCAAATATTTATCTTTCGATCGTTGTAAATTTTATAGCTGTAATATTTTTAGTGGAATTTTTTAATGAAAAAATAATGAACGGGTTTATCAGGTCATAAATGACTTTATTGCAATACCTATGTTATAAACATGTTGACATAGAGTCGAAGAGCTAAATTTAGTCAAAATAATGGTAAATGGGGCGTTAAGAACGTCAGTACTTTAAAAAAAATGTAGAAAAAAAAATGGTTAAATTAACAAATTTTTCGGTACTCAGTTTTTTGACGGGGAGTCGTCTATATCTATTAAATAAGAGATAGAGAGCCGCACGCTTAATAACGCGTACTCTAACTTACGAGTATTTTTCACCAAGATATCAATAATGCCCTAGTTGTTAGACAACGAGATTGATCAGTAACTAAACTGACCATACAGTCAATCAAGTATACTTGTCAAGTTTGCAGCGGACTTGACGCGGCATCCATTAAACTTGACGGTATATGGCCACGATATGGCTATCTGGCCTTATAGCTATCTATATGTCGGAGATCATAAAATGTGTATTCGGATTATGAAGATGGCAACACTATGCGAATTAACTACTGTCATCGTTGAAGTAAGATTGTAAGAGTGAAACGTCATTGTCACTCTGGCTGAACGTCAAACGAGCAGTGATCTGGTGGCAACCATCAACTGTACACCACGTGAGAACCGAGGAAAGCTATTAACTTGCCAGCGACGAACGAATATTCTGGACGCCTAGACAAGAACGTAGTTACTTGAAGACGGAACGCGACGTGTGAATTGTATGGTGATATCAGATTGACGAGTAACAGGATCAGACGATTATGCGAGGCATTGGGGTGGCTGTAAGGGGTGATGGGAGGCCACTGGGCCGTCGTGCCCTATTATTTGTTGGCTGTTACTCGGATAATTGAAGACAATCAGTTCTAATGGCGTGTTTAATTATAACCAGTGTAAAACCTGTGTTAAATGAGTTTCTGACTAAAGTGATGTAAACGCCCACTATTGTTATTATTTCCCGAACCACCACCCAACCAATCTTTATTCTCTACATCGGAAGTGGAATGGACCCACATGGTGAGAAAATTTCGCCCACATATGTCAGAAAATAAATGAAGAATGACGGTGGTTCGGATGATATTTGAAATGAATTGGTTGCAATGAGAAACGTAACGACAGTAAACGCGAGTAAATGAGAACCGTGGAATTTTAGAACACGAGGACGTGTTCAGTTTGTCAGAGATGGCCGAAGGAGTAATAGCATCCAAGACACCAAACCAACACAAGACAACAAACCAAATAAAACAAAAAAAAAAAAATTCATAAGACGTGTGTTTGAGGGAAAAGTACTATCTTTCCATTTGGATCGCAAGAATTCGCATTCAAGGTTTTTCAGATAAGGTAAACGCGCCTATTACCGCCAGTTTAAGCCGACTTTGTATGAACTTCAGAAAATTAGATATATGCTGTTATGCTATAAAAGGTGTTTTAATTTATTCTTTAACATGATTAAATATCCTATGATATTCAGTACGTAAATTCAGTATTAAATCACACAATATTTAATAAATAATAATTGAATCTAAAATAGCGATTGCTTCTATTACCGACGCATGGATGATGTTTGTTTCTAATACCGTTTTTTATGTTTCTATTACCGACCACTAAACTAGTATAAATTTAAAATTAAAAAGCTGCCTGCCATCAAAAAAGGTATCATGATATTATACCTTTTTGAAATCCTTATGCTGAGCTCTTTAGTTTGATACCCATACTGCATTATTCAATTTATTTTTATTTTTTGATACTTCAAACAGTGACATCTCACAGCCACCATTTTTTTAATGACACTTATTTAAGAATACTTGGGTTGTCAAAACGAATCTAACGATATCTTAATTGTATTATTTGGTCCAGCCGTTTGGACGATACGAAGTAATAAAAAATATTACAGACATACATAATATACTTAGATGATCACTTCGGTGATCGGTGGATAGGGCGAGGAGGACTGTGCCATGGCCGGCGCGCTCCCCGGACCTCACATCGATGGATTTCTATTTGTGGGGGGAGGTTAAAAGTGTTGTGTATGCTACGGAGTATTCGAACAGAGACGAATTAAAATTAAGAATAGTGACTGCTTTTGATAAAGTTCTAAGTGAAGTGTTCTTGTGCTAAACCGCGTAAAGGACAATTTGTGCAAACGTGCTGAACTCTGCATCACTCGAGGAGGTGAGCATTTAGGACATCTGTTAAGGCTTGTGTAAATAATAAAATCAATACTTAAAACTTCAATCATTGTAAATAAACCCCAATTTAATCATTGTAAATAGGTATGATTCCCCCGTGTGGTGCCGGGTCCACTTTGTAGAATAGCACCACTCCTACTTCTTCCTGGAATGTCGTAAAAGGCGACTAATAGGATATTCCAGGAGACAGGCAGCAGTGTCTCCCTGCGGACTAAGAACATCTACTGCGGTCACCAACACGCACTGGCCAAGCGTGGTGACTACCGGCTACAACCCCCTTATGATAGCCACAACCAAGCCTCGGCCCAAAGTCCCCGGCAGCCCCGCTATTCCTAGTTACGGTGTCGGCTATGGTAACGGCGGGGCAGGGGGTGTTAAGAATCACCGGCAGAGATCGGGCTACCAATCTCAAAAACGACTTCTGCACCTGGCAACATATAACACCAGGACACTGAGGACCGACGACAAGGTGAAAGAGCTGAAAGAAGAGATAGACAAGTTAAACTGGAGTATTGTGGGTTTATCTGATGTCCGAAGAGAGGGGGAGGACACGATAATACTCATATCCGGAAACTTGTTCTATCACTGGGAGGGCGAACATCTGTCCCAAGGTGGTGTCGGGTTTCTCGTTCACAAGTCCCTCGTCAACAACATTGTGCAAGTTGGGAGCGTGTCGTCCAGGGTAGCGTACCTTACACTCAGAATATTCAAACGGTATTCGTTGAAGGTTGTACAGGTATATGCGCCGACTTCAACACATCCTGACAATGAGGTTGAGGTTATGTATGAGGACATAAGCAGAGCCATATATACCTCTAAAGCTCATATCAATGTTGTGATGGGGGACTTCAAACGCGAGACTGGGCATGCAAAGCGGCGCCGAGATGAAAGTGGATCCCTATGGTCCTACACATTTGACGACGGAACCACCGAGGACACTTGCTGGCTAACTTTTTGGAGAAGGAAGGTCTCTTCATGATGAACTCTTTCTTCAGAAAGAAGTCGCAACGCAAGTGGACTTGGATTAGTCCTGATAGTTCCATGAAAAGCGAGATAGACTTTATTGTGGCAGACAAACGGCACATATTTAATGATGTCTCTGTGATCAGCAGGTTTAAAACCGGAAGCGATCACCGACTTGTAAAAGGCACATTAAATATCGACCTGAAGCTGGAACGGTCACGCCTGATGAAGTCTACGCTTCGCCCAACACCTATCCAAATCCAGGGATCCAAAAACTTTCAACTAGAGCTGCAAAACCGTTTAGCGTACCGAGAATCGTGCACGTCAGTGGACGAGTATAACACCAGGATGGTAACAACTGTCCACGAGGTAGGGTCGAAGTATTTCAAGACCCACCCTAGTGGTAGATCTCAGGTTCTCTCAAAACAAACTCTCGGTCTTATGAGGGATCGACGAGAACTATGTGTGCAGTCTCCAACCTCTATGAAGGAATACCGACGGCTCAATGAACAGATCTCCAAGTGCAGGCGACGCGATTTGCGAAAACACAACGCAAATCGTGTAAAAAGCACTATTGAGCGAAACCAGGGCTCATAAGTGTTCGCCAGGGATCTGTCTATTGGGCAAAGTCAGCTTACGAGGTTGAAGACCGAGTCCGGCACCATGGTGTCGTCGAAACCCGAAGTTCCGAGGGAGACTGAGAGATACTACGGACGGTTGTATGCCTCCTGTCAAGCTTAACCTCCTCGCGAGGAGAGCGACAAGCGAGCTAAACTGACCCGACACTACACCGAAGATATCCTGGTCGTCAGCCTGTATGAGATTAGAAAGGCTCTCAAACAGCTTAAAAACAACAAGGCACCGGAGATGACGGAATCACAACTGAGCTTCTGAGAGCTGGAGGGAAACCCTTTCTAGTGGCGCTCCAAAAACTGTTCGATTCCGTCATCAACCGGAACTACCCCGGAAGCGTGAAGCAGAAGTGTGGTGACGCTGTTCTTCAAGAAGGGCGATAATGCCCTTTTGAAGAACTACAGGCCCATTGCACTTCTGAGCCACGTTGATAAGCTGTTTTCGAGGGTCCTCACAAATCGCATTGCACGCAGGCTTGACGACTTCCAGCCTCCCGAACAAGCAGGATTCCGAAAAGGCTACAGCACCAAAGACCATATACACACACTGCGGCAGATTATACAAAAGACCGAGGAGTATAATTTGCCGTTATGTGTTGCCTATGTGGACTATGAGAATTGATGATATGAGAATTGGACTATTGAGACCTGGGCGGTACTAAATTCTCTCCAGCGGTGCCGGATCGACTACCGGTATATCGAGGTGTTGAAATGTTTGTACTCATCTGCCACCATGTCCGTCAGAGTACACGACACAGCAACGAGCCCCATCCAATTGCAGAGAGGTGTCAGGCAAGGGGATGTCATATCCCCAAAACTGTTTACCGCTGCGTTGGAAGTCGTGTTCAAGCTGATGGAGTGGAAACGACGTGGCATTAACATCAACGGCGAATACATCACACACCTGCGATATGCCGACGATATATTCATCCTGGTGGGTTCCCTGGAAGAACTTGGTACAATGCTTGGGGACTTGAACAGCGCCTTACAATGGGTGGGTCTTAGGATGAACATGGACAAGACGAAAATCATGTCGAATGTCCATGTCCCACCCGTACCGGTTGTTGTTGATGGCGCTGCTCTCGAAGTTGTGGACAATACAATACCTAGGACAAGTGATCCAGATGGGTAAGTCCAACTTCGAGAAAGAAGTCACTCGTACAATCCAACTCGGATGGGCTGCGTTTGGGAAACTGCGTCATATCTTGTCGTCCAAAACACTACCTCAGTGCATGAAGTCGAAGGTATTCAGCATTGTGTGTTGACAGTGATGACATACGGATCCGAGACATGCTGCTTTACTATTGGCCTAATCCACAAGCTCAAAGTAGCGCAGCGGGCTATGGAGAGGGCTACGGTATTTCTCTACGTGATCGCATCAGACATGAGGAGATTCGTAGACGAACAAGGGTAACCGACATAGCTCAAAGAATTAGCCAGCTGAAGTGGCAATGGGCTGGTCACATAGTGCAAAGGACCGATTACAATAAGAGATTTTTATAAATAAAACCGTATGGGTCGGTAATAGAATTAAGTATGAAGATTACTTTATTCTATTAGCGACAGCAAAAATAAACAATAACTGGCTAAAATTTCTGCTTTAATGCAAACGTGTTTTGATGGATGTCATTGCTATGATTATTTTTCGGTATCAAAAAGTTTGTTAGTTTTGATATGAGATATAATTTAAAATACATTGCCATACATTACTAAAAATTATTGCTTACGTCGAATCTTGTTTAAAAGAAAATCTATGAGACAAAATGTATGGCGTTAATTGATCAAATTATGTAATATACTCTTAAGAATCAAACAAGTTAAAAGAAACATCCAAAATAACGTATTAAAAGAAATAAAATCTAAAATACTAACTGTTGTATAACATCTAACAACGCCATGAGGCGGTATTAGAATCAACTTATGAATATTATGTTTCTATTACCGCTTTAAGGTAAAATTCGAATTAAACCACAAAAAATAGTCAGAATGGTAATATTAGATGTGAATCTAGAAAACCAATATATTATTTATTATATTTACACATTTGCCTGCAGGTATACACATTTTATTTAAGTTAATTTATCTTAAGTAATAATTATGTTTACTTACGTAGCCGGGAGCGCAACACTATGAGACGGGCGTCCGTCTCGGGCGCGTCTCAGTTATTATCGAATTATTCTGTTTGCTGATTATTTACGCACAAAAACTTTATTATTTTTGTTTCTCAATATACATACCTAAAATATTTTTAGGCTACAACTTTCATGAAATGTATAGTATGCCTTAAAATAGTGATTAAAAAAACTGTCGGTGTTGGATACAGATTTTGGGGTGGCGTTATTGGGCGCGTTTACGTTATGATGTTACAAACGGTGGACGGCAAGCATGTAAAATAACAAAGGATCGGAAAAATGTCATTAAGGTTTGAGGTTATAAGACAGCGATTTGGTATGGCATATTTTTTCATTATTCTTAACAAGATTGGATAATCCGATAGTGTTTTAGTGTGTAAATGGTGTTCTTGTGTAAATGGTGCCGTCATCTTGAACTGTCAAAAACCACCTGAGAGAATGTTCAAAGTTAAGATTTCATGAATTTGTGTTTAAGTAATTGTGCTTCGAGTAAGTTCAAGGATTTCCAGAAAATAAGATTAATTAGAAAGAACTGGTTAGAAAGGTGGTTTGCGTAAACTACAAATCGTTTTGGTCGTATTTGTGCTTGATTCAACGAAGTATTTTAAAGTCATTGTACAGTATCTTTTAACGTAATTATGATTAACAAAATTATTCAAAGTCAGTGCAAATACCTATATTGTTTTATTACACCAGTTGAAACATTCTGCAAATGAGATCAAGGATATTCAATTTTCAAACATCTTGACATACTTTAACTATCGTCTACCCTCAGTTCAGAAAAATAACAATTAGACATTTCGTGTTTTTGTCTTTTGTTTTTTTGTGTGTGTTTCAGATAAACTAAGTGACAATGTCAGTGGTATGGACATGCAACCTGTAAATATTAAAACGTTTCTGAGAACCCAAATGCTGTGACCTGTTACACGCGCGGACAAAAGGGGCACGTGACAACTAACTGTCCTGACAAGAAGAATGGAAGCAAGGCTGCGGTCAAGGAGGTTCATTATTGTTAGCACCGCCCTTCTAGGGGTACTCTGGTAACATCATCCGGTGAGTCTGTTGCTTTTTTATTCGATAGTGGATCATCTTGATTACTTTTGAAGGAAAGCTTCCGCGATAAGCTCTCGGGTACTGTGTGTAAAGATATTGTTTATCTTAGTGTTATTGGAGGTAGACGAAATGTGTCGTCCAAGTTACACCCGGGGGTCGGGTTGACTTGTAACAGCGGTTTGTTTAGCACCATCAGACGAAATGTGTCGTCCGAGTTACACCCGCGGGTCGGGTTGACTTGTCACGGTGGTTTGTTTAGCACCATCAGACGAAATGTGTCGTCCGAGTTACACCCGCGGGTCGGGTTGACTTGTCACGGTGGTTTGTTTAGTACCATCAGACGAAATGTGTCGTCCGAGTTACACCCGCGGGTCGGGTTGACTTGTCACGGTGGTTTGTTTAGTACCATCAGACGAAATGTGTCGTCCGAGTTACACCCGCGGGTCGGGTTGACTTGTCACGGTGGTTTGTTTAGCACCATCAGACGAAATGTGTCGTCCGAGTTACACCCGTGGGTCGGGTTGACTTGTCACGGTGGTTTGTTTAGCACCATCAGACGAAATGTGTCGTCCGAGTTACACCCGCGGGTCGGGTTGACTTGTCACGGTGGTTTGTTTAGCACCATCAGACGAAATGTGTCGTCCGAGTTACACCCGCGGGTCGGGTTGACTTGTCACGGTGGTTTGTTTAGCACCATCAGACGAAATGTGTCGTCCGAGTTACACCCGCGGGTCGGGTTGACTTGTCACGGTGGTTTGTTTAGCACCATCAGACGAAATGTGTCGTCCGAGTTACACCCGCGGGTCGGGTTGACTTGTCACGGTGGTTTGTTTAGCACCATCAGACGAAATGTGTCGTCCGAGTTACACCCGCGGGTCGGGTTGACTTGTCACGGTGGTTTGTTTAGCACCATCAGACGAAATGTGTCGTCCGAGTCTGGTCCCTCGAAAGGGCTGACTTGTCCTGGATGACTGCTTGTTTATTAAAAAGACGAATTGTGTCGTCCGGGTCAATTCCTTGGCTCGTCTAGAAGTTTATAAAGATGAAAATGTGTCGTCTGCGTTGTCACTAAAGTTCTGGCTGCTATGTGGTTTCATTATGAAGCCTTGGGGTTTGTGGTCAGGGAGGCCGAGTGGGAAACTTTTACTTTGCGAAGGTTATGTCTTTTCCAGATGGTCCCCTGCTGCCTCACCGAGGACGGTGAGATTGTCACGATGGCCGTGTCGGAGATCATAAAATGTGTATTCGGATTATGAAGATGGCAACACTATGCGAATTAACTACTGTCATCGTTGAAGTAAGATTGTAAGAGTGAAACGTCATTGTCACTCTGGCTGAACGTCAAACGAGCAGTGATCTGGTGGCAACCATCAACTGTACACCACGGGAGAACCGAGGAAAGCTATTAACTTGCCAGCGACGAACGAATATTCTGGACGCCTAGACAAGAACGTAGTTACTTGAAGACGGAACGCGACGTGTGAATTGTATGGTGATATCAGATTGACGAGTAACAGGATCAGACGATTATGCGAGGCATTGGGGTGGCTGTAAGGGGTGATGGGAGGCCACTGGGCCGTCGTGCCCTATTATTTGTTGGCTGTTACTCGGATAATTGAAGACAATCAGTTCTAATGGCGTGTTTAATTATAACCAGTGTAAAACCTGTGTTAAATGAGTTTCTGACTAAAGTGATGTAAACGCCCACTATTGTTATTATTTCCCGAACCACCACCCAACCAATCTTTATTCTCTACATATACAAACTGGATGCCGCATCAAATCAAACTGCAAAATTGACTAGTATACTTGATCGTGTATGGTCAGCTTAACTGTCATGTGGCGCGCAGTCCTGGATTTGTCAATAGGCCGTATAGGCCGCAGCCTATGGGCGGAAGCGTCCTAGGGGCGGTAGATTTCAGAAGATAATATTATAGATGATTTTGCTACTAAAAAGGGCCGTAAAGATTGTATTCTTGTGTTTTTTTTTTATTCTTGTTTTTTTTACACACTTTCTTAGTGACTAATTCAGTGCCTTCCTTTCTATGAATGGAAAATTATTATTTTAGAAAGGTACATGGGGCGGCGGAAATAAATTGGCCTACACTCATAAAAAATATAAAACCGGCACTGGTGGCGCGTGTGCTGATTTGTCAACTTGGTTACACTAACTGCCGCACACGTTTCCTTAAATCGCTCTTTAGTACAAAATCACAACACAAATTCTGTACTAAAGATCCATTTAAGTAACCATCAAAGGACTCTTGATTGTGGCAGTAAAAGAGCTACAAATTATCGATTTAGCGGCTTGCTTTTTGACCGTCAACGCCTTTAGTAGCTTTAGTGTTAGAGATGTGTAGGTGACGATGACTAATTAACATCTGGTGTTGTGTGTGGTCGTTTCTTAGCGTTAGTTTGGCGACAAAGTCAGGGTCAATCTCAGAATATAGTTGTTTAATAATCTGAGGGGTCAGTAGAAAACTAATCAGTATAATATGGTAACGTCATCTATGAGAATAATCAAGAACTATTGTGACAACGTAAAACGCAGTCGTCTTGAGGCTCGCAGTGTACAAAATTAACCTTAACAATTAATTTTCATATGACTCACGAGATGGCGTTGCTATTATATTAATTGGTTAAGGCCTTCTGTAGTATAATATTATTATACGTTTACTAATTATATTTCTTTAACACTTGTATGTATGTATTAACATATGTATTTTAAACAAATTTAAAGTCAGTGGAATTGTGGAAAATCTAATTTTAGTGAATTATTAGTTACAATTAAGTAATTGAATCTCGTTGAAGTCTAATGTATGAAGCTTTTGAAAGATTTCTACCAAAGATAATTGATTGACAAAATAGGGCAGTAATTAATTATTATTTTGTTTACCCGTACTCTTGAATCGATATACGTAAGTCATTAATAAGTGATTAATTAATTAAGTAAGCAATAAGTGATTAATTAATTAATTATAAATGATAATTGAGCGTAATAATTCTTAGTACTAAGGTATTGCTCAGGCAGCTTTCATTTTTCACCGTATATTTTATTTTGATTGTGATAAGAATTTTATGTGTAAAAATGTTCTAGTGATAAATTTTCTTCATAAGTATTACCATAGTCAGATTTGGCTCCAGATGAAGGAACTCCTTAACGGTTAACAGTCAAATTTTTTGCTCTCAAACGTTGACACTATAAAACCGTGTATTTTGTTTTAAATTATTAACTCATTTTTACTTATCCACAGATAAATCTATGGATGGATGGATAAATATGGATGGATAAATAATTGCAAACGGCAAGTCTATAGTAAAATTTAGTTGCTGGTAGATACTTATATAGATACATGTAAATGCTTATACTCTGGTATTAGGTATGATATCTGCTTTGTGAATGTCAACCGTACCTAGTATCGGCGATTCTAGCGTGCGTATGCGTAAAGTTCTTTTACAGGCTGTAGTACACTATAATAGACGTAATTATTGCTACGCTTACGTAAAAAACAATTGATTAATTTCATAGATAAATCATTATGCCAAAAGGTTATTCAACTTTTCAGTATTAATTGTTTAATCACAGCAATTACGAAGTAATTACCGTCACGTCACGTTACGATACATCACGTAGTGACGTTTACAGTGATATACAACTTTGTATTATGAAATATTTATAATTGATGTTGTCATTGTTGTGTCCTATATATCTTTTATTCTTAGCTTCTAATAGGCCAACAGAAACCCAAGATTTATGAAACTAGTCACATAAATCCGGAAAGATTCTCATATGCCACCGAAGGGAGATGTAGGATTCCTAATAATATTATAAATGTGAAAGTTTATACTGATTTTTATTAGAATTTCTCAATCTCAAATTCCAGGAATGATTATATAGAAAGTTTAACCAATCCTATTGATTCATTGCAATACTTAATCATCGAAATGTCTTTAACATAATTATCTTAACTGATTGATAAGTGTCATTACTAAATAGTCATTATCGATTTAATTGATAAATTATTGAACGTTGAGTAAGTGCTAACTTGCTAGAATTAATCCCCCACATTTCGTGCGAGAAATCTGAATTGATCTAATGCATTATTTTTGGAAAGATAAGTAATTTTAGGAATCTAGTAATTTTAGAAACTGGCCAGGTAGGGGAATAGTTGCCAAGATTTTTTTAAATTACATAAGAGATACGTCGCGCAGATACCAGTGATCTTCAGTAGAACCGATATGGCATACATAATTCTTTGTCGCTTGTTTGGCACAAAACCCCAGGGGCAGATAAGATTGGCTTTATCTAATCCCAAACCTTCAGACTTCTTCAAAAACTTTCACATTATTGTTAGTAGGATGTCAATGTAATTAATCTGGTTCATTTATTTATTTTTGTACACGAAAGAAATCTTACATAAAACAACAGTGATAAACACAATTTACACAAAGGAACTGCTTATTACTTTAAGAAATCTCTTCCAGCAACAGCTTCTGGTTCCATTCCAACTTGAGTCTAGCCTCATTACAGCGCAGCAGTATATGGGAGACAGGTCCTGCGCCGAGCACGTAGAAGGTGCAAAGCAAACGGAAGTGAGAAGGCCCGAAAGAAAGTACTCACGACCGGTCGTTAGTGGGCCAAGCGACTCTGACTACGTCCGCGATTAGGGTTGGCGATTTTATATATAATAGATAAAAAAAAATACCCAGTTATAATATTATTTCATGTAGATTAACCATTTGCACAGAAAACCTATGTATGCACACTTTTATTTCAACACTAGTGTTCTCCGCGGTTTCACCCGCATTAATTTGTGGAAAAAGCTAACTACCTAAATATGTTATATAGATGTTATATAGCCTTCCTCGATAAATGGACTATCAAATACAAAAATAATTTTTCAATTCGAACCAGTAGTTCCTGAGATTAGCGCGTTCAACCAAACAAACTCTGCAGCTTTATGATATTAAGCACAGATAGATTTTATTAAAAAAATACCCAGTTATCATATTACTTCAGTATGTGTATGTAGATTCACCATTAAGACAGAAAATCTATGTTACCCACTTTTATTTCAACAGAATAGCTTGGCTTCAACCCCTTGATGGTCCAATACTGAGCACGGGTTTCTCCTGTTGAGTAGGCCTAGAGCAACTAAATACAATTTTTTTTAAG
This sequence comes from Thymelicus lineola, assembly GCA_963932265.1. Lineage (NCBI taxonomy): Eukaryota > Metazoa > Arthropoda > Insecta > Lepidoptera > Hesperiidae > Thymelicus > Thymelicus lineola. The sequence goes on from OZ010691.1 coordinate 10,347,234, forward strand.
TAATCAAATTTCTCCATTATAAATGCTAAACGACTTTTGACTCCATCAAACGTATTCCTAGCATTGATTTATAGTTCCAGTACGATTCCATCTCTACTATAACTAAGTTTGGCATAATTCAGAAGATGACTTTATTCATAACATCAACCTGTTCGTTAACGCAGTTGGTCCACGGGCAGTAAACTGAAAATATTACAAAATTTGCTTCGGGAATTCCTAACATTTTTCCTCAATAGTTTTAGGTAAAGTTGGGACACAAATGAAAGCTGAGTTGAATAGTTCCTAAATGTGAAAAATGTTGACAAATACGGATCTTGGGTAAATTCTTATAAAGGCGTGAAATGTTATACGTCGGGTTAAGAGAGAAATAAACTGACAATATCTTTGTCAATTACGGTAATTAAATATTCTAATGTTTATTTTATTGAGGCATAAAGTCTACTCAAAAAAATTACAACATAACATTTTTTTTAAACGATGAAATGTAAAAAGGAAAGACAATCACCGTTTGGCGAAATCATATTTTAAACATAAACAGTCTACTTTCATTTAATACTCGCAAAGCTAGATTTCTCTTTAAAAACATAACTTTTGAAATATAACTCTTCTCGAAATTTGTGGGTTACGTAACATTTGAACTTTTGAATTTGTTAGCTTTTTGAAATGACTTTTACTGACACGACTTCGTTCTTGAAGAGGCGAAAATTTTACTATCTATTTCATAATAAAGTAATGACCGATGATTACAATCTTGTGGTTTTTTTGGCGTGCTAACACAAGCTTCTAATTTACTAATTAAAATTGTATTAACTTTTATAACATTTCTACATTGGAATTTTTTTAAGTAACTACGAGTATTATAAGACGGATATGAGTTCTTGTTCATCAACTTCCCAACATAATCTCAAATACCTGTTTATCGATTACTGTGTTAATCAAAGATGTTATTAGTTCTAAGTTTACGATGAAATTCTTAAATATACATTAACTGTTTTTTAAGATTCATTGTTTAATCGTTCCATTAGGTTCATGACATATCAGTTTACATCACATTAGAGATTTATCCTCGGGCATTATTACAAACTGCCACTTAACCATAAAAGTGTTTGGTTTTATCAATTCTAAACTTATTAGCATATTCGCATTTTAACAGGTTCAGGAACCGAAAGTTAATGTAAAGGAAGTAAAGAATGAGTAACACAAATATTTAGAGTAACCGTGCTACATTGCGAATACGTTGACCTTACGACAAGTGCCGTCGCTGTGCGTCTGTGTGAGCAGTTGGCGACATTTTGTTGCGTCGCAGACTCGAAGAGGATTCGTTTTAACGAGAAATGACCACACATTGACAGGTTTTGTTAAAATAATCACAATGAATTTTTATTGGCAAGGGAGTTCTAAATATTTTAAATGTTGTGTAGAAATTCTATGTCCGTGGTAGTTTAGATTTATAGAATTCCAATTTAAAGTTATCAAGATAACGTTAAATTTTTTTATAGTGCACAAAATAACAGGAAAATTGAAGTTAACAATTAAAATAACAAATAAAACAGTTAAAATTATTTAATTATAACTTTTACGTAATTATTATGTAAAAGGCGTAATAAAAGTGCAAAACATAAGGCAATATCTGTATTTGTTTTGTTTTTATTACGTAAAAGGCGTAATAAAAGTGCAAAAAAATAAGGCGATATCTGTATTTGTTTTTGCCCTGTTGTGGAATATAATATTTTAAGTAAGTTACCACAATAATAAGAAAATCGCAAACACTACTGTTTTGTAAAATTGCACCATGTAGTATATCTATGTATGCGTATATCTACCCGTTGGTCGTGTGTGCGGGAGGCGCGAGTGGTGCGCGGACAGTCGTAATGTGTTATCAGTTAGATGACACGTTCTTCACCGACCGCAATTTTATTTGTTTGGTTTTGCTTGTATAGCGTAGAAAAAGACATCTGCCCAACTATGTTCTGAACATGATCATAGTCAAGAGCTATATTTTATGTAAATGATTTATTAGTATTTACTGAAACTTTTGAAAATTTTTTCCTTAATCTATATTATTAAATTTCAATGTAGAAACGGCTAAGTGCTAGTTAACACAGTTGCCACATTTTAGAATACAATATTAACAGAACTACATTATATTGTAAAGTAAACATGATTAATAAAAATTAAACAAATATATAGATACCTTATTCTATAATAAAATGTTCATGAAAATTTCAACAAACTTGGTTTACTTGGTGTAAAATAACAAAATTACAATTTTTAATTTGATATTTAATATTAAATTAATATTCCACACACACACACACACACACACACACACACACACACACACACACACACACACATTATACAATAAAATAATTATAATCGAGTCAAATTAATGTACTAAATAGAGTACGAAAGTAAAGGATCGAAGAATAAAAAACCGGTATCTAAGTAATTAATCACGATTACCTACTTATGAGATTATTAACATTTTATGAATAGTTAACAATAATATGAATATAACAATTTATGATTAGTTAATAACAATGCACTCAGACTGCACTTATATATTTAGTGAAAAACCCGATATTCCCTGATAGCTGCTACAACTTTATATGTATAGGAGAGCTACACCTGTGTGAGTGTTAGAGACTCCGTTGGAGCGAGAGAAAGTCCTCGAGGTCCATTCACAAGCCGCATACAAATATTTGTGACCGCCTACAATACTGAAAACGGGTTTAGACCTTTCTCGGTTTGGGTGACGTTAGACCCAACGTATGACTTTGAGTTGGTGTGGTACTGCCGATATTACGAAACGTCTTTACACAAATGAGATGAAAAGAAAGCAGATAGCATACTCTTAAGTCTGAAGAGCTATAATTGTATGCTTTATGATCTAAAGGAGAAATAAATAAAAAGCATATTCCTTTAAGAATAAGTATTTTTGTAGAAGTAAGAAATTTTATGATATGTTAAGATAACATTAGTTGGTATAGGAACTCTATATAGCACGGCATCTCCGAAAAGAGGAAGGGTGTCTTGCAAAATAAACGCAAGTGTAAAGCAAATGCACAAAGCTTTTTAATCTAAAACTATTTTATTCTTAAGGAAAAAAATTGGGTTACGTAAATTATTTGTTGAGGCAAATTAAATCAAAATTTGTTCATATAAATATATTATGATACATTAATGCATGTATTTTTTATCTACCATCATTTCGCAAAGGTGATTTGTCATGGAGGGGAAGAAATGGCGAAAGAAACTCCTCAGCGCATCTTTAAAAAACCTAACCTTCTCGGCTCATGGTTCACTCTCAAGGCTAACGGAAGAGTTAAGGTCGCTGTGTTCAATATCAGTTTAATCCGATTGTAACTCGACAGGTTTACACCCTAACTTTGCTAAGCTAAAACCCTCTTTCTAAAATTTGTCTTCTAGAGTTATTAGATAAATTGATAAAATAGTTTGATGCTAAATTTGAAAGTTTTAGAAAATATTAACAGCTGCAAATCTTTTAGTCAGTATCAAAGTAATATAGAAGATGGAAATCAAAGGACAATAAGCCTAAAAGAATTGTATGACACAATTGATTAAAAATAACGTTTAAAAAATTCAAAATACCTCAATAAAACTACACTTTGGTATTACAATAATCTAAAATTTTAACAAAAAAATAACCGACTTCAAATGAAGTACATCCAATAAAAAAAGGATCATCGAAATCAGTTGGATATTGAGTTATTCGTCCATTTATCACGCAAATACTTAATGCAAATTTAAAACTTATATGCTTTTGACATGGATGCCATTGTCAGATCTCGCTCTTTATGTGGGACCACACGACAAGCACTAGCTTTCGATTAAAAAAATAATCATCTAAATCGGTTAACCCAGTCCAAAGTGCTGAGGTAACAAACATAAAAAAAATACAGTCGAATTGAGGACCTTTCCTCCTTTTTTTGAAGTCGGTTAAAAATGCCAATTAAAAAACATCAAAATAACAAGAATGTTTAGATACTATTATATTTACACATTCATTAATTATAGATTATCAATAGCACTACCCATCTGCCACGATTACAGTAAAAGTATCAGTATTTCCTAATAGCCGAGTTTGGTTTTACGTCACGTTATCAATACTGTAATTGCAGTTTAGGCACATTTACATACATAACCTTAAGTGAAAGTATGGGGCTGGCCCCCACATACTAATGTTCAAAGTGTTTTAAGATTCCGACTCCACGCTTGTTGCCAACACTTTTCTCCGTCGAGACATGTGGAGTCGGCAAATAAGCTGAATAAATTAGTAACGAACTTTACCAACCCCTCTTCGTTGGTCAAAGATTAAAGTGAAATGGACGAGACTTTTTAAATGGTCATATAAAAGACGATGTTTTCTGTGATCAAAGGCTAAACGTGAGGCCTGTATCTAACTGTTAAGGATTTAACAAGAAAAGTAACCTCAATTTAACAGGATAGACATTAGATTTAACAGTAAACTTTGTCGAATTCCTTCGGGATCCTTTGTCGACTCTCGTAGTGGCCGCATTTATCTAAGCGGCTCCAATAAGTAGAGGTATATAAATATGCTCTAATTAATTAACAATTTTAAATAATTTTAAAGCAATAAATTGACAATGTGGGCACAAAGTTATTATTAGTTGATGTAATTCGAATTCTAATTTATAATCAGAAGCATTAAATTGTTTGATCTAAGCAAGTGAAGTGAATTTCAATCCTGCGGCAATGAACAGTCAATGAACATTTTACTGTCTGCGTAGTGAGTGATCTTTGCCCGCGGTGGCTACCATCACTACTTTCCTTCCTTGCTTGTATGACGTAACTCTATAAAAGAGAGTGCAGTGAAGACGCCGCCGCTATACCGTTTCCGTACGCTAGGCTGGGCCATAGCGTCCCGACTACCGACAGAGAAAGACGCGAGCGGAACTTCCGCTGGAGCCCACACGGACTCAGTGAAAAAGTCAAAAGGTGAAGTGTCCAAGGACATCGAGTGCATGTGTTCAAGTGGTGATAAAGTGTTGTGTCGTGATAGCAACAGTGTCCCGCGACGGTGGCTAGTCATCACTGTCGCGTCGCGGTCGTAAGCTGTGATGATTAAAGACCTCTGTTTGTTTCAGATACGAGATGAGGTCGTTGTTATTGTTAGCGGCGGTATGCTGCTTAGTGTTGTTGGCTAGCGGGAGTCCTATCTCGCGGCAGGATGACGAGAAGGAAGTGAGTAGGCAAGCGGCGGCTGCGCCCGCGGCGGCAGCGCCGGCGGCTTCGTCCGACGACGATGATGACGACGAGGATGATGATGATGATGACGTCGATCTCGATGATGCATTAGGTGGCGACGGTGAGTTGTTATTACAAATTAGTATTGATTAAGACATTAGATCAGGGTAAATAATTAAAACATCGTAAAAAGCTAATCCTCGTGTTAAAGTGCAGAAGAACAATAAAAAATGTGTTGACTTTTAAATCTATTACAAGGAAAAATCTATTATTATACTTAACTTTGAATTAAATTATCTTAACATAGAACCAAGTGACATACAATAAAGACAAGATTCACACGTACATTATAATGTATTTACGTATCGTCGATGTTCCGTTGGAGACTAGTTGATTAGCTTTACCGTTTAAATAAACAGGAGTTGTAACGGTAGATCTTGGTTCCAATCAGTGTGTCAGTATTTCGCATATTTTACATTTTATAAAGGGCTATCTAGACTTCAACTTCAAATACCTATGCAGAAAAAGTTATATCGGATGTAAACCTGAGTAATTGAGTATTAAATAACATTTATGGTCAATAACTCAAGCCAATTATTGTTAATACGTACGAGCTATTTATGACACAACTTGTGATAAAAGCTTGCTTTATAAATATGCAAATTGCTGACAAGCATTAAGGTCATAATGTTCGAATATATATTGACACATAATTCAAGAGATATAAAGGCGTAAGACGCAAAAAGAAATAAATAAAAACTTTCTATTGCTAAAACATTAAATAAAGCGTAGTTCAGGCAATTTCGTGGAAAGTGTTACGATTGATCGATAAAAATTCCATTGAATCAGGACGCGAACGTCAGTGGAATGTGTGCCGAGGAGCGTGACAGGTGCTCTCATTTGTTAATTAATTCAAACAGAAACACTCAATCAGAGAAAATGACGCTCCCCAGCTTTCTAACGTAAGCCTAGCCTTGAACAGGACGTCATGCATCGCGGCACAGATAACTGTTACGCTCCACACTTCATTTACGATAATCTTTTGCCTATAAACTGTTAGGGTATACAATATTCAAACTTTTGATGTAAGCTTTTTAATTTTTATTATTCATTGTCAGAACTGGCATTGAAGAATGTAACATTATTTAAGTATCCTTTGTTTACAATTTGGGAAATTTTGTATTAAAATACAAGGTTCTTCAAAAATGAGCAGTTACGTATTGATCCTCTTGACTTACAAATTTTGCTCCACATAAGTTAGGATACAATACCCGATTTGAATCACTAACTATGGTGTTGTTTATGTTTTCGAAAACTTATTGCATTATTTTAATATCACTTTGAATTTTCTCAGACGATGATGATGACGACGAAGACGATGAAGAAGATGACGAAGAAGGTGATGATGATGAGGAAGATGACTACTTAGAACGGTTCTTCGATGATATCTTAGGAGGTAACTAAATTATCTCCCAATTAAAATAAAAATTGTTTTTATTCGATATTAATACAAAATTTTCAAATATAATACTTACGTGATATTTTCTTTTGTCCAACAGAGGATGAAGACGATGACGATGATGAGCCGGCTGCCGTACAGCCAGTTGTGGCTCCAGCCGATACCGTCGCCGCTGCCCCAGCTCCCGTTGCCGCCGCCTCCTCTGTCGAAGAAGTCGCAGCAGCCGCCGAAGAAGTAGAAGGATCTGAAACAGAAGCTGTCGCGGAAGCTGAGGAGCCTGAGGCCCAAAAAGAGCCCGCTAGTGCTGAAGTAGAAACCCCTGCTGCCAGTTCAGAAGTAGCCGCTGCCGCGGACGCCGAGGATGACGAAGAAGAAGAGGACGACATTACTGACGCACTCGATGACGACGAGGACGATGACGATGACGAGGAAGAGGATGATGACGACGATGACGACGAACTCTCCGACGCGCTCGGCAGGAAGCTCTCCAAGCAAGCACGTGAGTCCAAAAAACTGAAGGCCAGCATCGCGACGCATGCGAAAAAGAGTGGGAAAAAGACCAGCCATTACGGCAAAGTAAAGAAAACCAAAGCAACATCCGCTGCTGTCGCAGCCGCAGAGCACAAAAAGTTCAGATAGTTAGTTAGCGCCGGCGTCCTAGGCGCTTCGCCCTCCATCCACCTGAGAGACCTCCGCGGTCCCCTCCTTTAGCTTAGCTATTTATTGACTATTTATTTATTCTATCTAATTTATTTTATTTATTAAGTGAGCGTGTTTGAAGTGTGAATGCGTAAGTATGGAGCCGAGAGAGTTAAATTAATGTCTAGATCATGTCACAATAGTTTCGTGGCAATTTATTTGAAATAAATCTGTTTGTTCGAATTTTCTGTGTGAAATTTTTTATCTTACCTTGGCAATGATTTGTGCGTGATTACAGGAATTTCATAAGTAATTAAACAAGTAAATTATTATCGGTCAGAACCCTAGTTGGTTATCTTAGGAGAGTGACATTATCTAGCAATATTAATTTAATTGATTGATGTAATAATAAAGGTATACTAGTCAAATTTTAATATTTATATAATATTCCTCATCCCTTATCTCTATCAGTATATTATATTACATTATTATAATTACAAAAATTATTTGGCAATACGTAATTATTTATTATGATGCTTTATTCATATATTTTTATTACTATCACATCTTATTTTAGTAAAGATATTGATATTGTATATAGCCATTACAATAGCTTACGTAACTAGCTTTTTGACCGATTTATATATTTATTATAACTCACAAACAAATCAGTGTTCCCTTTCCCGCTGATCCATTTCATTATCTCGTACTTATTTATGATAGTCACGAACGAGATTCCATTTAAAGATCGAGTCGATATTAATCTAGAAATCCCGCGCATGACCGATGAGAGTAGGGGGGTGTGCACTGTGCGCTCCGTAGACTGCCAAGGAGGAACTCGTTTGTAGTGGATGTGTGTTAACGGGTCGGCCGGGCATTTCGTCTATTACTTTCCTATCCGGGGCCAGTTCATTGAACCCATCCGATTTCTTCTACAGCCTTGACACTTTCTTTGACCTTGCTCCAGCCCCGACCAGGAGCGACCTTGAAGCACGTTTCTGGTACCAGAACTCATAGAAAGTAAATCCCAGTAAATACTCTCACTAAATGGCGTAGCTACTGCGAAATTTGCGTGTCCGAATATCCGTCTCAGTGAAAACGAGATAATGAGATGCGAAAAGAGAAATTTTTAAAACGTTTGTCGTTGAGAAATTCTGGGAGAGTCGCGAAGTGTCATATTCGACCCAAATGGAACCAGTTTGTTACCGGTATCACATAAAAAGAAGTGATTAAACGCAGTCTTCACCCCGTCACGGAAACGAAATTAAATGCCGGTTTGAGAAATCAATACGTTTAATAGGGCTAATATTCTAAATGTTTATGGTCGAAAGTCGTGAGATTACGTAACAGTGAATAATAACAAAACGCAACAAGGTTATTTGAGACGAAATTTTCTCAAGTTATCGGTATAGTAACACATCCGATGTGAGTCGACTGCTGAATTGGTTCAAGTAGCGTTTCGTATGTAGTCCATAATTGGATTTCTTCGTATGTAGGTACGTGTTGCAGCGAGCAATTTCTTTTACGTGTGGAAAATAGAAAATCCACCGTTGAGTGGTCCTATTAATTGTTGTCGGCGATTAGAATTCAGCGGGAGCTCGCCAATACCGAAACAGTTAGTCGCTCGCGTGCCAATACAACGTGATTAGAATAAGATGTATGTTTTGTAGCATGAATTATCTACAACTTGAATACCCAATTATAACTGCCATAGCATTGCGTGATATCATGAAGATGTAATTGAATTACTAAACATTTATCCAGGTGACATTTGAGTTGAGAGAGAAATTGTTTATTAATTAGGTTTCCATTTTGGTTTCGTGAACTTTTCTGTAAACAGATTGATAGATAATTGATGCAAACTTTTTAAATAAATGAATCACCATATCTGGTGATGTAACCTTATAAGGATATTCTAGTACAATGAGAGAGCAATATTAAGAAGAATTAAGAATTTGGTAATTATTATTAGTTAACTGATATAAATTTCTTAATTGCTACTGATTGATGAATTGATAACCAGTAGAATGGAAATATGACTGATAACATAGAATATGAAATACCGCTATGCAATCAGGAGGTAAAATTGTCTGTTGAAGTCAAAAGTACATCATTACATTGCTAGAGAAATAATGTGGGTTCTTTTGGGCTTGCAATGAGTCGGTGGTTTGGTAGGATCATTTGCTTCCTATCAACTATTAATAAAAAAAGCACAGGCCATTTTTTCATCCTATAATGGTCACTAAAAACCAATACTATACAATACTACACATACGTATTACATACACTTAAGCTAACTCTATTTTACACAGAGGGAATATACAAGACAAAGATATTATATAAATATACTATACAAATATATTTATTATACAAAAATAATAGTTAAAAAAACTAAAAAACATGCTTTTATAGAAAATCCAACTAAAAAATAGAAAATAAATTTGAATTAAGAATCGTGAAAAGAAGCGTGGGGTGCTTTTTAGATTATTATAATCCTTCTACTCAATACACCATGCACTCCACGATTTTATTACAATTAAACGATTCTTATTTCAAATTTATTTTCTATTTTTTAGTTGGATTTTCTGTAAAAGCGTGTTATTTAGTTTTTTTTAAAACTATTGTTTATTTTTTCATTTTTTAGTTTGATTTTTTGAAATGAAATTTGGTTTGTTTTCTTTTTTCTTTCTTTTTTAAAATATTTAATTGTCATCATCCCTCGATAAGTCTACAAAGTTTAAATGAAATCTGACTGTTTGAAGAGGGTGAAAATCAAGTCCAAAGAAATCGGTTACAAACATACAAGTGAAGCTAATATAAAGCGTGTAAAAACAAATATATCTGACTGTAGGTATGTCAGTAGAATCCAAACTAGAAATAATTCAGGCGGGTAGACAAGGTTACAAGAAAGTTTTACTATACAGCCAAAGAGTTGACCAAAGGATTGGCCAAAATTTGAAATGTAGTAATAACTATTGCTGTAGAAATTTAGAACTTTTTTACAATTTATAATTATGTTCTCTAACCTTTACGTCCTATCATTTAGAGAACTTCATAATGTTAAAAAAGCTCTACATGAATAACGATATCAGTCCTAATTATTTTGAGTAGCGTAAAACTTAATTTTACAAGAGAAATGTAATAAACAGGCGCCATGGGAGATGAACCAGTCAAGAAACCGCCGGTGCCAGCCATCTACATAGTCAAGTATAACAGATTCGTTGACAACATAATAGAAAAAATGAACGATATTCTAAAGCGCTCATACGATCCTGTTAGCGTGAAACTGCAGCCAATAGATGCCAACAAAAAGAACTCGAAGCCAAAGAAGAACAAAAATAAGACTAACAAAAGGTAAATTCAACTTGACTATTACATCTTCTTATTTTCCACAATGATCTATTGTATTATTGATCTATTGTATTTTTCCCAGTACGATCTCTTGTGTTTGTGACTAATCTTTCCCCTTTAAATTTTTTGGCTAGCTGGCGTCACTTTGAATAAACTTTCTTCTCATTCGATTAATTTGAATGTTACTTTAGGAAATCTTCAAATAAAAAGAAGAATTCAGCCCGCACTGGATCAGAGAAAGCCCAAGTTAAGGCCACAACTACTGAAATTCCGGACAGCGTAAATAAGATCGAAGAACGGATTACGGAGGAAAAACCAAACATTGAACAGGTTGAAACAGTAGCGATGGAATCTAGAGCTACAAAAGAGAAATCTAAAAATGAGAGCAGTAAAGCTAAACCGGCAACCAAGCCTAAGGCTCCAGCTAAGGCATCCAAGCCCAAACCTAAGCCACCTACTAAAACCACGACGAAGAAACCAGCAACCAATAAGAACAAGAATAAGGTTAAGACTTCAGAGAAAAGCAAGCCACGAGCAAGGGGTACTCTGTATGGACTGTCTTCCTTGAGGAGAACTGGCGACGTTGCAGTCAGCATTATGTCAGAACATACCACTGTGAAGAGTAACTTCGCTGTCGGACCTCTCATATTGAGAGTCGAGAAAGAGGTAAGTGACTTTTATTATTTCATTTTTATTCCACACATAAATTTATTTTATTGGGAAAGTTTTTATGTCACGCCGTCATAAACATTTGTAGCAAGAATCAGTGGTACTTTACAAATGAAACACATAACCGCATATTTTCACAGTTGATTGATTTTGAGGGTGGAAAACTACAAGAAACAAAAACCAGCATAACGACGTGCAATAAAAGTTTAATAAGATTATTAAGACCATTACCTCGTTTGCTGGTTACAAGAAGTGATCTATGATGTGTGATGAGTGAGAAGTGAACTATGATGAACGGAGACTCTACTAAAATTCTCACGTTAACTTTGCCCACACGAAGTTTTGGACGTAATCGGGTCTACCTAAAGCCCACAACATAATGGTGATTAATAAACGTTTGTAGTTAGTTACAAAAATTACATATGATTTGTTTACAGGTTGGCCGAGGCTCTAAAAAAGAAATTAAGTCTGCAACAGCGACCACAGCTGAGATGACTGGCAAAATTAGTTTAAGAGTCAATAACCAAGGCGTTGCTACTCTTCATTCCATCAAGGTTTTGCAACCGAAACAGGTTAGTATCTTTAAACTCTTATCAAGTGTTTAAGTTGTCTGTGACGATAATTATGAGCCTCGTAGTTGAGTTAAAACACTGGTTCTAGCAGTGCATTTCAGTTGTTTTTAGTCAGACCGCTTGCGTTAATTATTAAAATTTTATTTAACTGGTTTTATTCGTAAGTTTGTTAGATACATTTTATGCAGGTATGGGTGAAATCTTACAACCTGAAGTAGAACTGCTTCTAGTAATACTACGGAGCTGTATTTTTAGAAATTGATTTGGTTCCAATTATCTTACATTTTTATTACATGATAATGGTGACCTGATACTACATCAGCGTTGGCATCAGACAATTGAACTTCTCCAATACACTAATATAACAGTTTAAAAGCTTGTTAATAAAAGTATTTTTTAAACATTAATCCACAGGTACGCGTCGATAGCAACCACGAACGTACCAGAGAATTGGTATGGCAACGCAGCGCAAGAATCGCTCACGTAGTTTCTGAAAAACTGCTTTCTGCTTCTAAGCCTATGTTTCTACATCAAAGTGTAGTTCGTCAGTAAATATTAAGTAACATCTTAGTATTTTCTCCATTAAATTATTTATTAAATGAGGTCTTAAGAAACGAAGCTTGGTAAATACTATTTTGATACTGTCATCGCGCTCATCTATCTATTCACCCATCAGTCCTTGGAGGTATAAAGAAGTTATTAGGTATAAATCAGAGATGCATTTAAAATTACATTTAATAGTTTTTTTCAATTACTTATTTTAAGATGATATAAAATGTAATTGTTTCACTCCAGTACATAAATGAATAAAAATATTTTAGTTTTAGAATAAATATTTTACGATACTCATAACAATATAGTCAGTGAATGCATTTATTATTTTAGAGAAATATTGGTGCTAAGAATATAATTAAAATAATTATGTAAATTTAGTGTGTAGTACATATTTTTATGTTATTTATTTGAAATAAAAGTCTGAACATTTATTTTATTGTTTATTTATTGTAACGTAAAAACACATATCTAAGGAAACAGAATATTAATTGTATAAAGTGAAATTAATGTAAATAAACTCCAAACAAAAACGTAATAATACGCTTCATTATTAATTTCTACATTATTTTTTGATATAATAGCTTCATAAATTCATACTTATACAGAAAATTTAACCATTCCCAAGAATAAAAAAAAATATTTTTAAAGAATGAACACACATAATAAGCTTTTATAATGTTGAAAACGCACATAATGTCCGCACTGTAGGCGTCAAACGCGCCGCATTTGTATGAAATCATATGAGAGCCCGAGGCAGATGACATATGAGGCCGAATATTATGCAGATATATGTGCGTTCAACATAAGACTACAAGTTGTCATTTTTGAACTGAATACTCGATTATTAGAAAGTTTAGAACAGGCAGGCTGAAATGCCTCAATTTACCTAGTTTTTCTTAAATGATAAATAAAATAATTTCCTAATACAGATCCAAAAGTATTAAAGATCTTACATATTATTTTGAATCGAATATTCATATTATTTTGAATCTAACTAAGGTTTTACTATAGTAACATAATTTAATTAAAACAAAAATATTCAAGCAAGTAGCCATATCCGATACAATTTTATCATATTCAAATTTCTATTTTGTTCATTTATAAAATGAAATTTAGCGCTGGTTAAATGAAGTTACAAGTGTTATACTGTATATTATGTATATGTGACATGAATGTATAATAATACACATAATATAGTTATAAAGTGAAATTAATTTTTTTGGTTTAAACTTTTTAAAAAGCGGTGAACGTACTCGTAAATTTCACATAAAATTGTGAGAGGGAATGCGAGTTACATAAACTCATACTTGAGCTACATTATTATTATTAAAACACAAACTTTCTATTAAGTGTAATAAATTAATCCTAATATATGTTTTTAATCATAATCATCATGAATTTGCTTGTTTTTTTTTAATTATGTCCAATATTATGTTGCATAATTAAGTTTCAATTGAAGAGTATAGAATATACAAAATCTAAATTTTTGTGAACGCGAATAATTATCTTATAACATTTAACGTTAGATGTAGTGTGATTTTAATAAATAAATAAATAAATGAATACTATATCAAAATATTTAAGTTCACTGGGTTAAAATGGAAATACAAAAAAGTATGTAACTCTTAATAAATAAAGAAATAAGTACATAAGGTAGAACTGGTATCAAAATAAATAGGATTTGGGTAAACTCTTTTTGGGTTTTTATTTCTTACTTAAGTAACTTTGCTCTTAGAATAAGATATGAATTTTGCTATTTCAATAACATGTCTCAGGTATCTGTATATTCGAACTAAATTAACATTAGAAAATAAATTATTATTTCAAATTTACTTAAATTGAAACATAATAAAAGTAGTGAGAGAATTCCTGTTACATAATAATATATTTAGGCTTTCATTTTATAAATGAAAAGCATACATTTTCTTTGGGAATATTCTACTAACCTTTTTCTTAAATCTTATTATAAATATTATCTGGTAAATGACAAAAATCACATAACAACAAAATATTGTACAAAAATACTTTGCAATAAGGTTATTTTTATATTATGTATTTGACACCTATCACATTGTCATGATTAAGTATAGTTTCATGTGGCAGTAAATTAATTAATACACCAGTGTAGTTAAGGTTAATAGATGAATATTAATTCGAAGTATCTTAAATACACAGTAACATAAAGAAAAAAATAGCGACCCAAGGTTTCTTAAAATAGTTAATTGCCAGATGTAGCTATGAAATATTTAAAAAAATAACCACGTGAGTTGATTTTATAAAAAGCTATGCTTTTCAAAATGTGAACATATGTATTTAAATACTAATCTCTAAAATTTACGACTGGATAGCCTATCAAAATTAACATAATGTGCGCTTACCTGTTTTGAACGACTGTGATTATTTTCTTTATAAACTTGTAAACATACTATATGCAAGTGAATAAGGACGCAGAGAGACTTTAATGCTGACCATACACGATCAAGTATACTTGTCAAGTTTACAGAGGAATTGACGTGGCATCCAGTAAACTTGACGGTGTATGGCCACGGTATATCAATCTGGCCATATAGCTATCTCATGAAAACTGGGTGCCGCGTCAAGTCAAACTGCAAACTTGACAAGTACACTTGATCGTGTATAGCCTCCAAAATATTATTATTTTACTTGGAAATTCCACAGCTCCAATCTAATCCAATTGCATGGATAAATCAGCTGATCCAGTGTATTTATAAAGATAGTTTATTTAATATACAATTTTATTTACCTATCTACTGGATATACAATGTAACTACTACTCACGTATCATTAACCTCATTTAGTATAAGATTTCTGCCGCCATTTCTATCCGTGTTCAATAATGGGATATTGTTATGGTTGTCTGTCACTACAACTTCTATAGTGTCATCGGATTGCTGCAACGACTTATAAGTAGGTGGAGGCGTAACGGATTCTCTTTTATTGCTGATTATCGGCAATGGAACTTGTCTTGTAAGCTCTGAAAAGACACGGGAATGTTATTACGCCATCTATTTAATGGTGATAATTAGTAAGTAGATTATAATTATTTCTGGTTTTTAATTATGTAATTATTTAAGGTGGCTTGAATCTTGTATCGTAGTATACGTTAAAGCTATCCGGATTTAGAGAATATCAAACTAATTCATCACGACAAGCATATTTCTATTGGATCGAGGGCTCAAATTAATATAACCCATTATTATTTTTTATGCAGCACCGATGCGTTGCTTGCCCAAAGCAACGAGAAACTTTTTTTAGGGTCTTCGACCGAAATTCGTAGAAACATTTCTGTTGATTCTAGAAGGAGAATGGTAACCAGCCAGACGGATTTCGAATTTTTAATGTTTTGTTAACAATAATGTAGGCACTATAAATCCTTCTTGCTCTAATCCTCTCTTACGACCCTTTAGCTTGAGTCAGCCAAACTACTGGGAGCCAACTTGAGAGCCAGTTATTTCTTTCATCCCACTCCTTGGCCGGCAACGCCAGTTCCTATAGTGTTATCTCATGTCTCGTCTGCTGTATTCATTACCTAATTAATACGTCATATTAAACCCTGGCAACCCAGTAGCCTCGTTGGTAGCGACACTGCCTGTGAAGCGAGGGGTCTCGGGTTCGATGCCCGGCCGGGGCAGATATTTATGTGACAGATAAATATTTGTACTCGGGTGCAGGGTGATATTATGATGTGTTATATGTGTCGTCCATGCCACCCGCGACACAGGTGAAAACCTACTGCGGGGGTATGAGTGTGTAAGTACCGGACCGCGCCTGCCTAAGTTCGATTCCCAACGCAGCGGAAATTTGAAAGATAAATAATAAATAAATAATTAAATAACGTTTCACACTCATAGCCCCACACTAGGATTCCCTGTGTCGTGGGTGCCATGGACAACACATAAGACAAGGACATTCACACCCAGACCGAGAACAGAAACTTAAACTCATCATTCAAATTTCCGCCTCGCTGGGAATCGAACCCAGGACCCTTGGCGCGGCGATCCGGCATGGTAACCATTGCGCCACACGGGTCGTCAAGATGAGTTTAAACTTCTGTTCTCGGTCTATGTGTGAATCCTCGTGTTGTCCTTGGCATAGGCATAGGGAATCCTAGTGGCTATGAGTGTGTAGCGTTATTTATTATAATTAACCTTGTAAAGTTTCATCCAACTGGTCAGCAGTAAGCACAACAACGACGCTAGTCCCGGCGCCGCTGAACACTGACGCAACGCTCGCACGCGGAGACAGCAGTACTAACGGCTGTCCACGGGACGACAGCGAGTTGGACAGTGCGCATAGACCCTTGGCGGCTGTGAAGTCTGCTCCTGGGAACATAGGTTAATTTTATATGTGTATTATACACATTTAAAAGATAAATAGGTAGATAGATAACTCTTTATTGTTTGCACACCACATATTATACAATCGTACAGGAAAAACAGTTAAGATGGAAGGAATACAAAACAACAGGCGGCCTTATCGCTACATAGCGATTTCTTTCAGGAAACTTTTAAGAAGGATACATACGAAGTAAGAAAAACACAGAGGGCATCGGCGTGCGTAAAGTCACCAGAGAATATAGAGTAGAAAGAAATATAATATGAGAAAGAAAAACAAAATATATAATATATATATATATAGTTTGGTGTGATATATGATAATAACACATAATATTATCGAAACTAGTATTCCACAGCTCCTTTTTGTTAGGTATAATAATAATATAGCCTTTAACCTACCTCATGAATGAGGTAATAAAACACAAAAAGAAGCGATTTCAAACAAACAAAAAAGTGCAAAATAAAGTCGCATCAAAATCGGTCCATTCGTTTAGGAGCACGATGGCACAGTCAGACACACAGACACGTTAAAGTTATAACATTCCTCTTTCTCCACAAATAGCCTCAAAACAAAATGCATTCATAGGTATAATTGATAGGCTTTTTTTTAAATGGAAATCTCCTACAGACCAACCAAGCTCTTTACATAGATATTTTTTAAATATCAATACATATATCAATATAGATAATACTTACCGAGCACATATCTACAGTCAATAACCACAGGCATACTGCACCCGCCTTGTTTCTTGGCGACCCGACTGACGTACTGTCTGATGTACTCCACGCCAGGGAAATACAGACTATTTCCCACCGTGATCAAAATGTAGTTTGAGCCGGATGAGTTCTGAAATACAACCAAAAGACAGTTTATAAATCATATCATACATATCCCCCGTGTGGTGCCGGGTCCACTTTGTAGAATAGCACCACTCCTACTTCTTCCTGGGATGTCGTAAAAGGCGACTAATAGGATACTCCAGGAGACGGGCAGCAGCGTCTCCCTGCGGACCAAAAACATCTACTGCGGTCACCAATACGCACTGGCCAAGCGTGGTGACTACTGGCTACAACCCCCCAATGATAGCCACAACTAAGCCTCGGCCCCCAGTCCCCGGCAGCCCCGCTATTTCTAGTTACGGTAGCGGCTATGGTAACGGCGGGGCAGGGGGTGCTAAGAATCGCCGGCAGAGATCGGGCTACCAATCTAAAAAACGACTTCTGCACCTGGCAACATACAACACCAGGACACTGAGGACCGACGACAAGGTAAACGAGCTGGAAGAAGAGATAGACAAGTTAAACTGGAGTATTGTGGGTTTATCTGAAGTCCGAAGACAGGGGGAGGACACGATAATACTCAAATCCGGAAACTTGTTCTATCACCGGGAAGGCGAACATCAGTCCCAAGGTGGTGTCAGGTTTCTCGTTCACAAGTCCCTCGTCAACAACATTGTGCAAGTTGGGAGCGTGTCGTCCAGGGTAGCGTACCTTACACTCAGAATATCCAAACGGTATTCGTTGAAGGTTGTACAGGTATA
Source organism: Thymelicus lineola (assembly GCA_963932265.1). Lineage (NCBI taxonomy): Eukaryota > Metazoa > Arthropoda > Insecta > Lepidoptera > Hesperiidae > Thymelicus > Thymelicus lineola. The sequence continues at coordinate 10,365,610 of OZ010691.1, forward strand.
TGCGCCGACTTCGACACATCCTAACGATGAGGTTGAGGTTATGTATGAGGACATAAGCAGAGCCATACATACCTCTAAAGTACATTTCAATGTTGTAATGGGGGACTTCAACGCGAGACTGGGCACGCAAAGCGGCGCCGAGATGAAAGTGGGTCCCTACGGAATTGGACGACGGAACCACCGAGGACACTTGCTGGCTAACTTCTTGGAGAAGGAAGGTCTCTTCATGATGAACTCCTTCTTCAGAAAGAAGCCGCAACGCAAGTGGACTTGGATAAGTCCTGATGGTTCCACGAAAAGCGAGATAGACTTCATTCTGGCAGACAAACGGCATATATTTAATGATGTCTCTGTGATCAGCAGGTTTAAAACCGGAAGCGATCACCGACTTGTAAGAGGCACATTAAATATAGACCTGAAGCTGGAACGGTCACGCCTGATGAAGTCTACGCTTCGCCCAACACCTATCCAAATCCAGGGATCCAAAAACTTTCAACTTGAGCTGCAAAACCGTTTTGCGTGCCTAGAATCGTGCAAGTCAGTGGACGAGTATAACACCAGGATGGTAACAACTGTCCACGAGGTAGGGTCGAAGTATTTCAAGACCCACCCTAGTGGTAGATCTCAGGTTCTCTCAGAACAAACTCTCGGTCTTATGAGGGATCGACGAGAACTATGTGTGCAGTCTCCAACCTCTATGAGGGAATACCGACGGCTCAATGAACAGATCTCCAAGTGCAGGCGACGCGATTTGCGTAAACACAACGCAAATCGTGTAAAAAACACTATTGAGCAAAACCGGGGCTCAAAAGTGTTCGCCAGGGATCTGTCCATTGGGCAAAGTCAGCTTACGAGGTTGAAGACCGAGTCCGGCACCATGATTTCGTCGAAACCCGAAGTTCTGAGAGAAACTGAGAGATACTACGGACGGTTGTATACCTCCTCTCAAGCTCCACCTCCTCGCGACGAGAATGACAACCGAGCTAAACTAACTCGACACTACACAGAGGATATCCCGGACGTCAGCCTGTATGAGATTAGAGAGGCTCTCAAACAGCTTAAAAACAACAAGGCACCGGGAGATGACGGAATCACAACCGAGCTTCTAAGAGCTGGAGGGAAACCCCTTCTAGTGGCGCTCCAAAAACTGTTCGATTCCGTCATTAATACTGGAACTACCCCGGAAGCGTGGAGCAGAAGTGTGGTGACGCTGTTCTTCAAGAAGGGCGATAAAACCCTTCTGAAGAACTACAGGCCCATTGCACTTCTGAGCCACGTTTATAAGCTGTTTTCGAGGGTCCTCACAAATCGAATTGCACGCAGGCTTGACGACTTCCAGCCTCCCGAACAAGCAGGATTCCGAAAAGGCTACAGCACCATAGACCATATACACACACTGCGGCAGATTATACAAAAGACCGAGGAGTATAATTTGCCATTGTGTGTTGCCTATGTGGACTATGAGAAAGCCTTTGATTCTATTGAGACCTGGGCGGTACTAAATTCTCTCCAGCGGTGCCGGATCGACTACCGGTATATCGAGGTGTTGAAATGTTTGTACTCATCTGCCACCATGTCCGTCAGAGTACACGACACGGCAACGAACCCCATCCAACTGCAGAGAAGTGTCAGACAAGGGGATGTTATATCCCCAAAACTGTTCACCGCTACGTTGGAAGACGTGTTCAAGCTGATGGAGTGGAAAAGACGTGGCATTAACATCAATGGCGAATACATCACACACCTGCGATATGCCGATGATATAGTCATCCTGGCGAGTTCCCTGGAAGAACTTGGTACAATGCTCGGGGACTTGAACAGCGCCTCACAACGGGTGGGTCTTAAGATGAACATGGACAAGACGAAAATCATGTCGAATGTCCATGTCACACCCGTACCGGTTGTTGTTGACGGCGCTGCTCTCGAAGTTGTAGACGAATACAATTACCTGGGGCAGGTGATCCAGATGGGTAAGTCCAACTTTGAGAAAGAAGTCACTCGTAGAATCCAACTCGGATGGGCTGCGTTCGGGAAAATGTGTCATATCTTGTCGTCCAAAACACTAACTCAGTGCCTGAAGTCGAAGGTGTTCGAGCACTGTGTGTTGCCAGTGATGACATACGGATCCGAGACGTGGTGCTTTACTATTGGCTTAATCCATAAGCTCAGAGTAGCGCAGCGGGCTATGGAGAGGGCTATGCTCGGTATTTCTCTACGTGATCGAATCAGAAATGAGGAGATACGTAGACGAACAAGGGTAACCGACATAGCTCAAAGAATTAGCCGGCTAAAGTGGCAATGGGCTGGCCACATAGTGCGAAGGACCGATAGCCGTTGGGGAAGAAAGGTCCTTGAATGGCGCCCACGTCTCGGAAAATAGGAGCATAGGACGCCCCCCGACCAGGTGGACTGACGACCTGAAGAAGACAGCGGGTATTCGCTGGATTCAGAAGGCTCAGGACCGGTCAGAGTGGCGCAAATTAGGGGAGGCCTATGTCCAGCAGTGGACCTCCAAGGGCTGATGGATGGATGATGGATGGATCATACATACAATTGATAAGGCACGGATAATATACCAGAGATGTGTGAGTTAGAGTAGCGAGGATTAGAAAGAAAAATGAAGAAACAAAACATATTTATTCAGTCAGAATTTACAGTACCAGCTATTAACTTAATAGCAGTAACAAAAACAAAACACTGTGGTGTGATCATCGAAGTATTTGTACTAAAGTACTAGAACAGACATTGCGAACAAAATGTGTCGCGCCGAGAAGTTCTATTTTCAAAATCGAACTCCCATTCCCTTTTCAAAATCGAACGAATTCATTGAAAATTGACGCCGATTGCAGCCGATTCATTGAGACCACATCGTCTTCCCGGTGTCGGTTCTTTACGGTACTAATACTTCAATGTGTGTAATGTGCAGTTGCAGTCAGTACCATACCCTCCTGACGGATACGATCGCATTCAGTTTGTGTGAGGGTAGTCCCACTTTCTGATATTCTATGCGGCCGTGACTTCATTTCATCTGATGGTAATTGGACACCGGCACCCATGATTATCAGTAATACGAACGTAATTACCATCACGTTGCTGTTCAAGAAAGAACACAGAAAGAAAGAAAGAACTGTCTCCCAAGACCAGCCGGCTGACTCAAGAAGAATGTGATAGCTAACTAGGCCAGCCTCATTTACTTAAGATTTAGGAATAATATTATAAATCTATCCTTATGTTAAGCCTAACCAGCATATGGGCCGGCTTCTGTCGCCTCTTATGATAGCCTAATATGCCGGCATGGGATTGGAATCGGTATTGTATTGGGGAATAGGGCTGAAAACTTACAGTAACAATTTCAGCATCCAACTGTGGTCTGGCACTGGGATACAGTAGTAGCAACACGTTGAGGACCACTCCAGCTACGATGCCTATCTCCACGCCTATGACGAGGCACACGGCGAAGGTTGCGAACGCCGGTAGTAAGTCAGCGCGTCTTGATCGCCACATTGGTTTAACTACCTAAAAAGAGGTTAAACATTGAAGTATAATGTCATAGAATTTCAAAATTGAGCCCCGGTTCTCCTTTCAAAATCAAACGAATCCATTGAAGATTGAAGCCACGTGGCGCCAATGCATTGAGACATACATACATGGTGTCGGTTCTACCTATATGCTAGTAATAATACTTCGATGAGGTTAAACGGTTTTTATGTCATATTACTTAAAAGATTGACGCCCCAACTCAGAGTCACTAACGGATACTTTAATTGCTCCTTAGTAAACAATCACCATACAAATTCTGTACTAAGGAGAGATTTAAGTAAGCATAAGTGACTCTGAGTTGGGGCGTTAAGTTGCCTATTTAGCACTTGCAACTTTTCGATTTAGTATACGACTTCTTACAATAGACATAAGGTTGAAAGTCGTAAATCATAATAAGCGCTTTTTCTTCTTAAACTTAATATTATGAAAATAGCTGTTGTAATTGGTGTTACATTGAAAGGGTGAATATGGTGTTTTACTTTTTTTACTTAGTTTTAGATAATTCTAGGTAATTTTGTGCATTCTTTTCTCTAAAAAGAAACGCATTTTTGGAAAATAATAGCAATATGAGCGGTTTATCGAACGAACTTCATCGTTGAATTTGCTTACAAAATACGAACAATGACGTCATATGTTCAAAATGGCGTTTGAGATCACGTGACAGTGAGTATTATTTTTAACATTTTAAATTAATGATATTTAAGTTCATAATGATTGATTTGGATATAAGAATAATATTTTAGATGTTTAAATATTTCCATTAATACTTTAAACATTTTATGATTATTTACAGAGTATCAGCATCAAAAACACTCGTATCGAGAGTACCTACTCACCTCATATTCGATCATGAATATCACGGCACAAATAACAACTGCAGCTAGAGACGCCTTTGGGATGAAATAGAAATACGGTGTTAGAAGACTGAGAGCTAGGATGACTAGGATACCTGAAATAGAATATTACTGATAAGGATATTTTTTTATTATACATCTTATAAATAATTATTAGGTCCGTTAGGTCTGTGAAGCATTAAGTACCAAAGCACTTATTTGTATGTTTATTGTAATTTTTTATAGCTAATTAACATAATATATGTTAACTTTATTGATAACTGACCTATAGATTATTGACCTATTGATTCCTGTAATACCGGCTAGATTGCTCTATTCAAGCATAAAACAGCTATGTTATAATATGCGACACAATAAACTGAAAAAGTGTACAGTCATTGATAAAAATAAACTATACGAATAATAATATCAGACAGAATTATACAATACCTACCTGTAAAAATGCTTCCGAATTGCGTAGCAACGCCACTAGCATGGTTGACTGCACTTCGCGAGAAAGATCCAGTGATAGGCATGGCACTCACAAAAGACCCCAGAATATTTGCAAAAGACAGTGTTATCAGTTCTTGTGTTGCATCCACTGATTCTCCACTGGCTAAAATAAATAATACCTTTTTAGGAAATTTGAGCAATAAAAAATATGTTGCAGGTGACATAGTCAAATCGACATTTGAAAGGAAAAATTGACTAAAGCGACATTGAGCTAACTTTACAGGAGAGCAGTTTAAAGTTCTAATTTTCAGAAAAAATCATATATTTTTTTTGTAATCCTCCTTCCGACGCTATTCTTACTGCTTTGGAATCCTTACTTTATCATCTATATTGTGGCATACACAATAACTTTTCTAAAAATTCAACTTTGAACTGTTCTCCAGTAAAGTTAGCTCAATGTCGCTTAGTCAATTTTTCCTTTCAAGCATCGAAATGGATACATACACATAAAGCCTACAAACAAACAAAAACATACAATCATGTCAGCCCTGGGAATACTTGTGACGGGGAGTTCTTGTGACCAGGTGATTACCAACTGGGCTTAGAGTTTATTGATTTATAATAATAATAATATATCTTTATTTCAATCAACTAGGGATCATAATTCTTAATACAAAAATTTATGCAATCAATAAGCGTCTATTGGTTTATAATTCATATAACATCGAAGGTAAGCGATCCAAATAATAGAATACGACAAGTAGGCGTGGTTGAGTTGCGAGTGTACGTTAATAACCAAAAATTTTATGAGCCCTTCCGTGTTCCGGAGGGCACAATACCAAAGCATCGCGTTGTTATCGCGATGTATTGAAAGTCTAGGTTCCAAAGGCTAAGCAGCCTCCTGAAGGGATGAGGTGGTATGCAACAAGATTTGTAGACGTCCTTAGTTACTTTATCTATAATTCCCTATGTTGTCACTTTATTTACGAGTGCATATATACCTTTATTTATAATTCCCTTTTTTATCATTTTATTTACGAGTGCATACTGCGTGATTAGACGAATGAAGACAAAAAATAACATTGAAAAATACTAAATAAAAATAACAAGAAATATTGGTACCGCAAGCGGCATTGTGTACAACACCTGTGTACATTGTACACAATAATGTAACACTACAATATATTTATTATATTTACATAATATATTTTTATTCTTACATATTCTGACATGTTGAATTAAAAAAATTGGACCAAGGCCACGACATGTAAGCACATGAAAATGTTTATAGTTATGGTTAGAATGTAGTGACCTTAAAGATAAATAGAATTTAACTAAGTATAGTATGAAGCGGAAATCCGGGAGCTTTTAAATAAGACATAATGCAAGTAGGTACCTAAACTATGGTGATCACTTCTCAAGGTATCTAGTTCGTATCATAAAGGTTTTAACAGATAGTGTTACAATTTTGAAATATTATTATTGGATTATTTTCTTGAATATCCACAGATGGACTTTAATACATTTACCATTTTTTAACTAGCGATGCCGCTAACAAAAAATCTACTTAATAAGAAGCTTAATGCGTGTCTTGAAATAAAATAAATTGCAGCTTAATTACACGAATAAAATCCAATCAAGTTTATATTACGTTGTGTACGCTGTTGAAAATACATCCTACTTCGTTTATCTACGCTGATCATGAAATGAGACCGAGATAATTGGATTTCAACCCTAAAAACCTTTACTTTGATTCATATCAGTATATTTGATTAATACGGTAAATATAATATGGAATTACGATTCAATTAACAACAGTATTACGTCGATGGTATAAGGAATTGATTTTCAGAACAGTCTTTTGTATGTAACATCTAATAATCATTCTCCGATAGGGAAAAAAGCACAAAAACGGTGTTAGAAGCAAAATAAAGGGTTTTGGTTAATTTAGGTTTCTAAAAGTATTGAATGAATTTAAAATAAATTAATAATTTGAATTTGACGTAATGTTGAATGCTATTCTAAAATATTAAAGCAACATAGAGAAGAATATACACGCATCTTCGTAATCACGCGTTTTTTTTAATAACTGTGTCTCGTCTATATGTACACAGAGTCTTGCTATAAATACTGTTACAACCTTGATTAATTTAAGTATCAAATACTAGCGAGATATGTTTCGATTGATTATGAATAAAACAATAATAGATATAAACTAAATAAAGACAACCTAAATAATATTATAACTAAATAAAACGTTAATTAACATTTAACTACCTTTGCTTCAATATAAGTTTATAGATATAGTCAAAGTCAAAGTCAAAATATTTTATTCATATAGGTATCACTGATACACTTATGCACGTCATTTTTTGGCTTTTCGGAAGGTGCTTTGTCGTGGAGGAGAAGAAAAGCCTAAAGAAACTCCTCAGCACATCTTTTAAAAAAATATTACAAAAAAAGATAATAATACAAAAGTATTTACTATTCTGAGCGGAACTGGTTGCAGAGCTGGTCATTTCCATGCGTCTTTGTCATTTAAATACTCGTCTACACTATAATATCCCTTGCCTAACAATTGTGTCTTTACACGTTTTTTGAAAGTTTCTATTGGCAAGTCACGTATTAATTTTGGGATTTTATTATAGAAATGTATACCAAGCCCTATGAAAGATCGCTGCACTTTACTTAGGCGGAACGAAGGCGTAACTAATTGATGCATTCTTTTCGTATGGCGATTATTAATATCAAAATTTTGTTTATACGCGTTTATATTCTTCCGTATAAAAACTACATTGTTAAAGATATACTGGGAAGCTACTGTAAGTATACCTATTTCCTTGAACTTTTCACGCAAAGATTCCCGAGACCTAAGTTTATAAATAGCCCTAACTGCCCGTTTCTGGAGTATGAAAATTTGTTTTATATTGGCTGCTTTGCCCCACAGCAAGATGGCATAAGACATAACACTGTGGAAATAAGCAAAATAGACTATCCTAGCAGTTTCGACGTCTGTATACTGCCTTATTTTCCTAACAGCAAAAGCAGCCCTACCGAGTTTTGTCGCGAGATTTGTTATATGTGGGCCCCATTGAAGTTTACTATCTAAGGTCACCCCTAAAAAGACCGTCGATTCCTCCATATGCAATGTTTCGTTATTTAGTTTAAGAGATTTGCTGACTTTTTTAACATTAGGTAGCACAAACTCTATACATATCGTTTTTTTTTGCATTTAATAGTAAATTATTGATAGTGAACCAACGCGACACATTCGAAAGAGCACTATTTACGTCGTCGAAATTTACTTTATTCCTTTCACATTTAAATATTAGTGATGTATCATCAGCAAATAGTACAATATCCGCTTGGTTCTTTACATAATGTGGTAAATCGTTAATGTATACCAGAAAAAGAAACGGACCCAAGATCGAGCCCTGCGGTACACCCATCACAGCCGGTGACCCCGATGACTTAATATTGTTTATGCTAACTTTTTGTATTCTATTACTCAAATAAGAAGCGATCAAGCTAAGGGCCTTGTTTTTTATACCATAGTGGCCAAGTTTAAACAGCAATGTTTCGTGCTCAACACAATCAAATGCCTTAGATAAGTCACAAAATACTCCTATGGCATTATGTGACGCCTCCCATGCTTCAAATATATGCTTTAATAGCCTAGCCCCGGCATCGGTTGTACTACGGCCTTTAGTGAAACCGTATTGCTCAGGATGTAATAATTTATTATTGTTGAAATGGGTTAGCATTTGATTCAATATTATCTTTTCGAAAATCTTACTAAGGGTTGGTAAAACAGAAACTGGTCTATAGTTATTAAGATCAGTTTTTTCACCTGTTTTAAAAAGTGGAATGATTTTGCTGCATTTCATAAGATCTGGAAAGATACCTAGATCTATAGATTTATTAAAAACTACGACCAAATATGGAGCAATAATACCTATAATATGCTGTATTATTTTTACCGAGATGCCCCACAAATCACCCGTATTCTTTACCTTCAGAGACTGAAAGGCCTTAATTAAGTCTCTAGCGGTTATGTGTTGAAATTCAAATAAAATATTACATTCATTAATATGATTTTTTAATATAGAAAGTGCTTCCGTCGGTGAAGAAGCTAGTGAACTGGTTAATGTTATAGGAATATTACGGAAGTGATTTTCAAACTCGCTTGCCACGTCTTTATCAGCACTGATTATATTATTATTAATCAATAATTCGTAATTGAAATCACAGGACTTTGCGTTACCGTTCTCACTGTTAATTATATTCCAAGTGGTTTTTATCTTGTTATCCGAATTAATAATTTTGTTCTTTATGTACATTGATTTCGCCTGAATACAAACAATTTTAAAGATTTTAGAATAGTTTCTCACGTGCTCCTGGAAAGTTGGAGAAAAATTGTATTGTTTCTCGGCGTAAAGGTCATACATCCTGTTCCTACTTTTATAAATACCTACAGTAGCCCAATCACTAAATTTACTATTTTTAGCTAGATCTACATACTTAAACTTGAATATTTGATTAAATTCGTTATTTATGTTATTCGACAATGTGTTATATAGTTTAATTGGATCTCTTTGTTGTAATGTATACTAATACCATGTATATTAATACCAATATAATTGTAAAGTATTTGTAACAGTATTTATGGCCAGCCTAGGTAATTAATTGCTTGTTAATAAGTAATGACACTTGATTAAAAATTATGTAATATTAAAATACGACTTACCAAAAGCTTTCGCAATAGCAACGTTGCCCAAAACACCGATAATGGGAACCAGGACGATTGAAGAGCCGAGATCCGAACACATTTCTATGAACGTGACGTTTCTCCCTCCATATTCCGTGCTAAATGGCGGCAAACTCAAAGAGGGTAGACCTTCTCTAAAAATAAATTCTTTAGCATCAAATTGAGTGATATTTTCATTGTCGAACTATTTTGCGTGTGGTTGAACATAAAGATACTTAGATTACATAGTTGTATACTATTGTAGCGTAGAATCGACTTTCTCCATACCAAAAATATAGGTGACCCCGCTAGTAACAAAATTCAATGGCAAACATCTTTCGTTGCTAGATGGAGATAGAAAGCTGTCGTTCTCAGTATCAATAGAAATTAGTATTTAAACAATTTCTAAAGCCTCAAAAGAACTTTCGAGATTTTGATTTACTTAATGCATAAGAACAGTGTAGTCACCAACACAACAACTACACTAAAGGCCGCTTCAATATTACTGGCCTTTCACGATCAAGTAGACTTGTCAACTTTGTAGCGGACTTGACACGGTATGACTATCTGGCCATATAGCTATATATGCGAACTGGATGTCGCATCAAGTCAAACTGCAAACTTGACAAGTACACTTGATCGTGTATGGCCAACTTAACACTGAGGCACTTCGAAGGACCATAACATGACATGACTGTTCCGTGGTATGCACAGGTGGTATAGTACCATAGCGTACTCTAATTTACTTTACTTTTTGTTGTTTTAGTATACCTTCTCATGCGACTGTGACGGTAAAACGTTACAGGAAAATGTTGCATTAGTCCATAACCATTACGTTTATGTTTATATTTTACTAACAATAAGTTTAACTTTAAAAAGAGTAAACATTTTAGAATATCTACAATTCTACATACATAGATCTACATCTACATAGATCAGTTATTCTCATAAAACCAAACAATTAGACTCACTTGACAGTCCCCGTTAGTTGAAAAGGAGATTCAGAATGCAATTCGAACACAAACGCTATTAGAGAACACATTACAACTATGATAGCGTTTCGTGACGTAGACAGGAGCCATAAAGCCTTTTTTAGACCCTTCTGCGAAGGTGGTAGGTTTACATCTTTCATTTTCTGTTAAAGAAAAAGAGGGAGTTATAAAGAGAAAAATAGAGAGCTCCATAAGTCAGATGCTTCGTTTTAATTACTTACCCGCATTAGAAGTAAAATTATTATACAAGTTATTCCATTGTACTATCTGCTACTTTGGCATTTGGAATATTTACAAAAACCTGAAATAAAGGGGATTTTAAGATAACAAATTGACTTAATTTACTAAAATACTGCTTCAAATATTTATTTCCTGTTTCAATATTATCGCAAGTGTATTTGAATACTATTGATCAATGTAACAATACTTTAATTTAGAT